>OX103943.1:86886081-87486081 GCA_944470405.2 Schistosoma mattheei
ACCGAACCATATCGCTTAAGGGTTTCAATCGCAGATCATAACAACGTTGTACCTCCCTAAACAATTCAGACCGAC
This sequence comes from Schistosoma mattheei, assembly GCA_944470405.2. Lineage (NCBI taxonomy): Eukaryota > Metazoa > Platyhelminthes > Trematoda > Strigeidida > Schistosomatidae > Schistosoma > Schistosoma mattheei. The sequence continues at coordinate 86,886,157 of OX103943.1, forward strand.
GGTGAATGATTTCATGGATTAATTCTATGCATTCGTCTCACCATAGCTTTCATCTACCATATTTCGACGGCCAGTCAATCATACACAACACAGAACCTGGCACATAGTGTACTGGTTTAGCTTGCCACCACGCTTGCACAGTGAGATAAAATTATCAAGACAAATACCAAAGTAATACAAGTGGTAACAGTATTATTAGTGAAAAAATTAGGTATAGACGATATAATTCATGAAACAAAAATGAATTAGTGAGGCGGAGAAAGTACAGGGAAAATTTTGAAATTCAAGATATTTCATACACACAGTTCCCTTTATCATTTTGAAAAGAGCAAGAACAAAGATTCTAGCAGAATAGCATGAATTCATTTTATTTCGTAGGTTTCGTCAGCTGCTTACAACCTGTAATATTTAAAAATCATAATTACATAATGGGTTTAAATTGCTAACTAAATATTGTAAATATATACCTAATGTGAAAGAATATTCTACAACATTAATTGTGACAACAGTTCAAAAGTGGGTTAGAAACAATCGATTACATAATGCATAACATTGAAGGAATGTAGTGAGTAGAGTTCAGTTGAAAGATTATTAATTTGAAAGATAGTTGAAAAAAATAAAATAGAGTCAATGATGTAATAAATGCAAAAGAGAAAAAATAAAAAATAAAATGAAATTTTATGTGTAGTGAAGGAATATTTGTCACCAGGGCAAGGAAAGATTAACCACCGTCTCCTTTTGAATGCATAGGTCAGGTTTTTGACGCCTGATGGCAATGGCTTCAGCAAACTTCAGAAGACTGGAATTTGGCTGCTTACTAATCAATCTAAAGGATTGCAAGGTACCTGATGTCCTGTATCAAGGAGATGTTTGGTGATTGCACTGTTCAGAGTCTTCCTTTCCCTTGTTCTAAGACATTTTGGAACATGTTCAAAGAATCTAAAATGTGCTCTCCTTTCAGTTCGGCCGATGTAGCTGCTTTGGCAGCTATTTAAACCCATTATGTAATTATGATTTTTAAATATTACAGGTTGTAAGCAGTGACGAGAACCTACGAAATAAAATGAATTCATGCTATTCTGCTAGAATCTTTGTTCTTGCTCTTTTCAAAATTCATAATATAACGAAAGATGAAGTGAGAAAGTATCTAACCAGTACAACCGATTCTGAACCACGTCACTTAAAGTGTCAAACCGCTGGTTACGGTAATCGCGCGGACCACAACTAGGTGGTCTGCACCCACCTCATTCCATCTGTCAATGGGACTGGTTCTGCCGTTCCTACCAATCTACACCTACACCAGCAAACTTTCCCCGTCAAAGTAGGCGGTAGTTGGATATTCTTAATACATTTCCCAACTAAGTTGGGGTAGGGGTGGAATGAGTATGGGTAACAAGCGTTTCATCCAATTCAGCAGAAAATTCGCAAAATCATCAACCGACTTGCTGAGTTTATGTAGTACCTTATGTATGCGGTTCACTCAGTTGTTTTAGAGATACAAGCACTGTTTCGGAGACAACTATGACCAAAAGCTCGTAAACTACCTGTTTCAGAATTCAAGGTAATAGGAAGCCAACGAGTACCCTAGTTTTCTCGATTATTAACTGCTCTTCGAAGTAAGACTTTTTTAGTATGTACAGCTTTTTGTTTTTTGCCTGAGGGATTCCAAGATTCCCAGAAACTAGGATACCGTTAGGATTTTGGTGATTAGGCATTCATGTGCAAAACGTGTCAGAGATGTTCAATAGTAGCTGACATAAGAGTAGATTAGAAAGAAATAATGGGTTGACAATCAAGATTTGACATCAATCCATAAATTCATTGACTATTGGTTTGTGGTACATCGGTAGGTATAGGCCTTCTTTTTAGGCTCCATAGAATATTCGAAATCAATGTATGGAGATGTTATTGAATTTATTTAATCTTTTCATAAATAATCAAATAACTGTTCATTCCAACTTCTTACTCTTTAACTACATTTGTTCCTTTCAAGAAGCAATTTTCATGTTCAGATTTCCATCGTTCTTGAAATTATTTCCCACCCAATTAGCTACTGTGGAGTCCCGAACAGAGTTTTAATGTATTTAACATGACTACAGGTTATTAAATTTGTTTACCGAAAGAATTCGAGTAAAAAATACGGTTAATAGACATAAAAATTTAGTCAGAATAGTTCTGAAATAAAAACTTATTTCATTTTTTTATTGTTGTGAATTAGTTAAACTCACATTTTCTTTTTCACCTATTGAACTATTCAAAATATCCTTAGGTGATTGAATACATTCTGAAATATCTTTATTATTAGAAAGTTCTAATGAATTATCACATTTATTACTACGTTGGGAACCTCGAGGACGTTTAGCTTTAGGCTCAGGAGTAAAACACGGTTCTTCAGGAATAAGTAGCGGGTGAATAATATCAGAAGTTGGTGACTTTGTAATCTCAACGATCTCGGATTGTTTTATTTCGTGAGAAATAGATTTATCTGATACAGATGTAGACGAAATTTTTAATCCAGGGATACTAGAACGAGAACGGGTTCTTCGTGAAAGACCTGTACGCGAAGCACTTCGATTAGGAAGGGTTCGAATATAAGAACACTAAAAGTTCAAGAGAAAAATACTCCAACGATTATTATTGAGTAACACTGACAATAAATAATCTATGCTTATCAAACAACGACCAACTGTAACAAAAGTTAATCAAATGAAAACCAAAACTACGAGTGATAAACATTCCCTTATCTGATGAATCTGTCTTATATACAAAAACTACTTATCAGGTACATATAATATTTAACACGAGTAATGATTATTATTTTCTAATGAAACTTAACATCAACTAAGGTGTTGTGAGTAATTAGAGATTATCATAAAGCGCTATTTTATTAATAACTATTACGACATTTCCCAATAGTGTATTTCATCATATTTGGAACACATTTACTAAATATATGTGAAACCCAGTGTTGCTGTTCTAATTAACAATTGAATCTAGTACCCCTTAATAGAAAAATTAACGAGTATTATCCCCATTAGCTAGTCTATTGAACTGTATTTATTACCTATCTAAAGCAGAAGTACAAGCCTTCATAATAATCATGATAGGAAACATATATTTGAAGAGTAATGAACAATGTTCTGGATTCAATTATTAATTAGCATCAAACATACAATCAAAAGAAAAACAAATTCAGTTTCGTTCAATAAACCTATCTATACTGATGAACACGGAGTAGTTCGGTATCACAGGTCAAAACTAGTCCATTTTATTGTGTAAGTTACTTCTAAAGACATTGATAGACTTCGTAATTTTAAAAATATCATGTAAAGTTAACTTGATTCATGTTTAGACAACATTTGAATGTTTGATGCAAATTTGATTTAAATTGAATATCCAATATATATCCCACAAAACTACCATTGAAATTACACTGGAAACAATGTGAATTCCTTAAATATAGAAAATATTACAATTGATAATGTACAGGAATTTCTTTTAAGTTTTAAGATAATTTATCATTAACTAGAAAATAAGTGTATTGCCCAGTTTTTTTAGCTTAATTCTAACGGGAATTTGAGCACCATTAATTTATTCAGTTTGTAAATATGACGATCATCCGCCGATAATATTAGATCATGGATTGAATGCTAATTGACCATATCTTTGGACCTGAAGATCTTGTATTTGATTCCATATGAGTTCGTTGGTTTTCAGCGTCAAGGGAGATGAGACAAAGCAAATGGTGAATTTTTTTCTTTTAAATGTTTTTTTTATTGAATATGACTGTTGATAGACATTTGAAATTTTGTAAAACAACCGGTAAGTGTTACCCTATTAGATATAAACCGTTCACTATTCTATCCATATCTTTCTCCTTGTATACTTCCTGAATCTTGAAAATGTAACCCTGTTATGCACTGCTATACAGATTGTTCTTCTATTATAAAATTTAACGTGATATATATATATATATATATAATATGAACGGTGCAAAGACCTTATTAAAATATTTTACCCCGAGAATTCTAAATAGTACTAAATACAAAGTAATGATTAATGTGATAAGTATTATCTTAAAAATAAAGAAAAGTGAAAAATCTACACAACGCTTTATAATTCCTAACAATTCAAACAAGACTGACGTACAATTAAATTCAGTTGCATATTTTGTTTATCAAACCTTTTAAAGCCTTTATTTTAGATATTATTAGACTAAAATTCATTAAATATAAGTTGAACTGTAGGATTAGAATCATTAATTACCGTAGATATAAAAAATGAAATGTAATGAAGCAAAATTGGCTTTCGGTGTAACGTACAGTAGCAGTTTTTGGTGTATTACTGTTTAAAGATTGTTCACAGTCAGTAGTAGTTGTTGATAGATATCGTTTAATTGGAGTAAAATTCTAAGGAAAAAAAAACAGTTAAATAAATGCAAAAAAGTCCAACTTAATAAAGAGTTCCTTGGGGTTGAGAAACGCAAAAATACTTTATCACAGTAAAATCATATATGCTACATGGTTTATACACACACTACTACGTATAAATGTATTTAAGCTGATACAAATCGAATTTCGAAACCAGTACCTAAAATGACTCAACTTGACCATAAGACTAATCTTCATCCATGATAGTTAAAAAACAAAATTAGCCGGGTAATCACTCAAATTACAGTGAAATTTACGCGATAACAGTTATTTTCATAAGACCTCACTTTCCCGAAGACACATAGCGCTAGCAGTTGAAGGACGTTACAAATTCGGATTGCGCGCACACACACACACACTTTCTCTTTGTCTAGACTCTATTAGCTAATATCACAAAAACATATACATGAATATTGTGATTCGTTGATATTTTGGAGATCAATTATAAGATTTAACCTATAGAATGCCTTAAAATTTGTTTATATTTACTAATCGATAATAAGTTCCCATTAATTTGAGTCTATTTGTGCTACTAGGAAAATTTTAGTTTGTGAATGAAGAATTGGACATCGATTATTATCGCGGGACCGAAGAAGTTATTTGATTTGAAATTTCACAAAGTTAGTAGGCAGAGACTTGAGAAACCTATGGAGAATTAATCATTTGAATATGGAACTTATTTATTTATTTGAACATATAAATATTGGTACAAAGGGGCCCCTTCCACAGTGTGGGCAACCGGGAAATGATAACCGCCCTCGTACTTCTAAGAGCCCCGAATGCCCTGGTACGGCCGAGAGTGAGGAGAGTCCGCTCTCCCTCTCGAAATACTCTCACAAGGCCGCGCGTATACAGCCTCTGCCAGGGAAGTCCTACTCATTGCCTTCTCGTGGCGGGGCTGTTGTTTACGAAAATGAGAGGACGAAAAGCGAATGTCCGGCGCTTTAACAGGATCACAAACCAATGGTGCACATGGGCTCCAGTATCCTGCGGGAACAAATGGCGTATGAACCAATCGTTGGTCACCGGCTACCATGGGATTGCATCTCCTTACGATGCTCCACTGCCTTGTGGGTTAGACCTTTAGGTTCTCAGACGCATAGCAGATTATGGATTCAGGCTGCGTGCCGAAAAATGTGATTTTTACATGGAGCAAGTCCGGTATTTGGGATTCATAATTGATAAAAACGGGAGAAAACCTGATCCTGAAAATGTCGAAGCCATTAAGTCCATGCCTCCACCCACGGATGTGTCAACTTTACGTTCTTTCCTGGGAATGGTTAGTCATTATGGAGTTTTTCTGCCAGATCTGCATCGCCATCGTGCTCCTCTTAATTGCTTATTGAAAAAGGATACTAAATGGTTCTGGTCAACTGAATGTCAAGAAGCATTCCTAAAACTGAAGCAGCTTCTGTCATCGAACCTTCTCCTTACACACTATGATCCCGATCTTCCAATTATAGTCGCAGCCGATGCGTCGAACTACGGAATTGGAGCAGTAATTTCACATGCCTACCCTGACGGTTCTGAGAAAGCAATCGCTCACGCTGCGAGATCACTGACTATGACTGAAAGAAACTACAGTCAAATAGAGAAGGAAGCCCTCGCGATTATATTTGCTGTAAAAAAGTTCCACAAGATGTTGTTTGGTAGGCAGTTCACCTTACTTACAGACCATAAACCTTTACTGACAGTTTTTGGATCTAAAAAAGGCATCCCGGTATATACAGCAAACCGGCTACAGAGATGGGCTACCACACTGCTGGGTTATGATTTTAAGATAAAGTATCAACCAACAACGGATTTCGGACAGGCAGATGCACTCTCAAGATTGATTGGTCTGCATGAAAAACAAGAAGAAGAGGTGCTTGTAGCTGCTATAGATGTCGAGGCCGAGGTTCACAAAATATTGTCAGACGCAGTTTCCGGACTCCCGGTCACATTTGAAGCCATTAAAGAGGCCAGCAAGAAGGATAATGTATTAAAGATTGTTCGCCATTGCATACTCAATAAATGGCCTTCATCTAGATTACACGGAGAACTCTTACAATACTTTCGTCGACGAGAGTCATTAACAGTTGTCGATTCATGTATAATGTTTGGCCATCGTATCGTTATCCCCAGAAATCTTCGACACCAAGCCATTAAACAGTTCCACAGCGGGCATCCAGGGATAAGTAAAATGAAGTCACTAGCTCGTAGCTATGCTTACTGGCCGTCAATGGACCATGAGATAGAGCAAAAATGTCGCAGCTGTTGGTCTTGTCAAGAGGCTGCAAAGAACCCAACGAGAGCTGAGCCACAACCATGGCCTAAACCGGACGGGCCTTGGCAAAGAATACATGCTGATTTCGCCGGACCGATACAAGGCAGGAATTACTTAGTTGTTGTAGATGCTTTCACAAAATGGCCGGAAGTTTATGACATGCCGAATACGACTTCAGAGAGTACCATAAGAAGATTGTCAGGATTGTTTGCCTGTTTTGGGGTTCCAGAGATCTTAGTGACCGACAATGGTACTCAGTTCATGTCATCCGCCTTCAAACGCTTCTGCAACGAGAATGGCATATTGCATCTACAATCTCCTCCATACCATCCTCAGTCGAATGGCCAGGCAGAAAGATTCGTGGATACAATTAAAAGAGCTCTGGTCAAAGGGGGAGGTGAGGGTGTCCCGGAACAAGTGATTAATAAGTTCTTGATGTCTTACAGAGTTACCCCTAATCCGGCAGTACCAGAAGGAAAGTCTCCGGCCGAGTGTATGTTCGGAAGAAAAATCCGGACAGTTTTTAACAGTATGTTGCCGCCCAGAAAGACAAATAAACCCACGAATGAAAATCGTAAGGTCAATCGTAGCTTCCAGGTGGGTGAGAAGGTACTTGTCAGATCGTACCAAGGTAATAAGAAGTGGGAACCAGGTGTCATAGAACGTCGAATCGGAAATGTGTTGTACCTAGTCCGGAAAGATGTCGGGAAATGCATAAGACATATAAATCAAATGCAAAGAAATGATAGTACAGTGGTCACAGAAAACCGGCTTCCATTTCAATTGCTCGTAGATTCATCCCCGAAGAACCATCATGAGCGCAAATATCGAAAAGACAAACGACGCAGAGAGAAAGCTGTACAACCCTCGAGAGTAATGGAGCGCAAGAGGAATGCGACACCCAAGCTTCAGGTGGATCCAAGAAAAAAATCTTACACAACGGACTTTAAAGGGGGGAGGTGTGACGACGGACCACCGGTGAACTCGAGGAAGCTGTAAGAGGCTCATAAGGAGCCGAAGACGTTCCATCCAATCACCTGTCGGAAGAATGTTCTAGAATTCCAACGTGTAGCTTCCCCATTGGATAATGCTAATAACCCTCTGTACGCGGATTGGAAGATTGTAATGATGATTTCGTTCCCACTAAAAACTATAAATACCTGATAATTTTGTACTATGTTTGACACTGTTTGGAATAATATTCCTTTCGTTAGTCTTCTGTCTTCTTATTGCGACTTGGAAGGGTTTGGTGTTCCAGTGCTCAGTTATACGCGGTTGTATCAAGAAAATCAGCTTTTTCAAGATATAACAACAGTATAAGCAGTAGAATTCAGGAATTGTGGCGTTCCCGTATTTTAAAGTATAAGCATAAAGACTGCAAACTTAATAGATTCAATACGCACATAACAGTGACAACTCATCAACAATGGCAGTTGGCTATTCGTGTCCAACAGAGGCGATGTGGATAAAACCCAATAGACCACCCAGTTACAATAGTACCTTCGGAGTTAATCCTCCAAATATAAGTGTCTCAATACTCATTAGTTAGTGAGTGTACTTATACACCAAATTGCAAGCCTACAATCACTTAACGTTTTAAAAATCTTTCATTCATGTTAAGTGTTATTTTGTAAACGATTATATCACTAAGTTAAGTTAAAGGTTCGATCATGTGAATTCACATATACAGCTAGTATTGTCGTCTGTATAAATTTATTTTTATTTCTATAGTGATGATGTTGGAACCACTAAATAAGCAATTTCGGGGTTAGATACAAGGTACTAGAGACTGAATCTTCATCCACTGTAGTTGTTATTCACATGTATCACGTATGACCGGCCACCATCTACCTAGACAACAAGATGGGTGCTGGTGTAGCAGACTGATTCAATGGGATAAATGTTTAGTTCATAGTCATTAAGTACAATCGCTCGGTTCATGATATATTTATTGAACAAACTAAATATTAATTAATATTAATTAATTCATAACTCACAGGAATTTTCAACGGTATCATTACATTACAACCAAAGCAAACACGTGGTTGATGATCAGTAGTACAATCTGTTGAATCAATAGTTTCTTTTGATTTTTCTTGATTATCTAATGATGTTTCACTAAAACTATCATGACCATTTACTGATTCAAATAAATCCAATGGAAATAAATGATGATAAGCACGAGCAAGATGAGGTGCAGCCACTAATGTTAATCCACAAACATTACATTCAACTGGTAATTCACAATATGCAGCATGACATCTTGGACATGCATAATGTGGATTAGTTGTAGTATCAGTTTTATCATTTGTTGATTTATTTGATAAATGACTAAAAGAGAAAAAAAGTATTTCATTATTTAATCATTTGATTAATACGAAGAAAACTATCGTATCATAAATTTGTAGTTACTTTAAGAAATCATCATAAACAATAAGGATAATGAATGAAGAGCTATCTTTTGATTTCAGAGTTTATAATACTGTACCTATTATACTGTCTAGATATTTAAATATTTTCCCTATTTTTAAGTTATTTAAAATACCTTACAATCTATCATCATCATACAACAATGTAAAACTTAAGCGAAAACTCAAAAGGGATTGGATGTTAGATCTGTCCCCAAATGACCTGGTATGGCCGAGAGTGGGATGAGTCAGCTCCCCCACTCCAAATGCTCTCACAAGACCACGTGCATATAACCACTGACAAGGAAGTCCTACTCACCGCCTTCTCGCGGTATTACTGTTGTTTAAGAAATTGAGAGGACGGAAAGCGAATGTCCAGCACTTTGACCGGGTTGGTGGACATGAAGAGTCCACCTAGAGGAGCTGGAAAACCCAGATTTCAAACTAATGTTCCACATGGTCTCCAAGATCCTGAAGGAACAAATGGCGTATGAACCAATTACTGGCCACCGGATACCATGGGACTGCATCTCCCCACGATGCTCCACTGCCTTGTGGATCAGACCTTCAGGTCGAAGGCTCCAAGGTGTGGCCCCCTAAGAAAACCACCTGCTTCGGTTTGGGCACCCAGGCAGTATCACAGCCCTCACATAAATCTAATAAGATTTGTGTGTTGCATATGTATTTGGTGCCTTCTTGTACAAATATCTATGTGTTCAAATAAATAAACAAATGATATATGGTGATAATTGTTGTAGATATGCAAAGATTGTTTACTGTATATTATACTAAGATTCAAACAATCGATTATTAAGTTTTTGATTAAGATAATAAACTGATTAATGTTACACTATCATTGAAAACCTGGAAGCACTGGACGGCCGTTTCATTTTATTGTGAGACTGCTCAGCAGTGCACATCCATGATCCCGCTCGCCGGATTCAAACCCAGAGCCTTCAGTCTCGCGCGCGAACACTTAACCACTAGACCACTGAGTCTGTTATAGGAGTATTATACTTTGGAAATGTAGCCAGCAGTGAAATTCAACATAGACGTTTCGCTCATAGTTGAACTCATTAATAAAGCGTATGATTCAGATGTTCATTAAAAATTCGAAACATCTTAGGTTTGAACTACAGGTCACACTAATTCATACACACTAATGCATAACATTATAAGGTATCATTCAAAGATTGAGAATAGTTTATTGAATCTAAAACTAAGTTCATTTTCAAACGTATGAGATAATGATAGTACGTATGAGAAAAATTACAATTCAGTCAGCTGACCAATCGAATTCCATTGTGAATCATAAATCATCTAATAAATTAATAGAAAACAATTAATATCAGTTAACGCTTACCACATACAACGTTTAACAGCGAAACGATCAAGATCAAAAGTTTCAGAATGTGGGAAGCCTAAAGTAATAATAAACAAAACAAAGTATAATACAGAATGTATGTGTATTATTTTTTCATTATCAAAATAGCTGTATTATTAACATATTAATATAAATATATACAAAACTCCGCCTGGAGTCCCTCCGGGGGCTACTGCCGGTCCCAAGCCTGGATAAAAGAGGAGGGTTGGGCATGGGGTTGGCGACCCCATCCCGTAGAAGACTAACTCGCTAAAAAAACGCTAACCAGAAAAAATTATTCGAACCTTTTAAACTCTGCCCAGGGACTCAGATGGTCTTCATTTAGAAGAACTATGACGCCTCATGATGAAAGCCGAATTCCTTCGGAAGTTACGAGGCCGATACCCCTTCTGACAACCAGAGCAACCATTTATTTAGGTACATGGAATGTTCGTACAATGTGGAAGACTGGGAGAGTCTTTCAAATTGCTGCAGAAATAAGAAGATACAACCTGAAGGTGCTTGAGATCAGTGAAACACATTGGACGAAAGTTGAACATCAATGACTAGCTCCAGGAGAGCTGCTGTTATACTCCGGCCATGAAAAAGAAAGTGCCCCACATACACAAGGAGTTGCATTGATGCTGTCCAAACAAGCATATTATGCACTTTTAGGATGGGAATCTCATGGACCAAGGATCATCAAAGCCTCCTTCAAAACAAAGAAAGAGGGCATTTCAATGAACATCATCCAATGCTATGAGCCTACCAACGACCACAATGAAGACGCTAAAGATCAATTCTACAATAGGCTGCAGTCAATCATCGAGAAGTGCCCAACAAAGGACCTGACCATTCTGATGGGAGATTTCAACGCCAAGGTTGGAACGGACAACACTGGATATGAGGACATCATGGGACGACACGGACTGGGAGAAAGGAACGAAAATGGTGAGATTTGCAAACCATCATTGATAAACACGGTGGATCTGATGCAGATGTGAAGGCGCGGATCGGCAAAGCAAGAGAAGTATATTTACAACTGAGGAACATCTGGAACTCAAAGCAACTGTCAACCAACACCAAGGTCAGGATTTTCAATACATATGTCAAGATAATTCTACTGTATGGGGCGGAAACCTGGAGAACTACGAAAGCCATCATCCAGAAAATACAGGTGTTTATTAACAGTTGTTTACGCAAAATACTTCAGATCCGTTGTCTAGACACTATTAGCAACAACGTACTATGGGAGAGAACAAACCAGATCCCAGCGGAGGAAGAAATCAGGAAGAAGCGCTGGAAGTGGATAGGACACACATTGAGAAAGCACCCAACTGCGTCACAAGACAAGCTCTCACATGGAATCCTCAAGGCCAAAGGAAAAGAGGAAGACCAAAGAACACATTACGCCGGGAAATGGAAATAGACATGAGAAAAATGAACAAGAATTGGATGGAACTAGAAAAGAAGGCCCAGGACAGAGTGGGTTGGAGAATGCTGGTCGGCGGCCTATGCTCCATTAGGAATAACGGGCGTAAGTAAGATATATACAAGATTAAATATAAGCTCAATCAACGTATGAATTTAGAATACCTTAATGACATAGTTCCGATTGATGAAGATGCTGGTGAAATGTAAAGTCTTTTAGTTTTGATGGAGTTTTGTTCTCTGAGCTGGATGTTTTGGTCGTGGAGCTTTCATCGTTTTTCTGAACGACATCATCAGCACAAACTTCAGATAGATAGACAGAAGTCTATCTGAGGTTTGTGCTGATGATGTCGTTCAGAAAAACGATGAAAGCTCCACGACCAAAACATCCAGCTCAGAGAACAAAACTCCATCAAAATCATCCACCTGAGCTACGAATCATCTCCACCATCTCAGAGTCTTTTAGTATTTGAATCTCTACAGAGGAAGGAATACATTATACACATAGTCTTTGATGATAAATACTAAGATCTATGAAATTTAACTTTTCAGTTGATTTATAACGCTAGAATATAGATCTGCAAAAAAAAATTACTGCTGCTATGAATGGATACACACTTGATTAGTGAATTGGACATGATACATTTTTAAAAAAAATCTACCTCACTCCTTTAAGTTCATGAAGCGAAGTATGGTGGATGTAATGGCACTGTTAACCATTAACCCATTTATTAATGTTAAAGATTTTAACTCAAAACCTTATACAAAATACATGATACTTGTTCAAAATAGTGATGAGTTATATCATCAACATAACTATGATATAACTGTTTTATCTAATTAGGTATACATACATAGAAACCATTTTTACATAAAAGTATCTCTTCATTTCTGCAGTAATTTGGAAGACTCTTCCGGTCTCCCACATTGTACAAGCATTCCATGTACCTAAATTAATTATTACTCTGGTTGTCAGAAAGGGTATCAGCCTCGTGACTTCCGAAGGAACTCGACTTTCATCATAAGACATCATAACTCTTCTAAATGAAGACCTTCTAACTCCCAGAGTAGAGTTTAAATGGTTCGAAGTATATTTCCTAGTTAACGCTAACTCCATGCCAAACCCTACTCTTTTACCCGGGCTTGGCACTGACAGTGACCCCAGAGGGGCTCCAGGCGGGGTTGTACATAAAAATACTTTGATGTAAATTACTTCCTACAAACAAGATTTCTGTGATGACAATAAGAGGTGTTCTGGACTCAACTGGCTGGGTGAGACAGGAAGCAGGATCGATAAGTACTCTAGACTACTCGTACTTGTTTTATGCGTCATTGGTTCGGTCGATAATTCATTGTTGTCTCATTGGCGGTATCATAACTTTATACATTAACAGGGCACACAGGCCACAAGTTATAACACTTTTAAAGTAACCTACAACATGAACTAACGTAAACTGAAAAACTACAGCAAGGAAAGGAATATTGTATTGTTGTATTGTTATTAATAATCAACTCCTTTACAGTGTGCACTCACAAACTTACACAAGATCAAACATACGACTTAAAGTTTCACGCCAAATCAATTGAAACTTTCAAACCATTCACTCAAAGATCTAATGCTCCCTATTCTCTAAAAAATGATCAGCTTAGTAGGAAAAAAGGTAGTTATCCAACAATGAGATTGAACAATGATTATGCCATCTTACTGATTGACTGAAGGAAAAACAGGGCCCTGGGTTCGAGTCCCGCGAGCGTGATCGTGGATGCGCATTGCTGAGGAGTCCAGCAATAGGATGAAAAGGCCGTCCAGTGCTTCCAGGTTTTCAATAGTGGTCTAAAATCAATCGCTTCATGATCTCAATCAAAAGCTTAATAATCTCTACAACCCTATACTTAAAGAAATGGACTACACTGATTTTAATGATGTAGTTTGATAACAATAGTGTAGTTCTACAGGATTGAGGCTTTGATTTCGTGCTTGGTCGCTCAGCTGATAAGTTATCATTAATTGTTTACCAGTTGGTATTAGCTCATGTTAAGTGTTTGGACTACTCCCCCCGATACAATTACTATCTAATTACTTTTCTTTCCCTTCGAATTTGTTTTAACTACCTTAGATACCACTGTTTTAATTTCCTTATTTATTCAGAAAGTGTTATAAAAAGCTTAAAACATATTGCTATATTAAGTTCAAATGCTGAGATTATAATAATCGGTAGTACTTTTCATTTGTTGATTGTCTAGTAGAATAAGTTTTAACTACATTCGAATTTAAGCAACAAGAATGAAATACGAAATATTAGGACGGGATAAATACATGTAAATATCCCAAATGCCCTGGTACGGCCGAGAGTGAGGAGAGTCAGCTCTCCCTCAAAAAATGCTCTCCCATGGTTAAGTGCATACAACAACTACCAGTGAAATCCTACTCACTGAATTCCCGTGGTGGGGGTGTTATTTACGAAACTGAGAGAATGGGAATTGAATTTCGGGCGCTTTAACCGGGTAGGTGGACATAGAGAGTTCATCTAGGGAAGTTGGAAAACCCAGATTCCAAACCAACAGTGTACATGGGCTCCATTATCCTGAAGGAATAAATGGTGTATGAACCAATCAGTGGTCACTCCCTACTATGGGACTGCATCTACCATAGTTGCTCCACTGCCTTGTGGATTAGACCTTCGGGTCAAAAGCTCCGGGTGGGACTTCCTAATAAAAGCACTTGATTCGGTTTAGGCACCCAGGCAGTATCCCATCCCTCACATAAATTGAACGATTTCATTGGTGTATATCTATTTGGTGTCTCGTTGTTCCAATGTTTATGTGTTTCAAAAAAATAAATTTCAGTGTAATATCTATTTTATTTCCGTGCAATATTTATGAAAGATAACATTCTTTTGTATACAGTAAGTGTAATATTCAATAAGAAACTCATTTCACATTTACACTACATCTAATGTTCATTGGCTAATCATCAAACACCAATGAAATCTGTCAATAAATGTGAATGTATTTCGGTTATTAAATTTTTCACATCTACCATCTATCATAGATCATTGTTCTATTCTTTGAGTTAAGTGAATTACAGTTGTTTATATTACAAGTAATAGTTTTCAATAGTTATATCATAAACTCTTTACAATACCTTATGTAGACTGATGCAAGGAAACATTTGTAAATGACGATAAATAATTGTTAATCATCATTGGATAAAATGGACAAGACATACATTACGCAAATCATCAAACTGCATCACGAGGCAAGCCCTAACCTGGAGTCCTGAAGGGAGGCGGACAAGAGGAAGGCCAAAGAACACATTACGTCGGGAAATAGAAGCAGATATGAAAAGGATGAATAACAGCTGGAAGGATTGCCCAGAACAGGGTTGGATGGAGAATACTGGTGACCGGCCTATGCTCCTTCACGAGGAGTAACAGGCGTAAGTAAGTATTGGATGAATTCAACAGACTTAACCAGTCAATATTGTTCAATGAATCTGTACATTAAATATTGCATTGTCATGTTCATTCATCATTCATCAATTATAAGGTGATATATTGTTATAAAACATACAAAAAATACTCATAATAATCAAATAATAAAACTAACCCATTCGAATTAGATTAGCTTCAGTTTCAATCTTTTAAAGTAAATAAAAATAAACAAACAAAACCAGATATAATAATTACAACAGATAAACACCAGTGAATATTTCATTATATATATATATATAGCTAGTTTATGAATAGTTCGATTGAGTAACATATTAAATCGTTAAAAAGAGTTACACAATATGTTAAAACAATGAAATGAAGAATTTTTTTGAAAATATGGGGCGGAAACCTACAGAATTACGAAATCCATCATCCAAAAGATACAAGTGTTTATTAACAGTTGTCTACGTAAAATACTTCGGATCCGTTTATCAGACACTATCAGTAACAAACTACTATAGGAGAGAACAAACCAGATTCCAGCGGAGGAAGAAATTAGGAAGAAGCGCTGAAAAAGGATAGGACACACATTGAGGAAAGCACCCAACTGCGTCACAAGGCAAGTCCTCACATGGAATCCTCAGTGAATAGATGCTCGGAAACTCATCCTGTCTAGCTTAGAAGACACAGAGGAGCGGAGACAGCCTAAGCGTAGGTTGATTAAAAGACTACGTAGTGATCGTGAGCATTAGTGGGCAGCAAAAGAAGAACAGATGGAAAAGGCAACTAAGATAGGTAACAGTAGACAACTATTTAGACTTATCAAGGAAATGGGTATTAAAAATACTGCTGTTAGTGACACTATCTCAGTAAAAATAGGACCATTATTCACTGTGAATAAAGGAGTTTGGATCGATGGGCAGAAGATTTTAGGGAACAGTTCAACTGACCTTCAACCACACTTCAGTTACCCACTATCTCCAAGCCAGCTGGATGGAGAACTGATGTAAGTCCTGTCATTAAAAGGCATACCAAAGAAGTACATTAACCTTGTACAGACTATCTACTCGAAAACTTCTGGTCGAGTCAGAGCTTATGGCGAGCTGTCATCTGAATTGGTCACTTGAAGTGGTGTTCGTTAAGGTTGTGCGCTTTCTTCACTATTATTTAAATTTGTCATAGATATGGTTTTACAGATCAAACTTTTATCGTCTGACTTCCCAGGAGTTGATTTTTTACTACGCTCGATTGGCTTTCGCCAACTTGGGCCAATTGTGTAGGCAAAATATCCTCCGCCAACCAAAGGGGGAGTTTACTGCATAGCAGTTCTATTCATTCTACTACGAGGATGTGAAACATGGCCATTAAAAGTAGAGGATATTCGTAAATTACTAGTATTCGATCACAGGTGTCTTCGGAGCATCGCTCGTGCATTTAGGGACCACGGAGTAAGCAATGTCTAGGTTAGGAATAGAGTACTGGGAAATTAATTGATGAGGTAGTAAATCTTCGTCACCTGAGGTACTTATTTATTTACAACAATCTGCCCAATGCTTAATTTATTCGAAATCGTCAAGTCAAACCTTGGTAATGATACTTACAAACTTATTTGTTTAGTCTGGTTGGCATTTTTCAGCAAGATTTTTTTTCTACGGGTGATCGACCCCATGTCCAACCCTCCAACATTACCCGGGCCTTGGACTGGCAGTAACTCCAGAAGAGCTGCAGCTGGAGTTATCATCTGAGGTGGTTGGGATATATGTTGCGTAAGCCCAATTCCTCATAAGTTTTTTTTGTTTTTATTTCGTCAACATATATTTTCGTTTAGAGTCGTATCTTTGATGCCTAATCGTTCCTATTACCACTGATACTGTTAATACCTCTGCTACTCTGGGATTTGATCTGACAGTTTTATATCTCTTTGTTAACGGGGTATGACAACTCGAACCGACCAACATACGTACAGGTTCTATGTTGTGACTGATTGATTAACAGTTATTAAGAGAATTATAAACAAGTTGGCTTTCAATAATGTCACAATGTAAACTCACATGATCGCATAGATTATACGTAGTGTACTATACTGTTAAACATCATGGTTGTGTTCTTATTAGATTTTACGTCTTTTATACTCCATAAATCGATTGAGATTAAAAGATTAGAAAAGTTGAACTTTTGTATACAGTGACCTCATATATACACAATCACACGTCATTACCATGGTGAATATTTACCTTTTTATAACCTGAATAAGTTGGACTCAATATATCTCTAAGATACAAACTATTTCAACATAATAATTATAAACAATCTTTATTTTGCATTCTTTAATATTAACAACAGTAAAATACAAACTCATGTAGATATGTCCATGCACCCTGAATACATAAGAGAAATGGCAAGTAACGCGTTAACGTTTGAAACGATAGGTACTGTGTTGGGATCTTAATGTGAATACAAATACAGGAGTTTATGAATATCCAAATGACAAGTACCGAAAATATTATGAAATACGAGTCCCGGATTATACTACTGGATACAATTCAATCGTATTACAGCTTGTGACTAAATGGAGATATCTAAGCAAACACCTCAGGATGCACATATGTTAACAGAGACTTATAAAAGATTTAACACTAAATATCAACAACCGGAAATTGCAAAACCTTCAAAATAACCATTAGTTCAATGTTATAATATCTATGTTGCACAAGTAGGAAGCGTATAATATGCCAGTATGCCTTGACCTTAATGTTGATTGAGTTATATCTACCGAATCGTAACGTAACCACTAAACTTAAATAACTCAACAGCACGTACACTGTTTTTAATGTTAGGTGCTTGGAGACAGTCAGGAGGAGTAAATCGTTAATCTAACTTACATGTTAGTTGGTACTCACCAAAAAGAATTACCTGAATTATTGGGTGGACTGGTGGGCCGTCATGTATAAAAACTAAGGTCAGTATATTCGAGGCATTATCACTAAGTTATTCAGGATGAGACAAACTTTCTAATATGTAAGTCTGATTTCTATCTTCTCTGTTTTTATTCCATTGGAATATATTCAGTTGGTTGACCAGTGGTTTATAATTACCATCAATCGACGTTAGGTTATCAGTTCCGATCGCCTACTTCAGTTACCCTAATGGTATGAATAGATCAATTGTTCCGTCATAAAAAGAATGGCTAAAAACTCGACAGATAAATAAAGATTCAACAAATGTAGACCCTTGGATAAATACATATATGCAATTACAAAACTTACAGCAGCCACTGGAGGTGGCACTAAATCTTTCAAAACATTTTTCAAGTGCAATTCATCCATTATAACATGAAATGTTCCTGGTGTAAAGCACATTGAAAGACAAAAATTAACAGAAAGAATTTAGACAAACTATAATAATAATAATAATAATAATAAGATTGCCATAACTGTAGGACTGAAAATTAAAAGGTAAACATGACGCTTCAGGATGATTTGAAAGAAAGACTTTTCTATGAGGTTTTGATTCACGAGTAAAAGTTGTTAACTGCTTATTTACAACACATCACAATCATAAATGGACTGTCTTGGTAGATATTGCGATCCATGTCCCGTTCCGAAAGTACTTCTCAAAGCTGTGTATACAAATCTATACTTGACGGTCTGCACCAATGGTTGGCAAAGTTCGTAGTAGTGTGTTGAATGTCCTCAAATTCATAGGTTGTTTTATATTTCAGACTATACTCTCCGACCTTGCTTTTTTTAAGTATTTCTCTCATCAGTTTGAAAATCCCCATAGGATATTCAAGAATGAAGAATATTTGAACGAACAATTGTTTTAAATAACCTCATCATCAGGCTGTACAGGCTGTACGTCCATAATTATGTTAATTTACAAAGGTCAAAATAAGGCATGTATTAATTAATTTGAAAAGGTTATATGTTAAAACGGTGTACATGTATATATTCCTCTTATGTTTAGATTTTCATTTATTTGCCTCTTCTTCAACAATAAAAACTCCCCGATAAACTTTACACTTCTTATTACTTATCTTTTCCCATAATTAGTTCTTTAACCTATCAAGCTGTGTTACATTTGCTTGTATATTATTAGTAACTTCTAAGTTATACTAGTCCATGTAAATAAACCTTAAACAAATGCTTCCCATCAGTAACTGCTGAGGATTCAATCTAAGCTGTTATATTGATGTAGTGGTTGGGTTTGCATATATTGATGACCAAAACGAGCTATATTGACTACAAAACTTAGTGAGACTATAATTTATGGACGAAACAATTAGGTATAAGATAACAGGTCTAGGATTTTTGCGCGAAATTCACTCATTTGTTCAGATAAATAGAGTTTTGGCATTATGGATTATGTCAGTTCGTGATGTAAACTCAAAATCTAACTCTTAACCTTAATCATCAACCGTAAATCATTATTCTCATTCTTCACATAGGTTTACAACCCTCATTTGGTCTTAATTATTAGGTGGACACTCTCAAGGTCAGTCTAGCGTCGCTCAAAGGTCTCCGTAAATTATAGTCTCACTGAACCCTTTTTGTTTAGATTCTACTATACCAGTTAATGAGCTTAAGCAATAACTAAAGGTCCGATGACAAAGTCGTACTGCTGGCTGTACTGTGTTTTAACGGCAGCAAAGTGTTCCCTTCAAACAACCAGCACCTACGCCGAAAGTGCTTTCTCGTAATGGAAGAAGGGAAATCGAATCATTCGGACTAAAAATAGCAGACCTTTTATTATCCTACAGATTTCCATCGGTAGCTGTAAGGCCTTTTGAAGTACGGAACCATTAAAACAAAAACTTCCCACAAAAATACCATCGGACCAGCCTCAGACAGTTTTACCTTGGAAGCTGCGGTCAGGCTCTCAGATCGTCAAGAGATTAACTCAGTTTCATCTACAAGTCCCTAAAGAAGTGTATACCCATAATGTGAGCAAAAGGAAAGTGATAATAACCCCTATACCTCTAACAATGCTTGGTGACAGGACTAGAGTGGAACTATATTATGCTAGATGTCCCAGATTAATGTAACCACTGATAGTGACTGATTACAATAATAACCTAAGCTGACCGAATGAAACACTGGAAACATTGTATCCTAAAAAATACCACAGCCATCCCTATCTAACAGATCTATGGAAGAATTTGTAATGCTTGGAAAATGTATAAAGCTAATAGTAAAAATGTGAA
Source organism: Schistosoma mattheei (assembly GCA_944470405.2). Taxonomy (NCBI): domain Eukaryota; kingdom Metazoa; phylum Platyhelminthes; class Trematoda; order Strigeidida; family Schistosomatidae; genus Schistosoma; species Schistosoma mattheei. Next base: position 86,906,692 of record OX103943.1, read on the forward strand.
CGGCCCATCCCAGCAGTTGTCTTTCGAATTCTGTCTTTATGCTTGGAGATAAAAAAGAAAGATTATCAATACTGTTTTTAACAGTACTGCTCTCAATAACGCTTAAGTTTGTTATGTTCACCATATTGTCAAGTACTCTTTTATCGCTTTATTTTGTCTCGCAGTCATTGGTAAAGAGTATCAACTCCAGAAGCGGTTGCCTATAAATTATAAGATTAAATGAAACAGTACAACCTCTCAAGGATAAGAATACATACACACCGTTGTTCATTCGTAATTTTTGTCTGTTCCCCTCCTTTTAGATGAAAAAGAGAGTCAAAAATGAAATCTATCATGAATATAAATTCACTTAGTGTTGTTTTACATGTATCTTCCCATTGTTGTTTAGGACTGTAATTGATCAGTTTCTTGTTGCTATATGTGCATCCTGTACGGATTGCCTCGATATAGCATTGAGTCACAAGCTTTTTAAGCAAAGATGGATAGTGGCTAACAGTGGAATACAGGACGCGCGTTTCGTCCTATTTGGGACTCGTCATCTGGACGTACCTGCATTCCAGAGTTGATATTCACTCCGGGACTCGAAACCAGTACCGTTCGCTTCAAACGCCATCGCGTTATCCACTTATCTATCTAGGAAGAAACGCGCGTCCTGGATTCCACTGCTAACCACTATCCATCATTATAATGAATATATTCATATAAAAAGAAGTTTTATAAGCTTTGCCAGGTTAGTTCCAAATACATTCATAAGTCAACATAATATAAAGATATATAACTTGTTTAGTATAATTTCAAAACAAAATTATAACTTACCTTGCGTAAATTGAGCAAGTGCACGATAAACAAATACTTCCACAGCTAATGATATAACAGAACAACGTATTCTATTTGATGATAAACTTTTAATAGTTTGATGAATATCACTTGGATCACAGGTAGTTAAACTAGCCATTAATACTACAATTTCATTATGATGAATTGTATATCTGTTATTAACATAATAGATAGATAAATAAATTCATTTTTTTAAACTATGGGATAACATCATTTGGAAAAGTGAAGAATTTAAATGTTTCAAATGAAGAATGAAGAGGTGGCTTAGTGATTAAGGCAATCGACTTTCAGTCACTAAGTCACAAAGTCTGTGTAGTATTATTAGTCTTCTTATTTATCGAGTAACATGAAGTCAACTACATTAATCTATACTAAACAAATGAATTGGGGGATGAAACAGATGTATGTTACATTTTAGTTGATAGCCAGTTAGTTTAAAGTTGACTGCCAGTGAACTAAAATGAAACAACAAACGGCGGTACTTCTGCGTTGGCGTTTTAAGAAAGTTATTACAGTTATGAACAACATTCTGAAAGCCTATTTTAAGTAGTCAAGGAACACGACATTACCATCACTTATATCAATGCAAGCAAACAACTATGAACAACAATATTTTAAATTCAGATTTCGAAGGATATCAGAGAATTTCTAGACGCATTGTATTCAGTAAAATTCAAAATTAATAACCATGGCGATATAGATCTAATCTATCAATAAGTATTCAAAGACTGACTGAACAAAATAATCAAAAGGAGACACGATTAAAACAGAACAAGAGTCGACAACCAGTTCTTGACAAAGTTATTATAACAGTATTTGTGAAATAATTTAAAACGCTTGGGTTTACTTGATGGCTTTACTCATCAAGAACTATAGTAGAAGTTTCGAAACTAAACTGTTCAGTTCCGAGAACGAATAATGTTACTCATTCGTCACGCACAGGCTTATAAGACAATTTTGAAATCACACATAGGATTTGACGGAAAACGTTACTACTTAGTTCCTTAAACCAAAACAAATGGGTAGAAGTTCAGAACCAGAACCTAGTTGTTGAAAGCTGAATATTCTCACGACAACTTCACATACCTTGGATTTGTGTTCGACAAAACCAAGACATAGTTTAAATTCGCTAATTTGTTTTTTACTGCAGAGAAGTTCGTTCCACTCTAATTGGTGACCATAAAATCAGGTATTCGTAGGTTGTCAGTATTTTGCCTTCAAAGCATTTATCCGAGTATGTTCAGATCACCGAGTTAACAGTGCTAAGGTTAAATACAGAGTACTAGGTAAAAATTGAAAGTCGGTTGATGAGATGGTGAATCTTCACTGATTGAGGTTGCTGATGCATGTATTGAGCATTCTCAACTATGGTCTATTTTGATGAACAGTTTGTTGGGATGAACGTAAACTGGAGACAAACTATGTACGTACAAGCAAGGACGTGGTCTCAGTTCATGAAATCTCCGACCGTTGTTGCTACCTTGAAGTGGTGATCGGTCTTGCCTATCGTGATGAACCAATCGAGCTATACCGGCTGGAACAACCGTTCCCCAAGATCCTACCATGCCAGACAGGTCGGTTGAAGAACGGCAAGACGAAAAGTAGCAAACCCAAGGTCTGAGGACGAAGTCGTACAGCTCAATGTACAGAGGTGCGACGGCAGCAAGGTGTTTCCGCCATACAACCAGCATAACAGCAGTCCTGCCTTCCCACAAGGAGGGGTGGGTTTAGCAAAGGTCGACCCTAAAAATGCACACCTTGCCATATCTCACGGATATCCATCTTCGGCAGTAAAGTCTCAACAAATACGGAGGTAACACGAAAATTACCCACAAAAAGGTCATGTGTGACCGACCTCAAGTATTTGTCCCTTGGGTACTGCGGTCACACTCACAGGTTACTAAGACCACCTCTAATCCAATTTCCTTTTCAGGTACCTCCAGGTGAACCCTTCTACCTCTAACTGCACTCAAGACCACTGTATTCATAATCAACCTATTCAACCCATGTAATCAATTACCATAGAACTGAAACACGTTAGCAGATGTAAGCTATCTGGTTGAGGCTCTAATGATTATTGAAACCAGTAGTTGGATTTATTGGATAATATGACTTAGAGCAAGATGTAATGGTCTAGATAAATTCACTCCATCTTCATTTCGACTATAAATTTTAAACTTTTTTTATTCATTCTTCCTTGCATTAACATTGTTTCGTTTAGACGTTTTCTATTGCTATGCTTGTCTTCCGATTCCAAACCAAAATTTTTATCAACCGACATTTTCAACTACCACCACTCCAACTCTCTCTACTTAAATGATATTACAATTCTTGATCGGGAAATTCTTTTTTTGCGTGCGTGCGTGTGTATATGTGTGTGTGTGTGTTAAGCACTTTTATATCTAAGTACCAATGAATGAGATAAAATTCAAAAAACAGAAGAAAACATAGTTCCCATCCCTACCATAAATACTGTTTCTTTTATTCCCCCCCCCCTCTCTCTTTTTCGCATGATATGATGGGCTAATTTTGTGACATGATAAATGTACGAAAAAAAGAAATGATCCGAGAAAAAAAATGGATAGTTTTCGTTATTTTAGCCTATATCAAATTTAATTTATGCTCCTATCCCCTTCATCAAAGAATAAATATGTTATATCATATTTTATCTAAAATACAATCACCACATAAAATATTGATTCAATTGTACAAAACGAATGATACAATTACAGAATGGAATGAATAAAACATAAATGAATTTTGTGTTGAACATTTATAATTGCAAATAATTTTCATAAGCCTATTTAACTTTTGAACAATGAATTGAAGTTGATAAGCTGTTCTTAATCAGTCTTATAATGAGTGCTAACCAAACATATTTATCACGGTGTAGGTACTAGAAGTAGTGTGGTGTATGTTGCAAAACGTGGCCACCAAGAGTAAAAGACACTCGTAAGCTACTAGTATTTGACCACATATGTCTTAGAAATATTGCTCGCATCTGCTCGGATCACCGGTTAAGTAATAGTAAGGTTAGAAGAAGGGTATTAAGGAATGATGGTAAATCAGTCGATGAAGTTGTGAATCACCAAAGACTGAGATGGTTGGGCCACGTATTACGCATGTACAACCACCAACTACCACGACGGGCAATGCTAACTAATGTTGGAAATGGATGGAAGAAAGTTAGGGGTGGCCAAGCCAAAACATGGCATCAGTCCATAAAGTCACTAACCTCTAGTCTTACTCATGTTGGTAGATGCAGACTAGTTGGTTGGAGTCCATGTGACTCGTAACTAATGGATGGAGACTCTCAGTGACATGGCTCAGAATCGATCACAATGGCGTAGGTGTATACACTCTTTGTTCACCATTTTTCTGTGTTTGGTATTATTATACTAAGACTATTGAATGGAGAATGGATAGAAAAACACCGATGCGGTACTGATGTGCAATGAGAGTAAAGAGAATAAAATTGTTTATTGAGTAAGTCAATGATTGACACCCATATGAAGAAAAATAAAATTCAAGTCTTATCTTCAACTAGTAATAGAATACATACAGTGTGCATAAATTTGGTCATATAACTACTTGTGATATTTATCATTTATTCTATCTAATTTAGGAGACCGACTTATAATTAACTGAGTAAAAAGACTGAAAAGTACTTACATCAGGACAACAACAACAACAACAACAAAAACGGAAAGCAAAAAACACAAACACATGGACTGAAATTTAAACAATATAACACTTTCTAGTTACAATCATTGACAAAATTCAATTTTAACAGTAATCAGTGACTCAATCATAATGTTTATAAGATCAAAATATAATTAATACATTCGAAGTAACCTGACTAGTGACAATAACCGAGAAGTTTAAGAACTAATAATAGTTCGGATTATCACAGTGATCAGTCTTAGTTGCCAAAAGTGTATTCATCAGTGTGGATTGCCATGATAGAACCGTTATTTCGCCAGTTCATGTAATGTAGATGGAATGTGGTTAGCAGTGAAATCCAGAAAGAGCATTTCATCATATTTCGAATTCTTCAGCTCGATTTATCCTTTGGATTCAGTAAAGAAGTGGATAATGACTTTGGTGTTTGGAGCGAAAGGTATTGGGTTCGAATTTCAAAGTGGATATCAACTCTAGCATGGAGGTACATCCAACCAACGAATCCCAATAGGAACAAAACAAAGGTATTCGATTCCACTGTTAGCCACATTCTATTTACTTTATATAAACTAACTTAAATAGTTGTTGACAGTTATACACAAAATTTATTTGTAATGTAGTGAGAATTAATAAGATAATTGTCAGGTTCCGATAAGCATAATGAATGGTAACTTTGGGATCCTTTTATGGACCAATACTATACGTATCTTTTTATAGTATAGTTGTTAAATAATTAAACTATTCATATTCACATTCCTCTTATTATAAGCTATATTTAGACCTCTGAACCATTATTATACGTTTTACCATTCTTGAATTATGCCCTGTCTATTAGTCACTGCCTCCCACATTCACAGCCACATTTGGCCAAATTTTGTACAAATGTTATGTTCTATTTTGTGGTACGTTGTAGTCTGTTTGATTAGTATATGAACTCAGTATGTTTGAAATACAATTATTCATATCGCAGAGGCGTGGATTGGTGTTCTGGACTTAATTGGCTGGGTTAGGCGGGGAGCACGACCGATCAGGACTCTAGGCTGCTCGTACGGGTTTTACTCGTCATTGATCCGAACGATAAGTCACTGCTCCCTAATTGGCGGTATCATTACGTTATACATTAACAGCGCACTCAGGCCACAAGTTATAACAATGATGTATATGGGAAGTAGGAATGACAGGCGAATGTAAAGTATGTCTGTCTGTATGTGTTCTACAACAGCGTAGATTGAATGCAGCTGTTATCTTATTAAAATGAAATACTCCTAAGCGTTTTCGGTACACCTTTATTGATGTTCAAAACTGGATATCTAATTAGCTTTCGTTAGGACAAATGTATCATAAGCGGATGGATCGATAATGAATTTTTGTTGTGTCAAATATATTTACATGGTGGTTAACATTGAAAGTTTTGTTCTATTTAAGACACGTCCGTTAGATTTACCCACAACATACTTTTGATATTAGGATTGATACTTAAACACAATACTGTTCTATTGAAATACTAATGCATCATATACTAAGCCATTGAGTCTCATTAGCCAATAACTTGTTCATAGGACAAGGAACAATTAGAAATCATAGAGCTCTGTTCTTTTCCACCCAGTCACCGATATTAGGATTCAATACTTCACATTTTCTTAATCTCTACCAGGTTACGTGATAGTGCAAATATGTTTGAGTAACTTCTAAGCCAGTTGTTTAAATGCTATATGTCAGAGATAAGAGTTACATTACATTTATTAACAACTTACTTTAATCTGGATTCAGCTAATAATAAAGCATTTTGTAAACTAGGTTCACCAATACAAGTACGTGTGTAAAGTGACTGCAAAGCGGAAAGATGTGGTCTAGGATTACCTACACACAAAATGATAGAATTCAAAAAACACAATAGGATTAACCCTTAAAGCAGTTGGAAATTTTATAAATTCAACATTTGCTACTCAATATAAAAATGCCAACACAATACTGAACCCAAGGATAATCGAAAATTGAAGTAATTTCTTTTCTACACTGTTACCGAAATTGGTAATTAAGACCGCTGCCTTCCCCCCCCCCAACAATTAGGAAAACAAAACCTAACTTATGATCGCTAAACTCCCTTTGTTTTATGTCCAAATTTACTTTGTAGCAATTAGTGATGAATAAATTTAAATAATTACGACTTTTACAAATATCATACTCAACAAATATCAAAACTGAATGAGTATATAACAAAAATGGTTAGAATACAATGGAGATAACACATCAAAAAATTCCCATAAAAATAGCAATATATAAACGGGCACAAGTATTTATACTCTAGGCTTTGTAGTCACCTCACCAGATCGTCACGGCAACCAGTAATCCAGTTTCTATTTCAGATCCCTTAAGAATAAATATCCTTCCATGATGTGGACAACATTAAGTGACAGTCACCCTCATACCCTCAACAGTACCCAAGATTACCAGGGTTAATAATAATACTATCATCTTGTTTCAAAAATAAAGTGGGTCATTACTTAAACAAAACATCAGTAAGCTGTAATTAATGTACGGCTGGAGATCGGCCGAAATCGTTACACCACATGAACGCTTCACGATGAATTTATCAAAATAAATATAAAAAAGGACAAAATGTACGATGAAAAAGACAAGTGAATCTGTAGAATAGACTAGCTGAAATAATATTCAAACTGAACATCAAAGGTAAGGCGATAACTAATACAGTCGATTCTGAATCATGTCACATATTCTCTCCAATCATTGATTACGATCATTATGTGACCCTAGACCAAATTTAGCGTATATCTTCTGTTTACATCCAATCATATAATCAATTCCTTCATGAATTGATATCATATTTTCTTGACTTGATATTTTTCACAGACGTTTTTTTTTCAAACTAATCTTACACTAACCAGCGTCACATGTTATGGTGTAGTGTTTATTACTTATGTTGACAGATTTAGGTAGTATACAACAACAATCGGAAGTGGAATGCATAGCAACAGAGGATTGAGAATATCGAACTGAAGATAACAAGAACGTAAACAAGGAGTAATTGTAATAACAACAGAAATGAAGGAGTGATGAATTCTGTAAGAGACAAATGATGGAAGATTTGTAAATGATGTATTCAATGTATCGTTTTAATATTTTACGAGGACACTTAGTAATTTGGCATTAAATAATAAATTAGTTTCCCCTAGCTGAGTTTTCATTCACTACAACGGTAGTTGGTAGTAGTTGAATATGCTAAAATATACAAACACACATTACAAACCACTTCGATTCAAACAAGAAAAGAATTTTGAATGAAATTGAAAAAGAAAATATTTTAGGAGTATAATTCATTTTAATAGTTGTAATCATGAGTAGATTAAAGCTAGACCATCACTATGGGAAACTTGAAAACACTGGACGGCCGTTTCGTCCTACTATGAAACCCATCAGCAATGCTCATTCGCAATCCAGTACACAGCCGTTCAGTACTTCCAGGTTTTCCATAATGGTTCAACTTTAATCAACTCATGAATTTAACTATTAAAATTACTACAATTTCCCTTTTCTGGTATAATTAATTGTTGAATATTAACGAATTAAAATATACAAGGGAAATGTGGGCTAAATCAATCATCACAGTTATTATATCCCGATTTTTTTTTTAGAGTTAACAATCAAAATGAAAAACACTTTTCCTCTTCTTTCATATAAAATGAAATTAATAACAATAAAAATTAGAGACAAAACATAATTGTGTTTTTTCTCTTTCTTTCTCTAACCTGATAATTCTGTTAATCGTTCAGCTCTTCGATCTGAAGTAACAATAATACCTAATTGACTGATAGGATTTTGATCGAAATACTCTCGAACAAATGTACAAGCAGCCTAGATGAATCCCCCATAACAACAACAACAACAACAAAAAGAAAACAAGCAAAACAAAAGATCTACAATGAAATCAAGTTACATAGAAATAATTTTTTGAAGGAAAGATATCAATAAAAATTCATTCTAATAAAGTAATTAGACAATTTCGAAACATTGTACAACTCTGCTCAACAACAGGTATGATCTACTTAAATTTTAGTTGATTTATTAAGTAATCAATTTCCAATTTGATCTGGTTAACAGGTATGATTAAGTGAGTAACAGTTAATGATGTGAACAATTAGTTAAATATGGGAGATGGTACTTTTAAAAGTATACTAAAGAGAACTAATATGTACATACTTATTGTGTAGCTATTTTGAGTATTTTTTGGCAAAGTTCTTTTTTACAGGATGAAGTTGTTAACCCGACGTCCACCTCTGCTCGTTTGTCTTAGCTTGAGACCGTTAGCAAACCTAGAAGGGTGCCAAGTAGAGCGTTAGCATACATTTCTTTATCAGACGTTGTATATTCTTCGATAATTATGATTTCGATTGATAACCTGAAGTTTAGACAAGATCGATGGATGACATCACATCAGCCACCGATATCATTCGAAATATAACTTTTTAAACATATTGTTTTCTATATAGTTGGCCCATCACGCGCGAGACCGATAGGTCCTGGGTTCGAATCCCGCGAGACGGGGTCGTGAATGCGTACTACTGAAGAGTCCCACAATAGGACGAAATGGCCGTCCACTGCTGCCAGGTTTTCCATGGTGAAATTATTACATTCTCCACAAAACCGTTTGTGTTACTGTTAATCAATTATATGCTTATTATTCAGTCTTATGTATACTTACTTATGTGTAAATTGTAATTTCTTATTTGTGATGAGTTGTGGTCATACAATCGATGTGTATAACTGTTATATCAGGGTAAATATTAAGTTAAGTTGAGCTTTCCGAACAGTCCTACTTAGTTATAGTTTATATTTTTATTGTATAATTACTAAATACCTGATCTGTTGTATTTTGTATTACTCTAGTTGTAATCTTTCGTCTGTTGTGTCTTACCTTCCCTAAGTTATTGTTAACTCATTAAGGACCTATCATTCAATCTTCTTTCAGTTGTGACGTGGTTAGGATTTTACTTTAGATTATTGTATAAGTGATTTGTAAATTCGACCTGTATAATCAAACGTTGTCTGCTTGCTAAGCAGTTCTCTATTCTGGCTTTTGGGAAAGCAAGTGAGGGAAATCGCATTCTGAACCAATAGTCATTTAGTGTTACTCTTACCTATGATCTCACATCTATCGTATCTTTGGTCGTTGTTATTAGATAGGCGGTCTAGAAGAGCTAACCAGAACAACTGCTCTGCTGTCTTAAGTGCTGATCTCATGGATCACAAATATGTTTCTTCATACCAACACATAAATAACGCTGTGCAATTGTTGAGCTGAAATGACAATACAATAACAGAAGGTGAATTTATTCGGTGTTTTCGTTTTCTTACTGCCCAGTACAGATAGAAAGAGCAGAGTGGGCCAATAGAAATCAGGATACTTGACCATCATTCAAATCCATCATTTCACTGGTTCAAAAGAGAGTCATTTGTTTATTAGACATAAGTTGAATTAATAATAAGGGGACTCTATGATAATAACCTCTTATTAGTAAAGATACATGCAAGTTAGGTTCATGACAATATACATCTACATGTATAAAGTATTGGTGTGCAAAGGTATTTCCTAAATCTAATTAAAACATTTTCATTTCCTTATTGACTAGGTGAACATTCAATAGATGACGTCAACAATATACTCAGCTATGTGATGATCTACCTTGTTCTACTGTAGAATAAAAAGGTATACGTGTACATAGCTGATCATCGACTAACTGGACTTGGCTTAGGAAGGTTATCATAAAATACATGAGCATTGTTGTAAACAGATAGAAACCCGTATGAAATAGTTGTGCAGTGCAAATTCGCGTTAAAAAATTATCCTAAAGTTATTTGTGTTTCGTAAGTAGTATTCATTCCAAACTAGTCTCATCTTGAGTACAATTAAAAACCAAGTAGCACTGGACCATTGTTAAATCCTAGCATGAGGTTCCCAAGTAGTCCTTACCCCAGGAGCTTCAAGTCTTATCTCAAACACCTGATTATTAGAACTATTGAGTTAACATTTAATGGTACAATTTCATATTTAATCAGTTCGAAATATAGCACAACGTTTATGTAATTCCGTCGGTAACAACAGTTTCACTTCAAACATATTTGAACTCCCCCCTCCATCGGTTTTTCATTGTTTAGTTTTTTTTTCCCTCAAACTAGGCATTGAATATATGGTCACTTACCTTTACAGTACATATTAAACGATTCGGTTTCAAATCTTGTTCATTCATTGCTTGTGATAGATCAATAATGAGAAATAAATGCCTCATCTAGAAATAAAAACGAAAAGAATTCAAATGTAAAAATTGAATAAACTGATACTACATATGAGTAGTTAATGGTAAAACAATTTAGAAGGTATACTTTATTTCGTTATCCTGTCTGAAGTCTATTATTTAGTGACAACTTCATCAATACATAAAGGTTCGCTTCTACTACAGTCATGTCATTACGTTTTTAACCAACCAGTATTTAGTTAAAATATACAATTCATTAGTTGGCATTTATTAACACATAGATTTCTTATTCTAAATACTTTATGGTTGCTATTGCCTTTTGACAATACAACTCATTAATCGAATGGAGGCTCAACATTTCAATGTTAAGTTATGAAGCGAGTAACAGGGTTGGTTATACTATATAGGACATTGAACTCGAAATGCGTACCATGTGTTCTTTGAGAGTTGATTGTTTCAACTATTTAGTTGATATTCCAGGTTGTCGCAGAAATCATGTGCTTCGAAAATATCATTATTAATATTATTATCAGATTAATTCCGTAAGTTTAAAGTGTTATGACGTGAAAATGATGCTGCGGATTAAGGGTAGCGAATTATTGATCGGACCAAAGACGCAGAAACACGTAGAACACCCTAGGGTTCTGATTGGTCTCGCCTCCCTATCTAACCCAGCCAGTTGAGTCCAGAACACAAGTCACAGCCTCGGAGATATGAATCATTATATTTCGAACATACTTTGTTTATATACCAGTCAAGCAGACCACATCGTACGATAAAATAGGAAATAACATTGTACAATAATGGCCAGTAGGAAAATGACACGTTAAACAAATATTGACCAATAAGATGATACCATTTCATGTCCAAGGATAACATAGGCTTAACAGGATAATTTTTGGGATATTTTCCTGAATATCCCAAGATAAAATCAATAGACGGTCAGATTAATATAAAAGTCCGTTTATGAGAACTGAAATGAACCATCTCTTTTGTTCTGTGTGCAATTATAATGCTTTGTAGCGAGAATAACTAAACAAAATCAATTTGAGGATTACCGTTTTAATTCTGTGATACGATTCAATAAAGATAATATATGGACATATTAGAGTCTTGTATCAGGAAGAAAAAACAACCTCCATGGTTAATTTTTAAGTCAGTCAGTCAGTAGCAACGTAGAACTTCGTACGTACGTACATCATTTCGAGCTGCCATACCATATTAGCACACAGATACAATTGTCGATTCAAATCCCGTAGTGATAGAGGTAGCAAGAGTATAAGCAGTAATCGAAAACATTAGGGTTTGAAGATGTTATTCAAAGAGTATAATTCAGTGAAATAAATTTGGAAAGAGGAAAAAGAAAGGGACATGAAGAATTCAGAAGATTAGAATTTGGGAAAACACAAAGAGTGGATGCACCTGGGCCATTGAAAACGATTTTGAGCCATGTCATTCAAGGTCTCTAACCATCGATTGCTATCGTCTCGCGGATCCGACCAGATACTTTACATCTACCAACATGGTTTAGTTCACTTGTCAGTGACTTCATGCATTTGTGCTATGTTTTGGTCTGGCCGCCCCTAGCTTTTTTTCCAACCTTCTCCTACACCATAAAACGTGGCTCGTCGGGGTAGTCGGTGGTTGAGCATACGTAACACACTATTCACTTCAACATCTGTAAATGATATCCAAAATATTGTGCACAATAATAGTCTTTCAACTGAACTCTACTCACTATGTTCCTATCAATGTTTATTCATCATGTAATCAATTGTTTCTACCTCTTTGAACTGTTGTCACGATTAATGCTCTAGAACATTCTTTCACATTAGGTATATATTTACAATATTCAGCCTATTAATTCATTTACACCCATGTCATACTTTACGAACATTTCTTAAATATAAACCCTCTCATGTAAGCAATTCAAACCCATTATGTAATTTTTATCTTTTAAATATTATAGGTTGTAAGCAGCTGACGAGAACCTACGAAATAAAATGAATTCATGTTATTCTGCTAGAATCTTTGTTCTTGCTCTTTTCAAAATGATAAAGGGAACTATGTGTACACAATTGATTAGTAGTAATACAAACTTTGAATGGTTGTGTTTGAAACTATGTACAGATAAAGGAGTAGATTAATAGGAAGAGTAAACTTCTTCGAATGTATCTATTCCAATGAATATATGATTATGTAAGTGTAACATATGAGAAATTTCTTGGTTTCAGCGAACTCAATCACTCTTTAATAATAGTTTCTTCATTTTATACACACACACATAGAGAGAGAGAAAAAAAAACTAACCATTCCTAATCGTACAAATCCAGTAGATCCAACACCAATACGTCTGCGTTTTTTTCTTATTTGTGCATGTGCATCGTGTATTAACTGTTCCAGTGTTGTCACCAAACGTCCTGACTCATCTTCACGAATAGCACTCCTTTTAATAATATTAGTAATAATAATAATAATAATAATAATAATAATAATAATAATGTTACTTAGTAGATTGGACTACTTTACAAGCGAAAAACAACAACTGATTGATAGATAATAACTAGTGTGCATGGTTCAAGACAAACAGATTAAAGAATATAAGATCGTAGATACAGACAATTATCTTCTGATTTAATGAATTGTTGAACGATTCAAAGATCAAAAATTAAAAGCTAAGTAGAATCAATTCTGTCCAGTATTTTGACTTCTAAAATAACACAGTAAAGATAATCATAGTTCTTGTCTATATGGTAAAGCGATCATGGGATAGTACAAAAGTTTTATTAGTAACGGTAACCGTATATTACTATCTAATTCAATTATTTGCACGAACTTTACACTTTTTTAGCTGAATCCCACTACTATTAGTTCGCTGATTTTCTTTAGGCCTAAAAATCATTCTTTAATTAACATACATAATGAGTTGTACCATTCTAACTTGTTCTTCTTACACTTTGTCTTCTTCCTGCATTGGCAGCTAATTGTTAAAGTGTGGTGTGTCAGCTGCTGGTATCGATTTCGTAATAAAACTATTCGTTTTAGAATAGATCAATCGTTCTTTTATTCGCAAGTATTGTAGGTTAACCAGAAACCCTAATAAACAGTCGTTTTTACCAAAACCTACATGTTCAAAATCGTTCATTAATTCATTAATACCTTGTTTTTATTTATTCGAACACATAAATATTGGTACAAAGGGGCACCGAATACATATGTGCCATACAAGTCACTTGATCTGTGTGGGCTGTGATACCGCGGGGATGCCCAGACTGAAACAGGTATTTCCCTTAGGGAGCCACAACCAGAACCTTCGACCAAAAGGTCTGATTCACAAGGTAGTGAAGCAACGTTAGAAGATGCAGTCCCATAGTAACCGGTGACCAACAATACGTTCATACGCCATGTTCACCATTAGTTTGGAATCAGGATTTTTCAAACCCTTAGGTGGACATTCGCTTTTCATCCTCTCAACTTCGTAAACAACACTCTCACCACGAGAAGGCAGTGAGTAGAACTTCACTGGAAGTTGCTACGTGAGATCATTTAGAGAGAGAGAGAGAGCTGATTCTACCCACCCTTGACGGAACATTAAAATTACTTCATACAACTTTTAATTACTATTTTAATTTTTAATTATCCTTTTTATAAACACTTTCACAATTCGTAATGTTTTTATCTAGAACACCACCGAAGAATATACCTACTGATGTATAAATGACAAATAAGATTGAATCCACGAGTTCCACGAGTTCCTTTTTCGAAGAATCGATTCTCAATTCTGTATAACCGCAAAACATACTCAATAATAAACAACAATAATATATTTCAATAGTTGAGATTATGAGTCAATTGAAGCTTCACCACCATAGAAAACCTGGAAGTACTGAGCAGCCGTTTCGTCCTATCATTCTCAATAACTTGTTATTATGGTTTTATAGTTATAAATGTGAAATTATTTGACTAGAAGTTAAGCGTTCGAGCGCGAGACCGATAGGTCCTGGGTTCGAATCTCTCGGGGCGGGATCATAGATGCGCACTGCTGAGGAGCCACATACTAGGAAGAAACTGCCATCCAGTGCTTTCAGATTTTTCATGGTGGTGGTCTAGCTTCAATTGACTCATGATCTCAACTATTGAAATTACTAAAATCTCCACAAAACCCCTTCTGATACTAATAAAATATTTATTGAAAGAAAAAAATCAATAATTTACTGAGAACAGTAACAAAATCACTCTACTGAGTATATGACTATTATTTTAACAAATATTGTATTATTATTGATTGTCATTACAGTGATCTAATTCATGCCGTTTTAAGATTTCATTAATAATATTGATTACCGAACATACAAATCTTAATTGAATCAATCATTCACCTTTTTTTGTTCTATATGATCATTATTATTAGTAGTAAACATATATACAGCAATTAGTGTTCAGATTTAATGAGAAAAGGAAGAACTGATTTTATGAAGAATATTTCTTGACTCTTATCTTTCATCCATATGTAAAGGTTATCTAATAGTAAGTCAATCGGCTACAAACATTAAAGTCACATAATGATCATTAATGAAGTCGAACCATTTTTTTTAAATGGTTAATTGTATATTATCAATGATTATTGATATACTCGGGCGACCTGTTTAAATATCTGGGCTACCTGTTCCTGTTATCTATCTAGATATTTCAACAATTTATCTGTTACCTTGTCAATTAAATGCATAACCTATTTAAGTGCATTTGTGAAAAGTTTCTGACCTTTCTCCGCTGTACAAGTGAAAAAAAACTTACAGTCGGCGACATCATGATGGTTAGAAATATGCATTGAAACGAATGAATATTATTCAGATGTCAATTTCTGAAGTGCTAATATCTAAATGGTGATCACTCAATATTTATCGTCAATATCGATTAAGAAATAAGAAACGAAAACTTGCTGAAATACTTTGTATTGAGAATTCTATATTGTATCAAAAATATAATATTGAATGGCCTAGAGGTTGAGCGTTTGCGAACAAGACTGAAGGCCCTGGAAGATGTGCACTGTTGAGGAGTCCCACAATAGGACGAAACGGTCGTCAAGTGCTTCATGGTTTTCAATGGCGGTCTAACATTAATCGAGTCATGATCTCAATCAAAATATTGAATAATAAATATACTTCTAGTCTATTGAAGGCAATAAATTCTTTAAGAGCAAAACCAATAAAGACCAGTTTAAAATTAACGTTAAAAAATGAACGTACCATGTTTTTTCATAACCCGATTCCCATCGAAATTCTCGTTTACCACCACTATCGTGTAACATAGTGGATACGAATGAAGATTGAAATAATTCACTGTGTGTGTGTATGTCAAATTGTTGTTAATGAATTAGCATAAAACCTAAAATGTAATAAGATTTTTAGAAAAGGTTTGTAGACACAAGATTTTCAGAATAATCAAAGCATATTAAGTGATTGAGTTGACTATCATACAATGGACTACATGAAGAAAACTTTCAGTAATCGAATTTTGGGTCATATTCTTTTTTATATGATAGTTTAGTGATGCTTCATCGTTATATGAACCAAAACAGTCTAAAAGGATGGATTAGAACTTGAGTTATGATCAGTTGAATTTTTAACCCCTTCACAATGTTATTAATCATCCTTAATGTGATATTAGTAGAATACATCAGTGTACATCAGTCCTACTCACTGCCTTCTCGTGGCATTATTGTTGTTTACGAAATTGAGAGGACGAAAATCGAATATCCGGCGCTTTAACCGGATTCCAAACCAATGGTGCACATGAGCTCCAGTATCCTGCGGGAACAAATGGCGTATGAACCAATCGTTGGTCACCGGCTACCATGGGACTGCAACTCCTCACGATGCTCCACTGCCTTCTGGGTCAGACCTTTAGGTCAAAGGCTCGGGGTGTGGCCCCCTAAGAAAACGACCTGCTTCGGTCTGAGCACCCGGGCAGTATCAAACCCCTCACACAAATCGAATGATTTATGTGACGCATATCTATTTGGTACCTCCTTGTACCAATATCTATGTGTTGAAAAAAAGTTTCAGTCCCAATCCACCTACTTAGTCTTCCGCAGACGAATAGTATCAACTCATACATGTCCAAAGTATGACTCAAAGACGAGTATACGAATCTATAAATGGTAAATGAATGACTTCATCATCGTCACTAAACTTCGATAATTTTTTAATGTTCATATACTTAGGAAGTTGAATATAAGCTGACTATTTCATGGCCTTTTATCTTCTCATCTTAAATCCTCCATTTACAAATGTATCTAATCCTGATGTGTGAAACACTAAGAAAATAATCTTTTTCAAGAAATAAACCATAAACTTGACAATTATAATAACCCCCACTGATTGAACAATTTCAAAATGTGACAGTTCACATCCCAACAGAATGTGAATAGGATTCACTATTCAATAAGGAAGTTTTTAGAATGAGTTACGATATTTCATGGTTATTTAAATTTAGTTTAGTGCAGAGCGATTCATATTTGTGATCTTATGAGGTTAGAGAAAACAACAACAACAACTGTTAGCTCACTAAGTTTCGTTTTTAATCAAGTTATTATTGTCGATAGTTGGATTGACATTTAAGGTTTAAGAACTAAGATTATTTCATGCGATTGATCTGTCTCTCATACATTTTGTTGGGAAGACAGGGAACTGTCTACAAATACGTATACTCCTGACCGTAGCTATATATCTTGACAACTTAATCGAGCTTCACCAAGTGGAACACTAATTTATTGAGGCTGCTATCTCAGGCATATAGGTTGGAGAGCAGTGAAATCAAAATTAGCTAATCAAATGTGCGAAGCTGAAGTCGTACTGCAACCGTAATAACAGTAAGGTGTTTTTCCTGGATAACCAGGACCTGAAGCAGTTACCTGCTGGCAATGGGAGAGGTTAGAAAAAGCACTCTGATAACGCATACACGAAGTAGTCCTACGGATTTCCGGTGTTGACAGTAAAAGCATTCCAATGGATTCAAATTATTTGATGAAATAATGTCTTTAATTGTTGTTCTAAAAATTAACCTATTAGGCAGCTTGAGGTTACAAACGAAACAAATTTCGGACATTTTTACAGTGTTATTGAATGTTTCTAAAAAAGCATTGAGTTTTTTATTAGTATCTTTATTTAAAACCTCAGCCTGTAGCTCTTCTAGGGCTACTGATGATAACAAGCCCACACAAAGGGGGAGCATAAGGCGTGGGGTCAGCAACCTCATCCCGTACAAAACAATCTTGCTAAAAAAATCCAAACCAGAATACACAATTAAAATCATTGAAACTTCGCATTACAAGTTGAAGGAAGAATTATGGCGCCTCATGATGAAAGCCGAGATACTTCGGAAGTCACGAGGCCCGTGCCCCTTATAACAACCAGGGCGACAACCTTTATAGGTACATGGAACGTCTGGATAATGTGGGAGACCAGGAGGACCAGTCAAATACCAACGTAAATGAGCAGATACAACTTGACGGTGCTCGGAATCAGCGAAACTCATCGCATTCACGCTGGACAGTAAAGGTTAGGTACAGGAGATGCTACTGTACTTCGTACACGAAGAAAATGCTCCGCACATTCAGGAAGTTGCTCTGATTCTGTCTAAAGAAGTACGAAATTCACTTATAGGATCGGAATCTCATGGATCCAGGATCATCAAAGCATCCCTCAAAACAAAGAATGGAATCACGATGGAAGTTGTACAATTTTATGCACCCAACGATGATAGCAACGATGACAATAATGAGCAGTTATGAGAGAGGTTCAAATCAATTATAGCGAAGTGTTGAGCAAAAGACCTGACCATCCCAAAGGGAGAAATAAACGTCAAATTCCGAATGGACAACAACGGATATGAAGATATCATGGGATGACATGGACTAGGAGAAAAATACGAGAATAGCGATAGATTTGCAAACTTATGTGCATTCAACAAATTAGTTATAGGAGGCATAATATATCCAACACAAATGCATACACAAAACTATATGGGTTTCACCGGATCACACTACTAAAAAACAGACCGATCATATTTCTATATATAAAAAGTCCAGAAGGACAATGGAAGACGTAAGAACCCGGAGAGAAGTTGACATACCTTCAGATCACCACCTGGTGGTTTTCAAGACGAAATTGAAGCTAAAGAAGTGGTAGACAACTGAGGAAACAGTATTATAAAGGTTCAATACAACCTTCCTTTCACATACTGACAAACTCAACCAATTCAAGATAACTCTCAACAACACGTTCCAAACCTTACAAGATATACTCGAAGAAGAAACTACGATGGAAGGCAACTGGAAAGGAATCAAAGATGCATTAACTTGAACGTGTCAGGAAGTGCTGGGCATCAAGAAGCATTATAACAATGAACTGATCTCTATCGAAACCCTAGAAAAGACTCAAGAAAGGAAGAGCAAAAAGAGTAATTAACAAAAGCCGAATATGAGCAGAAAAGGTCAATGCACAGCCTGAATACACAGAAGCAAACAAGTAAAAAAGAGCATTAGAATCGACAAGAATAAATACGTGGAAGAGCTAGCGAAGACAGCGGAAAAATCTGCAAGAGGAAATATAAAAGAATTATATGATATGACGAAGAAACTGGTAGGGAAATATAGTGAACCAGAGAGACTGGTTAAGGAAAACGATGCAAGCCAATCACTGAGATTCAAGAACAAAGGAGTAGATGGGTAGAATACCTCGTGGAACCGTTGAATAGACCAGCTCCAATGAATCCACCGGACACCGAAGCAGTACACATAGACCTTCCTATCGATGCCACTCCACCAACGACCGAAGAAATCAGAATAGCGATCAGACAAATCAAGAGCGGGAAAGCAACAGGACCCGACAATATACCAACTGAAGCGCTGAAGTCAGAAATCGAAGTAACTACAAACATACTTCACCTTCTATTCAAGAATATTTGGGTGGAGGAACGAGTGCCAATGGACTGGAAAGAAGGACACCTTATCAAGATTCCAAAGAAAGAAGATCTGGGCAAATGTGAAAAATACAGAGGCATCACACTACTGACAATACCAGGGAAAGTCTTTAACAGAGTTTTGCTGAACCGGATGAAAGATGCAGTAGACGTCCAACAAGGTGGGTTCCGTAAGGATCAAGTGCTTACCCTCCCCCTTTCCCTTTCTTCTGGTGGTTGAATGTATTACGAAGAGCTTCATATCTCAAGGGAAGCACGAAATACAATGAACAGTTTGCATGTGGCTAGATTACTTGAACTTCACAGATAACCTAGCTCTTCCATCGCATACACACCAACAATTGCAGATGAAAACAACTAGTGCAGCAGCAACCTCTGCATAAGTAGGGCTCGACATACACAAGTGGAAAACCAAGGTCCTTACATACAACACGGGGAACAGCAATCCAATCAAACTTGATGGCGAAACTCTGGAAGATGTATAATCCTTCACATACCTGGGAAGCAACATCGATGAACAAGGAGGATCAGATGCCGACGTAAAGGCGAGGATTGACAAAGTAACGACAGCATTCATACAACTGAAGAACATATGGAACTCAAAACAACGGTCTGCAAGCCAACATGAAAGTGAGAATCTTCAGCACGAACGTCAAAAAGGTCCTACTGTATACGGCGGACACTTGGAGAACCACCACGACCATCATTAAAAATGTACGAGTATTTATTAAAAGTTGTCTACGCAAGATACTCAATATCCCTTGGCTGGATACCATCAACAACAGCCTAATATGGGAGAGAACAAACCAGGTTAAAGCTGAGGAGGAAATTAGGAAAAGACGTTGGAAGCGGATAGAACATACATTGAGGAAATCGTCAAACTGTATTACGAGGCAAGCACTAACTTGGAATCCTGAAAAAAAAGAAAAATAGCAAGGCCAAAGAACACACTGTGTAAGGAATTGGAAGGAGACATCAAATAGATGAATAGCAACTGGAAAGAAATGCCCAGGCCAGAGTTGGATGGAGAATGGTGGTGAGTGGCCTATTCTCCTCCATGAGGGGTAATAGGCGTAAGTATGTTTATTTAAAAGAACTTTGTAGCTCGATTCTCCACATAAAATCGATCAGTGAGAAGTTAAATAAAAAGAATGATCATTTTAGAGTCCCGTATATAACACAGTAGTTTAAAAAGTGGACATACAACTATGATCAACGAAGCTTGACAAAACTACTGAAAACTATAAGCTCTGGACAAATTACAACTAATAGCCAATTCGCTATTTCTGTCAGATGACAATGGATTCCACAATCTCAGAAAATATTGGTAAATATCATTCTTCAGTATTTATCACATAACAATTCTTAACAATTCTAAGATACTGGGAAAATCAATAGTCAATAAGAAAGAATTATAGCTTAATCTTTGTAAACTGAATGATATTACACACGTACAAAGCTATTATTAAAAATTTCCATAGATTTATTCAACACTTAATTATTACAACTAAAAACGGCGAGACTGTAATTTATGGACGAACCAATCAGATGTAAGATAACGAGTTACCAATTTGAGCGCGGAATTCATCCATACATTTGGCTAAACAGTGTTTTGGCATTATAGCTGATATCAGTTCGTGATATAAACCCTAAATCTAATTTTTAATCCTAACCATCAATTGTAAATGAGAATTCTAACTGCTTTATAACCTTTATTTCGTCTTAATTAGTTGTTCACTCTCAGGGTCACTTCAGCGTCACTCAAAGGTCATCCATTAATTATAGTCTCACCGATTAGTCTTTTATTGGCATATGTGCATCTTTTGCATATTGCCTTAATTTACAAGCATTATAAGCCAATATATAGATAATGGCTAGCAATGGAATCCAGGACGCGCATTTCATTCTAATTCTGTACTTGCCTGAGTTTATGAAGTTTAATAATACTAAAACAAAAAATTGGTCAAAATGAGATAACAGAGTGAGTAATATTACTAAATAAAGTAAATCTTGGTGGAGTTTTGTTCTCTGAGCTGGATGGTTTGGTTTGCTGAAAACCTTCGGGATAGGTGTGACACACAAACCAACAAAATCACTACAATCAATCCTATGCAAACCAAAGGATGAAATAACAAAGGAAAACAAATCAAACATCATCTACAAAATAAATTGTACCAACTGCGACAAACACCACATCGGACAAAGCGGACGCCTCCTCCACCTACGCCTACATGAACATCAATTAGCAGTCAAACGCCATGATATCTCTTCACTTATGTCAATACACGTGGATAACTACGGATACTCATTCGATTGGGAAAATGTAGAAATCTTAGACAGAGGAAACTCCAAAAACACCAGAGAATTTTTAGAAGCCTGGCACTCAGGTCAATCAGCAATCAACAAACATATTGAAATCAATCCAATTTATCAATCAATCAGGAAAATCATGCACAAATATAGGAACAAAAATGAAACCAATAGGAAACACAATCAAAACAAAGAAGTAAACAATGATAAATTTAAGGTCAACAAGAGCCAATCAACATCGAGGTGCACAGAACAAGCTGTGAAACACATATGGAGAAATTCGAACACTTCACTTCTATCTGAAGTTTGTGCTGACGATGTCGTTCAGAAGAACGATGAAAGCTCCACGACCAAACCATCCAGCTCAGAGAACAAAACTCCACCAAAATTATCCACCTGAGCTACAAATCTTCTCCACCATCTCAAAGTAAATGTTATTCTAAGAAAGAAAAATTAAAAAAAACTAACATTCAAACATAAAGTGTATTACATACATGAGATCTCTCTCTCTATGCATACTTACATTTAAGAAATGAATCACAACATGAAACGGTTTATTTATTTTTATCTCAATAAAAAAAACTACAATCAACCGAAAATATAGTTTATTATTGTAGTTAGTTCTTCATACAGAAATTATAAACAGTAACACAGGTATATGTATACCTGGTAACCAGAGGTCAAAACAAAATCAATGAAACAGAATAAAGCACTACAATCGGTTTGAGACACATATGAAATGATACATAAATATCGGAAAACAAAACAAACAAACAAAATGCTTTGAATAAACAGGGAAAAAAAGAGAATCTATCTAAATAAATAAAAATATAACTTGATTAATTGATGAAGTATAAGATCAACAAAATTGGAAGTACAATTAGACGATGAATAGGTAGATAGATAGATAGATAGGTAAGTAGGTAGATGTATATACACACACAAAATGCTCAATATAACAGTTAAAGAATAGTGAAAAATGTGAAGAGAAGATATAATTCAGTGGTAGTGTAGTGAACGTGAACACAAGTGAAGGACAATCGAATGTATTTGAACACAAAATTACTAGAACATTCTTAGTCAAATCTAAGAATCATACAATAAATACTTCATATGCAATATATCATCAATGTTCCCTTTTGTAAATATCAGTCTGTCTTATCAGATTTTATTATTCCTGCATTTTTATACTAATTGCTTTCTGTTCACGTTCTGTCTTTCTCGATCTTGTAAGTCCTGACTATCGTTATATCCTACTCATGTCGATATAATTAGCATACACACCACCGTATTACCATCATAAGTCCAACAACAATAAACTAAGATTATATTGAATGCAATAAAATGATTCAATGTATAATTATGCTGAAAAAAAAACTATCACTTTTACAGCAATGAATAATTCTGATACTGATCTATTTAATGAATAAATACAACCAATTCATGAGAATTCACGCAGAAGCAGCAGCAGCAGCAGTAACAACAATAACAAAAAACAAAGTTAAAACCAATAAACTGTAAAATAAAAGCAAATTACATGTACCATATATATATATATTCTAAAGGAGAAAAAAATTGTTTTTTTTTCAACAAAATTCAACGGTATCATTAGCATTAGCACCGAACTACATCACAAGGTAATCCTTCATCACTTGGATTCCTCAAGGCTAAATAAAGGAGAAGAGGAAGACCAGAGAACACATTACGCCAAGAAATAGAAAAAAAACATGAGAAGAATGAATAATAATTGAATAGAATTAGAAAAGAAATCCTAGAATAAAATGGATTAGAGAATGCTAGTCGGTAGTGACCTATACTCTATTGAAAGTAACAGGCATAAGTCATTAAGTAATTCACGGTAACATTCAATATTGATTAATGATGTTGACAATAATTACTAATTCATCACATTATGTTCAAAATGTAAACAAATTGTAATTGAACAGTAAATGATAAAAGAAGCAGAAAAAATAAAACCCTTTTTTTGTATACTATATACAATAGTTATAGTAAATTTTAATGAAAACTATATTGACCAATCTAATAGTTTCTTATCTACATCACTATTATTATTATTATTATGAGTAGTAGTAGTAGTAGTAGTATATATTGGATATTGATTATTTAATTGTTCAATTTGATAGATTTGCCGCCAATCAACAGATTTATTTGAATTGATAATAAAACCAGGTAAACCAATTAAATCAAGTAGATTACGCCATATACCATGATCATATGGACGATTGTAATTTGTAGAATTATGAAACTTTTCATTAGATAAAGACATATTATTATTATCATTATTATTATTATTAATATGATTGTTATTATTGGTATTAAATTCAACATATCTATCCATATTGATACGTTCATTTGTTGTTGCATTTAACCATACCATTTGATAAAATTGTGAACCAAATAATAATGTTGTCCAAAATGAATAAAAAGCAGCATTTATAAAACAGAATGTAATCCATGGATTGCATAATAGATATGACCAAATGATTGTAAATATATCTATCATTTATATATAAAATAAATAAAAGAAAATATATTTGTAAAATATTATATAGATATTATAATAGACTATCAAAATACATCTATTCGACAAAGTATAGTATTATTAATCAACTACTCTTTATAACAAAAATCATGAAGTTCAATAAACATATATATATCAGTCAGTCAGTCAGTTAGTAACAACGTAAAACTTCGTACGTGCGTACATCAGCACGAATTGTCATACCATATTAACATAGAGATGTAGTTGACAACTCAAATCTCGTAGTGGTAGAGGTTTATAAACAATGGAGAAGTTATAGATAGGAGGAAAACTATGACAAGGCATCAATCAATGAGATCATTGACTGAAGGACTACTAAGTCATGAGGTGAATCACAGACCAATTAGTTTGGATATGAAAGTTAATTGTGATCAATGGTTGGAAACACTAGTTGACATGGCTTAATTCATACATCTCCAAAGTCTTGAATTTCAATATTATCTAATATACTTGAATAAAGAAAGAACAAATATCTCAGCAGAATAACATGAATTCATTTCGTGGATTCTCCTCAGCTGCTTACAATTTATAATCCCAATATTAAAGACGAAGACGAAACAAGTGCGCATACTTCACATTGGAAACTTCTGGAATATATGGAGTTAATTATTATTTATTTAATTATTTATTTGAACACATGAATATTGGTACAAGAGAGCGCCAATATATATGCGCCACACAAAACAATGAGAATTCGAAGAGAAGTAGAAAAAGAAAAAAAAACTAAGGAGCGCAAAAGAAAAAGAGAACAATGACGAAGAGATTGGAGTAAGGTAGTGTGGTAGTAACGACGGAACGAAAAGGTACAATCAGAAGAAATCTTTCAGGTAAAGGAGACACAACCACTTTCTATGAAGAAAGTAAAAGAAGGTTACAGCAGGATAGCCACTGGCTTCTATTCTGAGCCATATCTGATAACGTCTCTAGCCACTGTGTAGCACCATCTCTCAGACCCCAACCAGGGAGTCGTGAAGGACCAACAGAAGCCAGTCCTTTGCAGCTTTCTTTCATACCACGACACCATGTCATGCACTGACCACCTCTCCGCTTTTTCCAACCAGTCCCAGAGTCCGCAAATAATGCACAACGTGGGATTCTCTGGGACGGCATTCGTGGAACATGTCCAAGCCACCGAAGTCGGTGTTTCAAGATGGTAACACCAATTGAGTTATCATCTCTGTGCCCGAACACACGATGCCGAACCTCTGCATTACTGACATGGTGTTGCCACTGAATGTCAGAAATCCTTCGGAGACAGCGATGATCGAACACAGAGAGTCGTCTAACGTCCTCAACTCGGAGAGGCCAGGTTTCACAAGCATAGAGCAAAACTGCTCTCATCGACGCGTTGTAGATCCGGCCTTTTACAGCCAGACTAACATCACGAAGGCGCCAAAGATGGCCCAGATTGGCATAAGCCGCTCTGGCTTTCACTATTCGTGCATTGATCTCATCACTCACACCCCCACCAGCACTTATGCAGCTACTCAGATACACGAACTTCTCAACTACTTCTATCTGCTCACCATCCAGGGTGAGTACAGGATTAGAATCCTGCCAGTCTTGTAGGAGTACTTTGCACTTCGAAGGTGCAAAGCACATACCATACCTACGGACACTGATTGCCAACTGATTAAGTGAGGATTGCATGCCTTGGGCATTATCGCACAGTAAGACAATATCGTCCGCATACTCAAGGTCGAGAAGTCTTTCTCCAGGCAACAGATCCACACCACTATCGACTCATTCATTCCATGGAGTTAATTACGTGGAGATAAAATAATACTAACGGACAATATTATGATAGAACTAATATTATTTAGACGTTCACTTATTTATATGTTAAACATTCGAATATTCTAGAACAGTATGGAAACAGGTTTATCGGAGTCAAAAACATATTATGTGACATTAAGAAATAATATTTAGAAATATGGAATAGTTAAATAAAGCTCAGAATTAAGAACCAAGATATTAGAAATCTTACGTAATAGTCTCATGAAAACGGGGTCATCAGGGAAGAAGATTGATAACTTGTATATATATTATTTATTTATTTAAACACAAATATTGGTACAAGGGGCCACCAGATACATATACGCCACACTAAATCTTTTTACTGCAAGTTTTAGCAAAACACAATAAATTTGAATTTCTCTATTTACCGATTATTTTAAAAGACTTCGAAACAACAACATCAAATCCACATTCGAGCAAATAACGAGGAACTGCATTGTGGAAAACCTTCTGCAAGTTTAGTTTCAAATTTTTTGTAATATATTCGGAGATGTACGCGCCATAGCACAAACATTGAAAAAAACCCACAGAGGGTTAGTACTCACTATGTTTAGAAACTATATCTGAGGTGGCCAAACAACGGACCACGTAGTTGCATATCACCATTTAGACATACACGTAAAAACTGTCAAAAGTAAGATAACTTGAGAAACTTTAAATCGAATGCAACTTAATACTACAATCTTTAAAAAAGTTTACATTGAACATATTGCGTAATGTTTTAAGTTGATCATCATTAGTTGGATTGCATTCTGTTCATTATAGACTAACACACTAATATAAAGTGATTAATTTCGTAAATTTAACCTTATTTTGCATACATTACATTCTGTTGTATTGTGTTGTAGTGTGATATCCTTGTCAGTTTGTATTTGAGTCAAAATGAATCTCAGTATTTCACCCAATGTCTTTTATACATTTTGTATTACTAAACGTAACAAGAATCATAGCCATATGATGAACTCAGTTATGGTAAAGTATTAGTAATTACATAGATTAAATATAAAATACTTATGGTTAACCGTTTTTATTTAAGGTAAAATTACTATATTCAGTGACAACCATACACACACACACACAAAAGATCCAATATACGGCAACATTATTAATAATGGAGGGAATTTCTAAACAAACAACAGAAATAGTGTTGGGTCTCCCATTTATAAACTGAGCTCTAGTATTGAAGTAAACTAACTAAACGCTTGAAATTCAACCAGCAATGAATATGCGGTTTAAAAACAAGCCAAAATAGTATAAGTAGTAGTATCAGTGATGGTAAAGAAGATTGAACATCAAAAATATGATTAGAGAAGAGAGAATAAACTTGAGAAATAGGAATTCTAAAATAAATATGAAATTCAAGATCTAAGAGAAGATAAAGAGAGAAAATGCACCTGCACCATTGGGAACGATTCTGAACCACTAAATCGTCTAGCGATTTTTATGCTTACCTATTACTGTGCAGTTAACTTCAGAACTGCTAACTTGATGATCCCAAAATATACGAGAAACGCTTCGAAGACACCTATGATCGAATGCTAGGGGTGATCGATACGCACGACTACTGTAATTTCTATCATTAATCCTGGTAGTGATGCATATCAGTGCTGAAGCAACATTTTGCATTCGGAGGGAGTGAAACTCATCGCAAACATGTTCACATTGTTGCTAAAGTTTTTCAAAAGACTGTGTATTTTTACCAACATCTCTATCAAACAAAACTATGTCCTCTGCATATTCTAATTCAGTAAGTGAATCTCCTGATAAAAGATCAACCTCTGGAAAGTCAGACGGTAAGACAATTACCAATGAAAGAATGTATAAAACAAATTTACATAAAAATGAAAAAAGCCGACAGTCGAAGAACACCACTTATCAATTCCGATTACAGTTCGCCGTAAGCACTGATATGCCCAGTGTTGTTTGAGTAGAGAGCCTGTACAAAGTTTATGTACTTCTTTGGTACACCTCTAATAACTGAACATGATGATCGCATGAACTTCAATCAGCTAGTTTGTACCTATCCACAAGGCTCAGACTATTAGTAAATGACTTCACAGATTAATGTCATGAATGGTTCGACAGGCCCTAGCTTTCTTATTTCGGAGGACATCATGAATCGATGTTAGGCATATGTACACATAAAAATTTTATGAATAAACATACCAGTTTTCCCGGATGTTAGTGGTGTATTCGGTAGACAACTGAATTCATTTTGCCAATAAACAATAGTACCCAACATAAATAGGTTGCATGAAACACTGGTCGATAATAAATATATAATAAAATAAAAATGATTCTTCATTCCAACACAATTATATATCCATGGACAATGATGGTCGAATCGTGCTACACATCGATCACATGTTGAACAATGCTTTGATCTTAACGGTTTACGTATAAAACAAGTTGTACAGAAACGTTGTAATGGATTGATTGATAATGTTGATGACGAAGATTCTTCTTGATTGTTATTTGCTAATGTTAAATCATTTGTATTATTCAACACTTCATCAAGTAATTGAGCAATAGTATCTTGTTGACATTCTTTTTTAATAATTTCATCTACGTAGCCAGGATTTTTTGTACAGCATAGAATAAATGTTGTCCATAACATAGTAATAAAGAATAGAAACCAGAAATGCAACACCCAATGATTCGGTGTACGTAATGTGATGTGAAATAAATATGTTGTAGTTAATAACAATTTTGTACTTGTTGCTAAACTGAACAACATTACAGCCTTATTCAATAAAAAGGAAATGAAAATAAACACATACTATGAAATATATATACATATCCCTTATTATACAGAAACAGTTAATACATATGTAACAAAGAATTAATTTTAGACATTCAAGAAAACATTGACAAAATGAATTTGAATCATTTACGTAGTCAAAACTCGTAAACTCAACCTTGTGTGACATTGTTTTGTGTGCTAGAGCTAGTGATACGATCCAGTTGGTCATAGTAGAGTAGATAAAGCGATAGGCGAACCTATAAACTATTGAATGAAAGTCAAGCCCCCAAATGCCGAGAGTGGGGAGAGTCAACTCTCCCTCTCCAAATGCTCTCACATGGCCACGCGTATATAGCCTCTGACAGGGAAGTCCTACTCACTGCCTTCTCGCGGCATTACTGTTGTTTAAGAAATTGATATGACGTAAAGCGAATGTCCGGCGCTTTAACCGGGTTGGTGGACACGGAGAGTCCACCTAGAGGAGTTGGAAAACCCAGATTTCAAACCAATGTTCCACATGGTCTCCAAGATCCTGAAGGAACAAATGGCGTATGAACCAATTACTGGCCACCGGATACCATGGGACTGCATCTCCCCACGATGCTCCACTGCCTTGTGGTTCAGACCTTCAGGTCGAAGGCTCCGGGTGTGGTTTCCTAAGAAAACTGAAGTGGCCCGTTAATCTGACTCCAATTTAGAATGTACGAATGTTTGCTATTACCTATTCTCGTATATCATCGTCGACTTAGATCGCGTTATCCAATAACGGAATTAAATAAGTCGAATAACGAGAATTGACTTGAAAATACATATATTTTGTATATGAAGCGAATGAAACATAGCAAAGCAAAATGACACGCAGGGAGTTGGCTTCCCAGCCATCTTCCCTGTGCGTCGTTTTGCTTGGCTCTGTTTCATTCACTTCATATACAAATATATGTATTCACAAATCAATTCTCGTTATTCGACTTATTTAATTCCGTTATTGGATAACGCGATTAAGTCGACGATTATATACGAGAATAGGTGACAGCAAACATTTATACAATCTTGGAGTCAGATAAAACGGGCCACTTCAAAACCACCTGCTTCGGTTTGGGCACCCGAGCAGTATCACAGCCCTCGCACATATCAAATGAGATTTGTGTGGTGCATATGTATTTGATGCCTCCTTGTACCAATATCTATGTGTTAAAATAAATAAATAAATAGAATAAAGTACCTAGGACATAAATCATAATGTAATCGATCTGCCAAGTGTACGTTCATACACTCGGCTCAAGTCAAACATATTCGGTGTGATGGTTGATTATACGATTATGTTTCTTAAAACAAAGTAGGGGCGATTAGAACTTGAAAATAACGATGAATGAAAAACAGGTGCCTTAGCCAGCATATTACCGTTTTTTCATGATCGGGTGGTACCAATGATGGTGATGGATAGCTTTGGAGATTAGACAGTCAAAATCTTTTCGTTCATCTCTAGCTACCTCTGTTGTTAATTCAAAATTTAACTCTTATGGTGTGTTTATCAAGAAGTAAGTTCAGTAATCAAAACAACACACCTTATAAAGTTTAATACACTGAATATAGGAAAAGATTTCACCGGACCTAATCTAGTATCACATCACATAAACTTCATTTTCTAAGCATTGCGTGTATTAAGTTTACACCAAAAAAATATTTTCACATTATGACTTAATCGCCAAGGTGAAAGAATGTATTTGTAAAGTCTCAGAGACTGAATTCAACGATTCGTTCGGCAATATATATATATATATATATATATATATATATATATATACATATATATATATATATATACCTTACTCATCGTAATCAGTGGTTGGAAACTCTTGGTGACATGGCTCAGAATCAATCACAATGGCGTCGGTGTATACACTATGTCTTCCTTTAAACTATGAGACTAAAACCGCTTCATATCTTTCTGCGTACTAATTCTTTCCTCCTGTACTATATCCTTATATGCAATCTTTCTTTTATATATTACCATCATTGAATTAACTACTTCTATGAATCCGGTGTTCATTTTGCTGTGCTAATGAGGTATGGCAACTTAGACCGATGCATACATGTACCTGGTCCTACGTTGTAGCTGACTGACTGACTGACTCAACACTGATGTAAGCTACAGTGTATTCACGAATAACCTTTCATATAACAGGTGTAATAATAACACAAATTAATACGTGCACAAACCTATGTACTAAAGTTAACCATTAGTGTCTGACTGTCTCACTCTAAATTACAGCCTGAAGCTGAATAATGTAGGTAGAAATCTCATGTGGCGTGGGAGACGTAATTCTCTTAGTACTGCAGATAAGCTTTGTTAACGAGCCCGAGCCAGCACAAACCATCAGACCCAGCACCACCACCAATCCATGTGGAAATATTTTATAGGGATAATATAAAAACACCCATAAATATACAGGACTATTGAAAGGTGTAATAATGAATCAAAATGTCCACGTTATCCTCATCCCCTGATCTCATCTTCATAACTCACCTGTGACTTATGATCTGAGAATCGATCAATAATAAAACGTGCTGTAAATGATAATAACAATAACAAAAGAAATTTCGTGGAATATATTATCCATGATGAAATCTTTGACGATTGATCGGCAAAATTTAAATGATATAATGTAGATGGTATATCCCAATTTATAAGTAGACCGCAAGTAATAAGAATTAATGGTGGAAGCATAATTGTTATTCGTTGACGCCATACAGGTGAATAATGTAGCATTGATAAGCCTAAACGCGAGAAACGGTGCGACGAATTCATTATACTCTGTACATTCGCCATTTGTTTGACACGATCTGTTAACCATGGAACTACACGAACCTTGAAAATATTTATAGACAGAGGTATGAAAGTTGATAGTATAAAACAGTAACAAGTTCACCATACTTGCAAATAGAAATGAACATAAGTTACACAAATTTCATAATACTAGGACAATTAACACAATGTTGAGTTTCCCCATAAAATAACTTGAAAGTTATAACATCCATTTGGTATTAAACACTAATGATGTGTTTAGATTAAATAGATCATTGCAGATACCGGTAGGAATCCTCGGACAGATTTCTGCTTACTGTATTATCCCTTATTAACAAAGTGTGTTAAGCGGCAGATTAGTACCTAACACATTCGATTTTAATCTGTCACTTGGTCGAAGCTTTAGACTCTGCCTCAGAAGTTGGATTGTATCGCCAGCGTTAGCACACAATGAACGGTCGAAAATCTGAGTACATGAATCGCATAAACTTAGCAAGCTAGATACACCTATTTTTCTCATTTTATATGCTTATTCGTACTCATAATGCAGTCTTCTGTGAGTTAATTGTGAGACTGATTAGTAAAAAGTGACATGTACTAGAGAACTCAATACGTCACACCAAAACTTAAGATAATCTATGTTATTACTTAAGCAACTCTGGATATTGATTCGTTTAATAGTCATAACAAGCGTAACACTGAAAAGTATGGGAACTTTTACACTAAACCACTTAGTCTATTAAGATGAAATCAGTTAAGAATTTCAAACTTTAACAATAACAAAACTACTGTCTGAACAAAAGTTGGTTATTGTAACTCAGTAGTCTAATTAAATGACCACTGTTTGATTAGAAAGACTGACCCTATTTTAAATTTTAACAATATGATCTACGAAATATTTCAAAGTGGAAAGTTCTACATCAGTTTATTCGCATACATCCATTCCATCTCTCCAATTTTTAAAAGTGACAGACTCTACTGAACAGAAACATTCTGGATTCTCTGTTAGCCTTCAGAGCATTTGAATTGGAACGTTAAGTGTGGAAGTCGGTACAATGTAAAAATCCCCAGTCATTTCTAAGACACCTAAGTATAATTATCAGCTAAATCGAATGAAACTGCTTTATGGTTAAAGTAGTCAAGCTTTACTAATCTAGGTTGACCAACTATTCAACTAACAGGTCAAAGGTTTGTTGCTTCGAATTCAAATTGAAGCATTTAATTTTGTGTAGACAGGATAACTTTATGAACTGAGCTTGATGCACATTATGCTACTTAACAACGAAGGTTAATTAAAGATGTTGAATGCATAAAATTCTAACATTTGGTTTATGCTGCTCTTTCTAGACAGAACTGTAAAACCATGGCTACAAAGTTATTGTTTCAAGCTTCCACGCTTTTTCATCAAGTCCAACACCGATTATTGAAATTGGAGGATTAAAAGCAATTTTTATATACTAATGAAAAGAAAGTTACCTCATACGGTGTTTTGTTTTCATCATTCAATGCATTCCAGTCAATATCACCCTTATCTAATTGTACGACGGCTTGGAAATTAGCGAACTGAACAGAATAATGTGCTGCAGTGTTGCCATGTGAATCAGTTAATCGCAAATTTGCACCATATGAGATTAACAAACGAAAAATATCAACTGATCGTACATGCATACAAGCTATCATTAATGGAGTGAGCCCATTGCCATCTCGACTAAAATGTTGAAAAGGAAAGTCATAGTTATTACCACAGTCAAGAAAATTGCAGATGATTGAAATAAAAACCTCAAAAAACAGGACATTTTAAGTGACTGAACACTAAATAGTTAGTTATACCATTTTTGATCAGATATACCCAATATTTTCAGTCACTAACTGAAATCCTTTAGAAGACCCTGAGTTTATTGTTTTAGTAGAGTTATGGCTACTGTTACAATGATATAATGGAGAAGCCATAGAATTCCAAAGAAAGTATTATGAACATTATAATGATGTCTATTCAACCCAGATCGTGGGTTTGATGTTCTAGTTAAGGGTATGAATTTCAATTATTAAACTACAGATAAGATAGTCACAGTTATAGTGACCCTGATAACCAAATTTCATCCCTCACACAGAAGGTTACCTTTATTAAGATTGTTATTATGCAAACCGACAACCCTAGTAATTTCCATGTAACTTCTGGCAACCATACACAAAGCCTATACAATTACTAGGTTTTAAGCCATATGTATAGTGTCATGAAGATACCATATACATTTAAAATCTAGAAAATGCTGGATCAACGACTGATAGTCAAATTGCTGAAATACGGACATGCGAGTTTATTTGTATCAATTGAGACACAAATAAAATTATCATAGAAATTAATCAAATATATATTAATCATTAGACACACATAAAACTTTGTATTTAAAAGCCGGAAATGAAACAAACCCGCCAGCCTAAAGCCTTACACAAACGTGCGTTAGCTGAAGTCCCCATACCAAATACGTAAACGACGAGGTTAATAATATTATGCTGAAATAACTGGTACGAGTCTGCGGTAATTGTATATTACAAAAAAATATAATCTGGTAATCACGAATATGCGTGCTTATGTACTTACGTATCAACATTGACCCCATGAGAAAGCAAATAAACGATAATTGGGACATTTCCCATTTGTATTGCAACATGAAAACATCCTAGGCCAGTATTATCCATAAACGTTGGATCAGCGCCCCTTTGCATAAGGAAGTGTACCATAGTTAAGTGTGATTGCCTAATAGCCAGTGAAGTGGGGTTGCAGCAAGATGACCACCTGGTCTATCTATTATTGCACCTTTCGATAGAAGATAACGAGCAATGGCTAAACGGTTGTTTATGGCGGCCCAGTGTAGCAGCGAGACATCCTCATCATCCAGTTGGTTGACATCATAACCGCTAGTTGCGGATCTGATGGTTCCACCAACTCAATGACTCGTTTTGTAATTCCATACTGAACAGCTTTGACTATTCCCCATGTTGAATAGTCTGTTTCAACAACTGGTGGGTCAGAATAAGATGGATCAACTGGATAAGGCTTGGCATCCTAAAAAATGCGTAGGTATTAGAAAGAACATAATTAGCCCAACAAAATTTTTTTAAACTAAGTTTCTATACCATGACTAAATATAACTTCTACAGGTTATTTTCTTGGTGGAGTTTTGTTCTCTGATCTGGATGGTTTGGTTGTGGAGATTTTATTGTTTTTCTGAATAACATCATCAGCACAAACGTCTACCTGAAGTTCGTGCTGATGATGTTGTTCAGAGAAACGATGAAAGCTCCAAGACCAAGCCATCCAGCTCAGAGAACAAAACCACCAAATTCACCCACCTGAGTTACAAATATTCCCCACCACTTCACAAGTTATTTTGCTTGTTGCCCATTTCAGTTAATACTAGTGATAAGGCTTTTAATTTACTGCATAGGAAAAACTGAACTTCACCTTGTGATTACTCAGCAAACTGATCGAAAATTAGATTATTTCACTGAAGGAGCATCAAGGTTTTGATAAGCGATTGCCTTCATACGGTAGCAACTTCGTTGTCGTTGTGGTCAGATAGAGCCATTACAAAGACCCGACTGACATATGGTGACCGAAACACTTTTTTCAAGTCCTGTCATAATAAAACTTAATTTAACGCATAGTAGAACGTGCATCATATGACACTAGAGTCAGTGAAAACTTAAAATTAGAGCTTTTGGAAATTCTAATTATTCAGAGAAAGTCTGTCTTGAGTAACAAAGTTAACGGGCACATTAAAAAATGTCGACTTTTGTAGGCAACGTATATGATCTTCGTAATTTTTGCTTAAAAATTTTCTTAACGTAATAAAGTGCATTATACCACTGGGCTAGAGTAGGAACATTAGAAGATAACATTCCATAGGATGTCGTATGAAATTGGAAGCGCAATGAAAGATGGCTTATGTGTAATTATGAAATAAGTGAATAGATGCCAGTGTTTGAATTTTACATGAAATTGATTTTTAAAAATCTACTATTTAACTAAATGGTAAGTATGACATTGTGCTTAAGCCAAAACAACAAGAAATTCCTGCTCATGATACAGATTGTGTTAAAGTATTTGATAGGATTGAATGGACGAGACTATAATTTATGGATGAACCAATAAGATTAAAGACAGCAAGTTTGGGATTTCGTAGCGAAATTCACTAATTTATATATGATCAAATAGCATTCTGGCATTATAGCTTACGTCAGTTTGCGATGAAAACCCTAAATTCCAGATCTCAGTGACAATCCTGGTTCCTTGTGCTAATTTATAACCCTCTCCTGACACCCGTTAGAGTAAATTTTTTCAGTCACTTTAGCGTCACTCAAAGGTAGTCCGTAAATTATTGTCTCATTATTAAATCCAGTCTGAGGCGATTGTGCAGTACGATAATATTTTCCCACTCTGTCGTGACCATAAATTACATATTTAACCTCTCAAAGTTTATAAACAAGTGTCAAAGTTTTGTTGAATAGTAACATGTCAATTGTTAACAAAAAAACAGGGATAAAACCCAACTTCACAGCACAAGCTTGATCTTCAATATGTATATATATCCTTTTTATTTCACCTTCATGAATCGTCCAACATTTGAAAGCTGATATGTATCTTATATTTTTGCTGCCCCTAGCACCGATAACCTTCGAAGCCAGAGAAACAAGGTTCAAAACTGCGAACTGATAAACCCGGTGTGGGGTCCCGTATTTCTCATTGAGTAGTCAATGACTAGGACGCCCTACCCAAACAACTGGTATCAACGACACTATTTAACATTATCAAGAAGAAGCTGGACTTTATTGAAGAACAATTTGCAAGAATTAACGCAGATTGATCAACCTATCACAATTATTACTTAAGGCTGAATAGTAATGAATTGCTCCGAAACAACCACTCAAAGAGATCCTATAAATTTTCACTGGTACCCTTTGCTTTAAAATTAATTTCTTGTTAGCTATTATTTCATTTAAAGTAATTAATTTAGTATATTTATACCATTCACAAATCTGCATCCAGACGCAAGTTGTTGTTCGGAAAACTCCTTAATGGGCTAATAGAAAGCCCTGTCAAACTACAGTGTGCGCTTCAATGTCAAAATTTGATTTAGAACAAGTGAATTTAAAAAGCAACGAATACAAAATCAGAAGTCTTATAATAGTGACCGTATAAAATGAGTATTCAGAGAACAAAAACAAACCAAAATCGAATTACGAAAGCAGTTTTCAAAATTGGAAGGATGACTAGTTTTGGGGATAGACTGGCAGAAAATAAAAGCAGACCGTTTTGTAGTAAGAACACGATACAACCTTCATCTCCAGTTACGCCGTATTTGAAAAATCGGCTTATTGATCGCCATTCAATATACAATTCCACACGGACTATTTCAATAGATTCCTTGTCACGGAATGGTCTTTTCAGGGAAGATCAGTGTCGCCAAAAGTTGACGAAGTCCTTCAATTAAAAAACGTATTGCGTTTCAAATGGTTCAAATGGTTGTGGACGGAATAGAAGAAGCTTTCGCTTAACAGGCTTCCGTGTCTAGTAGCAGGGGATCACCAAATCCTCCAGGCAGGAACCTAGGTATGTTAACAATAAAAGAGGAAAGGAAATTGGTAAATCATAGTGCGAAACTGTCCTTGGTCCTTAAGAATAGGTCAAGTTGCCTCTTAAAGGACTCCTGAGAAGTCGCTTGGACTAGCTCGGCCGGCAGCGAATTCCAGCTTTTGACAACTCTTAAGGAGTAGAAGTTGTGTCTACATTCCGTCTTGCTATGTTGTGTTTCCAGTTTCTGGGTGTTACCCCTTAGGTTATTATTCGAACTAAGCTTAAGTAGGTGTTTAAGAGGATGTCCAGAAGTGTTAAGAATACTATAAGCCATTAATAAATCACCTCTAAGACGCCTATATTCTATGGGTAAAGGTCTAGTGAACGGAGGCGTTCTTCGTAAGGCTTAGATTTGAGTCCTCGAACTGATTTCGTGGCTCGCCGTTGGATACGCTCCAAAGTGACCTTGTCCTTTTGGAGTGAGGGGGAGTACTATGTTTCCGTACTCTAAATGGGGACGGATGAAACTATTGAAGATTGTGTGGAAAGTTCTTCCGTCAAACTGTCCAAAAATGCGCTCAACGTTACCAGTGCAAGGTTTGCTCGGAAGGCATTTTTGTCACAGTTAGCGTAAGACTTTAAATCATGGGGCACCAGGACTCCTAAATCTTTTTCGACTTGGGATACTACTAGAGAGGAGTTTCCTAAGTTGTAACTGTAGTTTGCGACATGTCGCAGATGGACTACTTTACACTTTGAAGTGTTAAAGGTAAGTCCGTTATCGTCTGCCCAACTTTGAAGTCGAGTCAGATCCTCCTGAAGTGCCTGTGTATCGTCTTGGTTGCGTATCTCTCTCCAAAGTTTCACGTCGTCGGCAAAAAGTAATAAGTCTGACGTTACCTGTTGAGGAAGATCATTTATGTAGATCAAGAAGAGAAGAGGCCCTAGTACTGAGCCCTGGGGGACCCCACTAGGACATTCCATAGCCTGAGATAAAGTGAAATTAACCCTAACCTTAAAGTGTCGATTTTTTAGGTATGAAGTAAGCCAATCGATTAGAGGTGGTTTGATACCTAGTCGTTTGAGCTTGTTGATAAGACACATGTGGTTAACCTTATCAAAAGCTTTTGAGAAATCAAGGTAAATGACATCAACCTTTCCCTTGCAATCGAGGATGCTTGTCCATCTGTCCACCGCAGTCAGCAGGTTGGTTATACAAGAGTAACCCTTCCTGAAACCATGCTGTTGGGGTGAGAAGAAATTTAAGGACAGTAGATAGTCATTTAAACCGTCGCATATCAGGGACTCCATGAGTTTTGAAGGTAATGACAGAAGAGCCACCGGCCGATAACTTGAAGGTTCATTGCGTCGACCACCTTTGAAAATTGGTGTGATGTGAGCCAACTTCCAATTTTCCGGTAATTTGCCTCGGCTAAGCGAGTGTGAAAACATCACGCTAAGCGGCGTTGCCAGGATTGAGGCTGCCTCCCTCAGTATGGCAGGATGAACCATATCCGGGCCAGGAGAAGTGTCTAGTCTTAAGTGCTGCAATTTCCGGAACACCAAGTCAGCGCTTAGGTCCACTTCAGAAAGTCCTGTGGAATTGCAGATGAAACTGTCGTCAATAAAGTTGATATCAGCCGGTTGAAATGTTTGAGAGTAATGTGCCGCCAGAAGGTTAGCGGCGTCGCCATCGTTGTTGGTCGGGCCGTTAAGACCTAGCAGTTGAGAAACTCCTCTTTTGGCTTGACGAAGAGAGGCTGCATAACGGAATGGGCCTCTAGGGTTAGAGGCAAATTTGTCCATAAGCTTTGTCTGGTACTGAAGCCTGTCTTCTCTTATAGCCTTCATGCGTATGTTCCCTATATGTTTATATTGTCTGTACTCTCCGTCGTTGTCAGTTCGTTTGTATTCCGCCCAACAGTGCCTTTTGCGGCTTAGCAGGCTAAGGGTACGGATCTTGATTATTTTAGGTGGCTTGCAGCTTTTGTGAGCCGTTTGAGGAACTGAATGGTTTGCAGCACGTAAGAGCATGTGCAGTTAGAAGTCCCAATGACCGTCCACATCGAGTTGGTTAACTACGTTGGGACAGTTATAAGAGTTGAGAAACTTAAAAGCTGCATTCAGTTTTCAGTAAAAGTGTAGTAGGTTGGTGAACCTGTGTTAATCCTGACACATTGCTTTCCAGTGAAGATCCAGTTTCTCCTTGAAAATATTCACTGATGAGGCTGATACCACTTGCTCGGGTAAGGCGTTCCAATCATTGACTACCCGATGAGAAAAACGGGACCCCATTTTAAGTTTATTAGATCGTGGTTTATGAACGTTCTTGCTATGACCTCGGAGATTATTAGTGCTGGAGGGAGCAAAACGATAAGACATATTAACACCCAAATCATAATTAAAGTTATGAAATGCCAGTATAAGGTCACCTCGTGTCCTACGATACGACAAGGGGAAAATATTTAGGCGTTTTCAGCGCTCATCGTAAGGGAGCTGAGAAAAACATTTCACGAATTCTGATCCCACACGCTCAAATGAGTTAGTATCCCGTATCGGATTTGGGCTGGCTGCTTGGATACAGTACTCTAAATGTGCTCTTACATAGGTAAATGGGTATAAAATTCGAAACATTTCCTCGTCAAAAGATTTGAACGCTCGACGAAGTGACCATAACGCACGAAAACCTTTGACAGCGGCTGCGTCGCAATGCGTAGTTGTTTTCAAGTCATGACTTAATACTAAGTAACAGCGGTAACCCATTGACGTAGAGAAGGAAGAGCAGGGGCCTAAGATGGTGCCTTGGGGTACACCACTTTTGACCGGCTTCCAATCGGATAGCGTTCCATTGACCCTAACTCTCTGTCTGCGGTCACATAAGAAATTTCCTATCCACTCATGTACAGTACCTATTATTCCGAAGCTCGTGAGCTTCTGCATAAGACCTACGTGTGAAACCTTGTCAAACGCTTTGCTAAAATCTATGAATATCACGTCGACAGACAGACCGTGATCTAGGGCTGCTGTCCAATCCTCCCTCGCAATAAGCAAGTTAGTCAAGCATGAACGCTTGTTACGAAATCCGTGTTGCTCAGGAGCTAACAGATTGTGTAAATCTATGTGGCTTAGCAACCTAACCCGAATTATCTTTTCGAGTAACTTAACGACTATGCTAGTTAGACTGACAGGCCGGTAGTTAGATACTATCTGTCGCTGACCGTCCTTAAATATAGGACTAACTATAGCGTCCTTCCAATCTCTAGGGAGTTGGGCGAGTGAGAGGGACATGTTGAAGAGTGTCGCAAGCGGTTTTGAAATAATGTCCGCAAGAGATGACAGCAACCGTGGATGTAACCCGTCAGGGCCCGGTATCTTACCAGGTTTGAGGTTAGTTATCAACGGAAGGACAGTTTCCTCAGTCACCTGTACAGATTCAATGGTTGGTATCTCGGTGTGAGTGGGACAAGTATTTGTTACAATAAACGTAGAGAAGACTTCGCTAAAATAATCTGAAAAAGTCTCAGCTTTTGCTCGATCTGATTCAGCTAGTAATTCTGAATTTTCGTGTAACAGCAACGGGGGAATACCATCACTACGTTTCATTTGCCGTTTAACATACGAAAACAATCGTTTCGGACAAGTACGGCTATCATATACTAACTGTCGTTCGTAAGTGGTACGGGATTTCGCTATGGTTTTCTTACAGATATTACGGTATTTTTGATACTCACGCTTAAATGGTGCATGACCTGTCAACAAGAATAAGTCCCAGAAATGTTTCCTACGCTTTAACAGCTTCCGGGTTTCCTTATTAATCCATGGAGGGCAATGTGATAGCTTACGTGCTGACCATGGGATAAACGGCGACGTTACGGACTCGAATGTAGCCTTAAACTTATTCCATTCATCTTCGATCAATCCATCCGCGTCGACCGACCAATCAGTCGAGATAGCACAGTTTCTGATTTCCGGAATATTAGCTCGCCAGATATTGGGACGGGGTGGAGCAGATACGAATTGTATACCATGTGTCCTAAACTTAAAGTGAATTACAACGTGATCACTGTTCACTAGTGGAGGAAGGTGCTGGATATCAAAGACATCCTCAGAGTGGTGGGTGAGGGCGAGGTCCAGCAGTGACGGATCATGATTCAAATCAACATGTGTCGGTTTTGTGATACATTGTACAAGTGCACACTGAATAACGGTAGATAAAAGGTCGCTATCGAAACCACTACCTGGAGCTGTAAGCTCTATCCAGTTGATATGCGGTGCGTTGAAGTCCCCAATGATGAGACAACATTCTGCCATACTCCAAGAACAGATGTGTCTTAGGATAAAGTCGTCAGCAAGACAAGACGGACTACGGTATATTCCCCCTATAGTCACTAACCCATTTCTAGATTTAATCTTACAACATGCAACCTCACATGTGCCACTGATATGAGCCTCCGATATGGTTGATTGTATACGAAAGTGATCCCTAACGTATAATATTATGCCTCCCCCTTGCGACTCAATACTCTATCACTCCTAATACAGATATAGCCTGCGATGATGGGAGAACATTCTATATCTACTGTGAGCCAAGTTTCTGTAACAACACTTATCATCCATCATCAGACTCAGCTCGGACGTTTTATTCCTAAGACTACGGGCACACACTTTAGGTGTTTTGGCAATCATTCGTTCTACCCATACAGGCCTCGGAAGCATTGGCTTCCAAGACATGACTACCTGAAAACCCTTAATGGTAAGGTCAGTTTCGCAATTTAACTTGCGAGTTCGCAACTCCGTAAGAGCATTCTTCCACTTAATTCGATCCTCAAGCGCCAATCTGGTCGGATACGATTATTTGAATCACGGATTTTTTGTGCGTCTTTCAATAATATATCTCTTTCTTCGAAATTCCCGAGAACCAGCTTCAAGATCCTTCTTGGTTGGGTCTCGCCTCCAACCCATTTCCGAGTCGTATTACATTCGCGGTATGTACCCCTGGAACCTCTTCAGGTAGTACACTTCTTACCACGGATTCCACTAACTGCAGATCATGTGCGTGTCTTTTAGCAGGGTGATTATCTTTCGACTCCTCTAGATTCCAAATAATTAAACAAGGATTGTTTACCATCTGGAAGTAAATGGAAATACAAGGAATTTACCAGCAGCATTGGTGACAATTTGATCATAATTATGCCTTACGTCAAGCTTGGTTCTTCAGGCTCTGCCATAAAACACTACTCTCACAAGTGTCATGGGGCAATAATATCAGACATTTTAATCTGATGGACACTAAGAAGAGGTCATTACATTATTACGTTTTAACATCGAAAAATGCGTTTCCGAAAAAAGGATGTGAATAAAAAATTGGGATGGACGAATTCTATCATAGTAAAAGTCTTGAAAATAGGCAGGAGGAATGTACTCATTGTGAGAAATGTTCAAAATATAGTATTAACAAGGAATTCCCGAAACAGTGTAATTTGAGTGAGCATTAACTAACATATTGTATCCATAGTTCAAAATTAACAAGACTCAAATACCGAACGATCATTAGCTCATACAAACACCACATCCGTCAAAGCTTAAATTGGAATCTAAATTTCTTTAAACTACTGTACGTCTTCTTCTTGGGTTGGTTGTATGTCTCTCAGACTGTGTATAGGATGTAGACTCCGCATGATCTACAATATACTCATTAGTATTACAATTAACAACCGACATCGGAACAGACTCACCTGGTCCTGGAATTGTGTTTAATCAACATGTCGGTTAACTGTACTTAAATCTTGATACACAGAATGTGAACCATAGATTTACCGGCACTCTTCACTACAATCCTCGTTGCTGTTCGAAGATCATTTTCATGATGATATGTACCTTTTTTAAGGCTCCAAACTACTCATTTTTGAACAAAGAATCTTTCGTCTTAGCACTTTTGATGGCGTTTGTTTTGGTCTACTTTGAAGTATGAACATTCGACCTATAGAATCTCCCACTACTGTTTGCTGTACGACATATATTTGCATTTATCACCGGCCACCAACATGTGAGCCTTACTAAGGATTTCATTTCCTCAACACATGGACGTACACTAGGAAGATCTTTAAGAACAGATTTACGTGACGGAGAAGGAATTACAACACGATCACTAAGACTCAGTACATCATGAGGAACTCCTCCTGGATTCCCTGCAGGGGCCACTGCCGGTCCTACGCCCGGATAAAGGAGGAGGGTTGAGCATGGGGTTAGCGACCCCATCCCGTAGAAAACTAACTGGCTAAAAAAACGCTAACCAGAAAAAAATTGTTCAAACCTTTCAACCCCTGCCCTGGGAGTCAGAAGGTCTTCATTTAGAAGAGTTATGACGCCTCATAGTGAATGCCGAGTTCTTTTGGAAGTCACGAGGCTGATACTCGTTCTAATAACCATAGCAACCATTTATTTAGGTACATGGAATGTTCGTACAATGTGGAAGACTGGGAGAGTCTTTCAAATTGCTGCAGAAATAAGAAGATACAACCTGAAGGTGCTTGAGATCAGTGAAACACATTGGACGAAAGT
Organism: Schistosoma mattheei; assembly: GCA_944470405.2. Taxonomy (NCBI): domain Eukaryota; kingdom Metazoa; phylum Platyhelminthes; class Trematoda; order Strigeidida; family Schistosomatidae; genus Schistosoma; species Schistosoma mattheei. The sequence goes on from OX103943.1 coordinate 86,950,822, forward strand.
TGAACATCAATGACTAGCTCCAGGAGAGCTGCTGTTATACTCCGGCCATGAAGAAGAAAATGCCCCACATACACAAGGAGTTGCATTGATGCTGTCCAAACAAGCATATTATGCACTTTTAGGATGGGAATCTCATGGACCAAGAATCATCAAAGCCGCCTGCAAAACAAAGAAAGAGGGCATTTCAATGAACATCACCCAATGCTATGCGCCTATCAACGACTACAATAAAGAAGCTAAAGATCAATTCTACGATAGGCTGCAGTCAATTATCGAGAAGTGCCCAACAAAGGACCCGACCATTCTGATGAGAGATTTCAATGCCAAGGTTGGAACGGACAACACTAGGTATGAAGATATCATGGGACGACACGAACTGGAAGAAAGGAACGAAAATGGTGAGAGATTTGCAAACCTATGTGCCTTCAATAAACTGGTTATAGGTGGCACTATATTACCACATTTTCAATACAAATGTGAAGACAATTCTACTGTATAAGGCGGAAACCTGAAGAACTACGAAAGCCATCATCCAGAAAATACAGGTGTTTATTAACAGTTGTCTATTCAAAATACTTCAGATCCGTTGGCCGGACACTATTCGCAACAACCTACTGTGGGAGAGAACAAACCAGATTCCAGCGGAGGAAGAAGTCAGGAAGAAGCGCTGGAAGTGGATAGGACACACATTGAGGAAAGCACCCAACTCCGTCACAAGACAAGCTCTCACATGGAATCCTCAAGGCCAAAGGAAAAGAGGAAGACCGAAGAACACTTTGCGCCGGGGAATGGAAATGGATATGAGAAAAATGAACAAGAGTTGGATGGAGCTAGAAAAGAAGACCTATAATAACAATAATATATATTTCTGCATATGCAGGTACACGCCATTTTTACAGGCATGATCTATAAATTACAACGTTTGTTGGTTCACAGAATGCTTCTCAACTTATTAAGTCTATCGTTGTTATAAAGTATATTCGTGGAACGCTTGCTGTAAACCGTGACACTGAGGAAACGCGTACGTCAAGTTTGTTCCAGACGTCAGAAGTTCCATAGCTGTGCCCTAGAGCAAGATTCTGAAGAAAGAAAAAAGAGAAACAGAAGATCAGCAAGGCACTTGTATGTGAACACCAAACGTTGCTTAACATTGTGTAGTAGAACGGACAGAGGTATAATAAATTAGAATAAATTCACATTATCTCTTGTGAGAGTGAAATGAAGTCAGAGGCTCCATATTAGAGAATGTAATAATAAAGGACAATGAGTTGTGTCGTTTAACAAGTTGGAGTAAGCTCACATGAAGGAAGGGAAGTCAAGGCTGGTAAAAGGAAAGCGCTTTATTAGGAGGGTGTGTATATAGAGGGTGATGTGTTAAGAATACTAATGACTATATCTTTTGTCGTCTAATTTTTTTCCTTTTTTGTCTATCCGATGACTGAGTGGGTTGGAGAATAGTGGTTTGCGGCCTATGCTACATTAGTAGTAACAGGCGTAAGTAAAGTTAGTAAATATATCATGAGGAATAGTGAATAATTTATCCTGCTATTAAGATAGACTAGAAATATGCAACAACTTAGATTGATTAGTTAAGAGTTGACCTCAAACAACTAAGTGTATACCAAAACAACATAGCCCAGTCACTCATTCACTTTCTTATTTTGTGTAAGGCTTGTATTTCCCATTAGCTTATATCGAATGTTGAAAAGCTTTGTGTGTTTGAACAATTACCTTCGCTCTCCACTATGTACCACCCACGAGCCAAAATAAAGACCCATCTGCTAATAGTTAAATTTTTTCGATCAATAGAAAGACGGATACTTACAGGCACGAAAAATCTACGCTTCAGTTTAGCATTTCAACCACCACGTATAGCACTAAATATACATCTAAAGAATCTACTTATTTCTCGAATGCGATCTGAACATTTCATCGGTAGAGGTTGCACAAACAAACGGTTTTAAATATTAACAGGTCTATCTTGTAACGATTATCAAGAAAAAATCTAGAGTTTGTTCAAAAAGTTATAACAGAATTTATCAACTATGAGACTGCTTATAAGCTCGATTTTCACTCGCTAAAAATTTCTAATACTTTGCTCAGTCGTCATGATGAATTGTATTTGTAAGATCACAAGGCTGGTGTAACGTTAATTAGGATTTCCATTCTCGTGGAACTATGGGAAATAACTTGATGACGAATTTGCAAAGGTCGGAACATGTTTGGTAACTGTTCAGTATAAGGTGAGATTCACGCATGTGATTCACGAGTATTACAGTCATTGGACTAGACCAAATAATTCAAGAAACCACTATGAATCATTAATGAGGCTCTCACCCTTCTCAGTAAGATGAAAAGAATGTGGGAAAGATTTAAGTTACTGGGTTCTGATGAGACAAAATATCAATACCGGAAACCCAAAATATTTGTGACTACTCTTCACAAGTCAAAATGATTACGTGAAGAGACGATTATCCGGAAAGACTTAATATTGTAGACGAAAGCCCGATTCTTTCAGTAAATCAGCATAGCTTTGGAACAGATTATTCATGTTTCTCGAACTTATTAGTGGCCCGTGTAAGTCTATGTGCACTTAGTGATGTAACCCACATTGACTACTGTAAGGCTTTTTTCGTTGTCATGCACAACCGCTTATTACGTATGCTAAGTGATACCGGTATTGTACGGAATTTATCCATGTGGATAAAATCCTATTTAGTTTGCTGTCAGGAAAAAGAACGAGTGAACTCAAAGTTGCCTGGCTGGAAACTTTACTTATCAGAGTACCTCAGGTGACAATTGTGGGGTCATTGTTGCACCTCCTGTTTGTAAGTGATATACATAACCTTCCATCATCATCAGTATTATTATGCGCTGACGAGATTAAGACACAGAGAGTGATAAAATGTAAATGTGATATTTTTGAGCATCAAAGTGACCTGGACGGTCTAGAATTTGGCATTTGCCGACGAATGTGTCAGAGTGCATCATGATACGAATTGGCCACCAAAACATAGATACTTACGTTATGAATAACATTCAGCCACCCCTTGTACAGATACACTGGCTTAGGAGTAATCGTTAGTTAGTACTAAAAAACCACTCCCCACTGTTGTGCTGTAACCACCGATTGTTTAAGAACCCTTGGTCAGTACTTTTTGACTTTCACAAAGTATTCGTCCGTCCTAAACTCAAGGACTGCATACAGGCAGCTATCCCATGCTTAAAAAGAAACGGTGAGTTTTTGAAAAGTGTTCAAAAACGCAACTAAGCTGATTCCCGAGATCGTATATCACTCATATTATATTGACAGATTAAACCAAACCTATTTATAGTGTCATATCGAAGAACCGGAGGGGACTTGATCACAGTTATTAAATTACTTAGTGATAAATTGCATTTGATTTGCCGTCACTCTTGCTTTTCGAGACGGAGAAAACTTTCACGAACCTAGAACACATTGCTTGTTGACTATCATCGATTTTCCCACCAAAACATTAACGGGTGGAACACGTCACCTCAGTGGGAGGTTAAAGTTCCATCTGTTGATGAATTCAAACGAGATTTGGATCAACTGAGAGACCACAACTGATAGGACTAATACAGGACATCCAACCCACTTTACTTTCAAAGCTAAAACTGACGATGTTTTCGTCATGCTAAATGCTTTGAGAGTGGAAAGACTGAACAAACTAAATCGATGTGCAGAACAACTATTCATCTCACTACTAGCGGTAATCAGCTCAGTAATTTGGATCGTACTGATTTGTGTTTCCAATGATCAAATGTTATTTTTACTAATATTCAGAAGCTATCATATACTTCCTTTGATTCATTCCTTGTTTTTATTGTTGCCTCAAGGAGCATAAAATTATTTATTTCACCAAAGAGTTGAGAGTCTTCAGATTCAAACGTTTCGGTACAACCTACTGAACTCTCAGTGTTTGAAAAAAAACAGACACTAACTGTCCTGACGAAGATTTGACGGACCTTCAATTATAGATGATAGTTCTAAGGTATTCTCGTAAGATGCTTATCTCTAAAATTTCTCAGACCAATCTTTGCCCATTTTACAACAGTTAACACTCATTTTGGTCTATTCGAATGCAACTATTTATCTAGTTCTTTTTTATTAACAAGTTTTCTTTAGTGTCATTCGTGTTTAATTCCTAAATTTTCTCAGGCTAGTTCTTTATTTCAGATCTTGAAATTTGCCACATTTAAATGGAGTTCAGAACAAGTGTCTTGTTCACAAAGTAATGTGAAGTTTATTTAAGGTGATGTTGTTGTAGATGATCTATGTAGAATGACAGGGGGCCTACTCGAGTTAGACGGAAATGGTGTGACCAACAACTAACTTCGAAGTCAGCAACTAACTCAAATTATCCCTTGGTCGTATCAAAGTACTATGGCTACTTTGAAGACCGTATGACACAAAAAACTTTATTATTGAGATATATTAGTAAGAGTGGGTACAAAGAACATAGTGCAATCACCACCGCATGGGCCAGTCCATGGTGTACGATTGACTGATGCGCGTTAGTTGTCCTTAACCTTGACGTAAATCGATGAACTCGTCGACATTCAGCGACCCAACTGCCGGATGATTTGGCTAGGTCTCAGTGACATTTTACTGGCCCTACACTGTTGTTCGATTTCACACTAATAATATACATAGTATATTTATTACGAATGCATCTCTTGTGGGTATTAGTGAACGTTTGAAGCAGGAAAATGTGTGCCGTCCTCACAGAAAGTAGATCAGTGGATTACGTTTGACCAGTTTTATAGATCACAAAGTTTTAAAGTCTATTAATTACCCTCAAAAATTCTTAGCACATCCCTCAGCTGCTATATTTCAACGATTGAATATTACTTTGAGTGCATATAACTAAACTACTCAGCACAGAAGAGCTAAGAAATGTCCAACATGTTGACCATATAGTAAACACAATTTATTGAAGTAAGTACGTAACAATTATAAACATCAAAAATTGACATGAGACGGAAAAACAAAATGCTATTAATAGATTGTTAAGTTTGTCCTACATTGTTCCTACTCGTTCCCTTTCTACTCTTCTGTATATTGTCTTATACTACTTATTTACATTCAGTAAGCAGTTGTATTCCCAACGACGCAAGTTGTACTGTAATATTCTGAAATGTTCACATATACTTATAACGTTTACTGTACTTACCATTGTATTTATCATTATAATTACTGTATCTTAATCGCTGTAGCCGTTATCCACAGTTTTGTGCATTTGTTTAAACGCAACAGTTTCCATATTGTTTGCTCTTGGTTCGGGTTTCAGTTGTTCGTAAACTGTTATCAAATTTAGACACCGCTATCAGCTGTCCTTTGTATGTTATAATTATTCTTTATGTTACTTTTACAGGAAGCCTTTTTATTTTCATACTTGAAGGACGCGTTTAAACGCCCCAGACATCTCACAAGTTGAGGTTTGTAACTGAACTTTGTTTATTATTCAATAAAGAACCACTATTGTAAACAAATCGTTGTTTTGGAAACTTCGGTTTTGCGCGTATCTCAATCGGGTGACTTGGGCGCTCCGATAGATCTAATATAGCTGATAAATAACGATATCCCAAAATCCTCGACAATATGTAACATATGCACGAAAACCATGACTTAACGTTTTGACCACCCAAATTGACTTAATTTGGCAATTTGAATACAAATCTAGTCATCTGATAGTGTCGTGATAGGTGAAACACTCGAATCTGGATTTCATCTCATACAGACCAATGGATAGGCATTATGAAGAAGCAAATAACTATCTAACAGAGATCAGTTTATAGTAAGAAATGATATTATCGAAAATACAAGTATATAACATCAGTTTCTAATGGATAATTGTACATCAATATTCATAAACACTTTAAATAATAATATTGTTTTAATTATTTATTTGTTTCCTTCTAACTGAAGCTGTCCGCGTCATTCGTATTTTACTGCACCATTTTGTTTTATATGGATTTATACAATCTTTAGCCGCTCCACCACGTGATCTTCTAATGATATCATTAGTATTCGGATAAAATTTTGGATTCCATAATAATTTTTGTTTTAATTTATCACTAATTTTGTATAAGAGAAAACATGTTGAAAAATCTTATTGAAATGTAAAAGTAATAAAATTGATTATTTACATTATTTTTTAGTTGACAAGTTGTATTTAGTCAAATAAATGATTATTAAGGAATTCAAAGAATTCAACACTAGAGAATAAATAAACATGATATTATCAGTATACGGGGTTATGGAGATTAAGTTATTGATTGGGATCATGAACCGACTGATATTAGATCACTATTGAAAACCTGTGGGACTATTCAGCAGTGCGCATCCATGATCTTGCTCACGGGATTCAAACCCAATGCCTTCAGTCTTACGTGCGAACGCTTCACGTCTAGACCCCTGAGTCGGCATCCAACGATGTTATTGTCTAACCTCAACCAATCCGCAAAATTGCGAAACGTTCATACGCGAGACTGAAGGCCCTGAGTTTGAATCCCGCGGGGCGGGATCGTGGATGCGCACTGCTGAAGAGTCCCACAATAGGAAAAAACAGCCGTACAGTGCTTCCAGGTTTTATATGGTGGTTTAACATCAATCAGTTCATGATTTCAATCAAAAAATATGATACTGTTGACCAATCATTATGAATACCACAGGTCTGCTAAAGGTTATTTGTAACTCATCCAATACAGTGCGAATGTCATTGAATTTGACAATAAGCGACGTAAGTTTAAATGATATACGAAACGCTTATTCCCTCGAAATTATAGACATCCACTGAAAATGTATAAACAATGAAATCTGAGACGATGGACTGATATTTGCAAAAGTTTGCAAATTAACTATTTACTGTATGCATCTCAGATTTCAGTGAGATATTCTGTAATTTCGTGTTCCAATACATTCGATTGTCCCCACTTGTGTTCTTGTTCACCACACAGTCATTTTAGTGTATATAATTTGGGGAGTTTTCAGTTAGAAACCTGATGAATAATAACGAGGGTAACACATTCAGATTACGTAGAAAATGTGTTTTTTTAACACCCTCAAAGAGTTTGTTAAAGCTATGCATCACAAATCGAGAATAAATTAATTATCAAAACACTCACTTTGTCAGCAGCAATTTACACATTTGACCGTCATTCGACTCATATATTTCTTGAGCTTCCGGTCGTATTCGTGGAGTTTGCTTTGGTATTAATTCAGGATTCATCGAGTGCAAGTTACTATTGTTCAGTGTTCCACGATTTCTTTTAGCATATTCAACTCCCTAAACAAATAGGTCAGAGTAAAAAGAAAACTCAATCAACTTTTTGTAATGCTTTATCATTATTACTTGTAAGGTTTCATTGTTGTTAATATTTAAGATTGAAAATGATCATTCTTTGTTAGGATATGAGATATTTGAATCAATGCGACAACAACGGATACCATACAGCTAATCGTAAATGAATATATAAGTTTCTATCCATCAATCAAACAACCTGTTCCCAAAAAGAAGCTAAATGATAAATGAATGAAAAAAAATAGATAGATACCCTTGAGGACGAACTTGCTGGTATCTGGTAACCGTCAACAAGGCATATATTCAAACTGAAGGTAACGATTGTATCAACCAAATACCTAATCCGAGTCACTCACCAGTTTCACAGGAAATTAAGACAATAAACAAGATAAATGTAGGTTTCATGTGAGATGTTTCAAAGTATTTACATAATAAATATACATAGTTGTAAAACACTTTGTTAAATACATACTTCAAACTTATTACGGGGCCCATTTCCACACTGTTGCATATCTCGAGAAAATGTAGCTTCTGATATTGCCTCTGCAATCTTATCCATATCCGCTCCAGGATAAGACTGTTTAGGCTGAATTAAACCTAAGCGTTCAGCCATTCCAACTCCTTCACGTGCAGCATTTGCTGCTGCTGATTGAGGAATACTTCGGGGAGCAATTTTCATATTGATATCTTTTAGTAGCAAAGTAGAAGGAAGTTTCTCACCTAAAATCTCCGCCATTTGTGCACCTGAATGATCAGCTGTATCACTGTCATCATTGAAATAATTAGACGGTTTGTTAAAAGTTTGTATTTCATTTGACTTTTTTGTAAGACCACTTTTACTAAAATGAATAACAAAGAAATGATGAACATACCAATGTAACTATTATTTATACAATTCTATTATTATTATAAATCAGTTAAAAAGTAATTTATGAAAGTCTCGGACCATTCTTTTTACTTTCACAATCCAAGATCATAGCTCAGAGATGATTCGTTTCTGTAACTTTCATGCACGCAAGATTATTGTATATTAATGTTCATCATTCGACGAAAGAAGTTTACATACAAGCTTCATCTTTTTCCTCTGAATATTTGGATTGTTGTACAGGGACTGGCACGGACCTCATGACACAATCAAGGGAACAAAACTTGAAACAACAATTAACACTTAGCAAGAAGAAAAAGATTAGTTTGTAATTCATTAAACAAAGAAAATGTAGTGTCGGTTGCTATGTTAAGTCTACACAGCTTATTCAAGCTTCTGGAAAAAGCCAATTTATTCGTTCATATGGAGTCATATTTTGACCTTGTTAATTATTCACTTGTCAACCCTGACTGTTTTTTTAATATGAGTGTATATGTGTACACTTATTATCCTATTCATCACATGTCTGTAATCTATTCCATCGTCAACATCGCCCGATCTACGTGACATTTAAATAAAGAGCCCCACAAGAAAAGGGCGATCAATTCGTGTAATAAGTTATTGATCATACTCAATAATCAATATATTTACAATGCAAAATTACTTTTCACTTATTTGAGGAATCATTTTTTTAAATATCCCCCCCAACATATAATTGGAGAAAAGTAAATGATTCATTGACGCTTAGTAACTTTAAATTGATTGCACAATGTTACAGATTGATTGAAGTTGAACATATGAACCACTGGATGAAAACTCAATATATAATTGAAACCCAAACTTTATGAGCTCATCACCCTCAAGGTCGTGGATATGAACATTACTGTACAGTTTTCGACAAAGATGAGATCAATATACAGTGTAGTCTATTTCTTGGTTGAAGTTAGACATTAACACCGTTGGATACCAACCGCCTCAGTGGTCTAATGGTTAAGCTCTGGCACGCGAGACCGATGGGTCCTGGGTTCAAATCTTTCGAGGCAAGGTCATGGATGCGCACTGCTGAGGAGTCCTACAATAGGACGAAAAGGCCGTCCAGTGCTTCCAGATTTTCCATGTGTTAAGTCTTGTCGATTGGACGCTATATTCGTTCCTAAGCTATTCTGATAACCCGCACACTAGAACTATACAGCGACCTGAACACCAGAAAGAAGAGGCAGAGTATGAGAGACACTTTACTCCAAGGTTCGTTTTTGTACAGAAAACATGGGTATTTATAGATGTTAACGTTTGTTAAATCAACATCATATTTCGGCCAATCCGTTAGCGACATATTATGCTACTGACCGATAGTAGCACGCCACGTTGGAATTCTAGAATGCTCCATCATGCTCTGATTGGCTAGGACTCTTCGGCTCCTTTTGGGCCTCTGGAGGCGCCGTTGAAGTTCTCCGAAAGCCGACTCAACACCATGGTGGTCTAACTTCAGTTGACTCATGATCTCAACCATTGGTATTTCTCAATAGTCAAATAACCGATATACCGTTCAAATAGCCAATCAGCGCTAGTCGATACTTGGAGAAGACTCGAGCATCTTCCCATGTATAAACTATAAATATACTAAGGTTTTTCTTATTGTGCTTCTTACTTCCATCTACCCTTGTTATTTGGATTATGATTTCTTTCCTGTTCAACAATGTTCTGTGATTTGGGGGCTTGTCGAGTGAATTAATTCCCAAAAACTAACTAAGCAATAAGAATAACTGAATTGTAATAAGAGAGAATTATAAAAGGTATATTAAAAATATCAATTATAAATCAACATACCATGACCATCCTTGATTTAGAATTTGTTCCATTAAACCAGCTTCTTTAATTCTATCACGTTGCCAATTTGTATAAGCTTCATTTGATGGAAGAGAACGTATTGGATTATGTGATTCCATAATTGGTGTATTATTTTGTTTAGAATCAAGTAGAATACTAACACCAATACCGTTTCGTCCTTTATGTAAATTACCTAACGCCTTAAATCAGTGATGTCAATAAATATGCATTTAAATAAGTAAATGTATTGAACATTTAGCTATTTATAAGTTAAACCACATACTCAGTCAACCAAGCAGTCAGTTATTATCAATATAATATCTGATATATAGGTGTATTGGTTCGATTTACCACCTCTTATCAGGATACTAAGATGAAATTATCAAGAGAAATAGTTGATTAGCAAAACTAGTAACTATATCAGCTGTCATAGAAACGATTAGGAATAGACAAAATGATTCGAGAATAAAGAATATATTGATGGAATAAAAAGTGTAAGTGAATATTCAAACTCAAGATCTAAGATAAAATGTAAATCTATATGCGCCATTGCAAATGATTCTAACCCATGTCACCCAATATCTCCAACTTTTGTTTACGGTAATCATGTAGTCATCTCTAGCGTTCTTCCAACTTACTCTTACAACAGTCAACAATGCACTTGTAAGAATGATGTAACTAATCAAGATCTATATGAAGTCCATCGTGATTGCTCAGTCTGTATTTTACATAATCGTTTAACTTTATCTAAACTACAGAATGATGATCAGTTGTGTCTTTATTGTATTAGCCACCTTAATAATGCTCATCTATATCTTCTCAAGAGATTGTACTAAGGATTGTCAGCCTTCGTTGAATATGCTCAGATTAATGAATTAACTTTTAATGATTCACATTTCTAAATTCATTCAATTTGTAATATCATTTAATAATCATCCACTACTTCATAATGAAATTGAACAATTTAAACAGACCCTTTATACTAATAGTAATGATTGTATTTGCTAGTTGCTAACCATTAAAAGTGTACCTAAGGTTTTAATAGAGAAACACAAACAATGTACTTTAACTCGGTGAAGAGGGTATATATATATATATATATATATATATATATATATATATTACTAAAATCTTCACAAAACCCCCTTCTTATAATAATCAACATATGCTCACTGGTGACTGGCTTCCAGATGTATATCCTGGTGTTCTAGTGAGAAGTAGTGACTAGTGGAGTTCAACCAGATCTGTTATGAGATAGTAACTCACTGAAGACAATGGTGGATATGTCGCTCAATTTCGTGGATTAGTTGAAGTTAGATATTAATACCGTTGGATGGCGGTCGGCTCAGTGGTCTAGTGGTTAAGTGCTCGCGCGCGAAACCAGTAGGTCCTGCGTTCGCATCCCGCGAAGCAGAGTCGTGGATGCGCACTGCTGAGGAGTCCCACAATAGGACCAAACGGCCGTCCAGTGCTTCCAGGTTTTCCATAGTGGTCTAGCTTTAGTCGACTCATGATCTCAACAGTTGAAATATGTATATATCCCTGATATCAATGCATGATGATCGCTCAATATTGTAAAATATGTATTATCAAGTTTTTTCGTAATATGTTCAGGGAACAAAAACAGAAGTAGTAGACAAGTACATACAGTAAGAAATCGATGAATATGGAATAAGAACAAAGTGTTTGTTCCCAAATAATAAGTTAAATCCAAATGTTAACTGTATAAGATTAACTCATGCTTAGCTACATTGGTCAAATTATGTTTGATCTTTAAAAAAAACTTGATTTACTGTTGGCAAAGTCAAGTCGATCACTAACTAGTTAGATAAACTGAAGTCTATTGTTGAGAAGTCTATTAGATGCTTTGTCTACAAAGCAAGAAATAATAATGTTTCTTTTTTTCCTTTGAATACAATGAATTCATTCAATATTCTGTTACTTTTATCTGAATTACAAACAATGAATTAAGTGTAGACCATTCAAATGTTGAATTAAAATGAGCCTATTTTGGGAAAGAAAAGTGACTTATGAACAAGTTTTTGTTAACTTTTAAAGCATGTTATCAATCAACATCAAGGTCTGCAGTACAAGCTGTAAACCACAAGTGGAGAAATTCGGACACTTCACTTCTACCTGAAGTTTGTGCTGGTGATGTCGTTTAGAAGAACGATTTAAGCTCAATGACCAAACCATCCAGCCCAGAGAACAAAACGCTATCTAAAATATGCACGTTATCACCCTTACTGTTGATATTCACTGAGCTGTTACCCTCTTCTTAACTTTTCTATGATGTTCTGCTTCCAAGATCATTATTTTTACTATAATAACAATAAAACTCTTCTGAAAGTCATATCTTTTCTCTTACTTCTAGTATGGATTATTAATATTGAGGTATGGTTACATATTAGTGATCCAATTTATACTATCGTAAATTTCGTTTTGTATTAGATGTCAGTCAGTCAGCTACAACGTAGCACCAGGCACATGTATACATCGGTCCAAGTTTCCTTACCTCAATTAGCACAAGATGAACATTGGATTCATAGAAATAGTTAATTCAATAGTAGTAATATATAAAAGAAAGGTTGCATATAAGGACATAGTACAGGAAGAAAGAATTAGTTCGTAGAAAGAAAGATATGAAGCGATTTTAATCTCTTAGTTTAAAGGAAGAAAGTGTATACACTGACGCCATTGTGATCGATTCTGAGCCATATCATCAAGAGTCTCCAACCATTGGTTACGATAGTCACATGGACCCCAACCAAGTAGTCTCCATCTACCAAAATGACTCAGACAAGAAGTTAGTGACTTTATGAACTGATGCCACGTTTTGGTTTGGCCGCACCCTTAATTTCTTCCAACCATCCCCAACACTACCGAGTATTGCACATCGTGGTAACCCGTGTTGTTGAAAGATAAAAGCTATCTCCACCGTCTATTCTTCTGCTTTATTGACCATAGCCTATTGATTAAGGATATTATAGTAGTGTTATAACATCCTTTTAGGTCTTCGCACACTACATTGGAGTTTTAGTCCTTATTAGTCATTATTAAATAATACTATTGGGTTCAATCTTTCTCATTACGCTGTTCGTGCCACCACGTGCAGAGGAATATTTGTAAACAAAGTGAACTCATTTGTGGTTATTATTTCAGAATCAGCTTATAAGTAACATTCATTTCATAACAACTGTTATCATTTTGTTGTTTTAATATATTATTTATATTGTAATTGTAATCTGTTACCTTTTGCTTTACTCTTTGTTTTGGTATATTATTAGCAAATTTGCGTATTGTTATATATTGAATAAGCTCTTTTACTGAGATTCACCACAAGTTATAACAGTAATAATTCAAAAATTTCTAGCAAAAGAGTTACTGAGATAAATATAATGAAATAAAGTGGATTTACTACTACCTTTTACAAACCATACAAATTTATTTAAGTCATTAATTAGTTTTAATTAAATATAGAAAATATAAATCTAACGATTAAAGATGATCAGACAAAACATTAGAAATAGATTAACCATTGAAAGATAGTTACTTGGTAAGTAAATTCATAATATTAATTAACATGTTCGGAAGCATAAAATTACTTATGTATTAATTTTTGTGTAAGATGTGGATAGAATGAGTAAATCAATAGATGCACTTGTTGTTCGGTTAACCAGATCATTATCATATTTTATTTTTATTTATTTAAACATAAGCATTTGTACAAGGGGGCACCAAACAGATATGCGCCACAGAAGTACGCCGGTTTATGTGAGGGCTAGGATACTACCCGAGTGCCCCAACCGAAGCAGGTGTTTTTAAAGGGACCACTCCCCGACCCTTTGTCCTCAAAGTGTAGCCCACAAAGCAGTGGAGCAACGTTAGGAGATACTGTCCTATGGTAGCCGGTGACCAACAATAGATTCATACGCCATTCATTCCCTTAAGATCCTGGAGCCCATGTGGAGCATTGGTTTGGAATCTGGGTTCTCTTACTCCCTTAGATGGATCCTTCATATCCACTAACCCGGTTAAGGCGCCGGATATTTGCTTTTCATCCTCTCGATTTCGTAAACGACAATTCCACCGCAAGAGTGACGTTTTTGGAAGTGTTTATATACATGCGGCCGTATGAAGGAATTTTCAGAGAGAGTGAAACAGAGCAAACTCTTTCTACGCTCGGCTGTTCCAGTACATGGTAACATGTTAAGATAGTAAACACTAATATGGGTTTATTTTCAATTAAATTGTAAAATAAGCAAACCTCTCCCCGTGAACAACGGATGTGTACATCTTTTTGACATTCTATGAAAGATTCTTCTTTGCTAATTTGTTTAAACCACTGACTACCGCATCCGCGTACATAATTTTCTAAGCTTTCTTCACCTCGTAAAGATATACCAGGTTTATGAATTATAGTTGGTTTTGTTAAATTAGGACGTAGTATTCTGTAACACAAAACAAATAGTTGATCATTATAACCAATTTTAAATCTCTCAGTTTCGACTTGAATTAACTGTTTAATTAAGGTGACGTACAATAGTTCCAGATCCAGAGTTTACCTGAAGCAAACTAGTGATTATTGATTCGTTTGAAGAACTCCTAAAGTAATCATGAAGTCACCTTGTGGATATTTATAAATTAATTGACTATCATACTGCATCAAGTAACGACTATTGGAGAATATTAGCCCCACAAAACCTGGATATATAATGTGGTTCGAAATGAAGCATGTAATTTAAAAGTGGAAAGTATGTGTACATTGAATTCTTTTGATGGCAAGTGTCTGTGAAACATTGCTCGTGTATCATGAAATGACCAAGTAAACAATGTTATATTCATGTATGAAGTAATAGGCAAAGGTGATTAGGATACGTATGACGCACGCCCACCCAACGTTTGTCTTGACGAATGGTATCTAATGGTGCGGAAGTTGGCTTTAGGAAGGCTAGAAATGGCCAAATCAAAGTGTAGCATCAGTACATGAAGTCGTTAACAACTGAACTGACGCATAAAGGCATATCTATACTACCTAGTTGATATATTAATAATAACCGCTAGACATTGGGCGATAAGAATCAGAATTATTCAAACTGGCCCAGACTCATTCTCTTTTTATCTTATGATTCTTAAGTTTTGTTATTCCTACAAACACATCTATTCAGTCTGCTTTTCCTAATCATGTTCTTATTAGTTGGTCTTTCTTATTATCACTACTACTAAAATATTCAGTTTCCTTTTCGTTATATTCATCTTGTCTGACTGGTGTGGTTTGAGTACTTGGCTAACTCATGCTTGTAAAGAAATTCCTGTTAATTATGTCCGACAGACTGAAATGTCCTAGACGGAAACCAATATAGCGTGTGAATTTAGGTATTGATTGTAATTATACACGCTATTTAAGTGACTTAGTGCTCTCCCTCAGTTTTGTGGCATCTAAACATTCTTTTAATATGAAGTTTAATTTGCCTAAGTTTCGATCACTTAGATAATACAAATTTAAATATATAAATTTCAGGACAAGATAGAGTTAGTAAACAAAGATCACCAAGGATTACTGGGTCCTGAAAATTGTTCATGTTTCCAGTTCTAAGGTTTTAAGATTTATAGCCTAGGTTTCAGTGTCTGATTAAACCCAGGACATTAAGACTTTGTTTTTTATGATAATGTTTTAGTTAAGACAAAATCATTGGCCAAAATCTAGCAATATTAGTACGTTAGATTCACGTGTCGATATTACTGGTGAGCATCCACCTCATTCGCGGCATGTTTTAATCCACAAATTGTATTTTTAACATTAAATTCAGGAATTTAGTATAAAACAAAAGCACTAACACATATTCACATTCGTTTATTATTTTTGGTCAAGTGATTTGTGAAGGTTAAAATTTAAAATAAGTATTAGAACGGAATATGAACATCTAGTGAATTACTGAAATCTCCTAAAACATTCAAACAAGTAATCAATATTGTATCTTCATAAAATAACGTAATGGCCATTTGATACAACTGAGGAGACAGCCGATTACTTGTTACTGCATAACGAAACAAAGACTGATAGGGCCAGAAAGACGATGATAAGACTGAAGATAGAGATTTACTATACATCACAAATAAATCAGTAACGGACCTAACTACTGATTCAAAAGTTGTATCCAAATACATCCACTGATATATGATTTACTCATCTAGTCAATATGAATATTTCAATATATTTAGATAGGCAGTAGTTGATACAAGTTTATCAATAACTAGGTGAATGTAAACGGTTAGTAGCGTCGATAGATTCAACCACATTAGCTAACAACATAATAAATTATCGTATCGTACACTTTATTCCTGACACTTACATGCCGCTTCTTTCATTCCACTACTCAGGCACTTATGAACAAAATCTATGATCATCGTAGTTATGGTGCATGTTTTATAAATGACAGATGTGATTCTTATCCCACCAACTAATTCTGACTGGAGTGAAGATGGATTCACATGGTAAATCCTAGAAACGATCAGAAACACAACACATATTCCTTTAATAAGTAGTAATGTTTCTAAATTACTTCATTCGGTTAATCAACTGATTTTTTAGTCTGGTAAGTCATCTAATGACCACAATAATAGAGTTACAGGCATCAATTTATTTGTTGACAGTTCTTTTTAAGTACCATTAGACTGTCTCCTTAGTAGCTAATGACAAGAATCAAAATATGTATACAACCACACAAAAACGGGATGTATACACATATAAAGCTTACTGAGACATCTGAGGTGATTCTGAAATGTTTGAGTTACCGTTATCAACATCATTTGAAGTTACTGATGTTATTGATTTTCTCCATGTTTTATTTAAAATACTTGGATCCTGACTAGAAATACATTGGACTGATGATTACGTCTTGCATTTTCAATAGCCTCATCTAAACGTAGTCTTATAGAAGGTGGTGGTAGACCTGGACATGTAATAGTTTTGAGTTTTTTCGCTGGACATGTTGATTTGAGTCTTCGGGGAGGTCGTAAATTCCCGACTGATTCTAGAAGTTGCATATTCCAGTCTAAAAGAAATCACAAATGAAATTTTACAACACCATTGCCAAGACTAACACAAGCCATCAAGCCTCCTGTCCTTTCCAAGATGTAACTGAAACTAATCTGTGCATTTAGGTGATCACCGCGAAGATTATTGTCATATTAGCACACTCACAGGATCTTCTGGGAGAAAGCTTGTTTCAGTCATGGAAGGGTAGCTTGACGAAAATCATCTCATGGCTGACGAATGTTTGTAGAGCATTAAATTTTATAAACTTGGTTTTTATTAATCTTAGCTCGAATATATGTCGAACAGAACAGAAACAGAAGTGAAATCGTCTGTATACTTTTAGGAAAATACTTTTTCATACAACATAATGTGTTGCGATGTGTAAACCTTGATGTACATCAAGGTTTCAAACACCGTACGTTACATATAATTGTCGACAAATTCCCCCCAAATATAGGACGTAAGGTGGAAAAACCGACATTTCCACTAAATGACTGACGTGGAGACGGAAAAGCGACATTTCCCTCTTATTTACGCTTTCGACCCCTTTATTTCCCCTTTGTTATCCTTTATTTTCCCTTGATTGGATGCTTGGGGTGTAACTTTCTAGGTACCTAAAACAGTAAACATTCGAAGCACTCTCAACAGAACAAACAGTGTTTCCATTCATCCAAATTAAGTAGTTCAGTGTATATGAAAGTGGTTTGACTCGTTTTAAGTACCTTGTGACAGTGCTCTTCTGCCTCGCTTATATGTACACATGTACATACGTAAAACAGTTTTTTTTTCTTCTCTCAATACCGGGAAAAGTCTTCAACAGGGTATTGTTAAACAGGATGAAGGACTGCGTAGATGCCAAACTTCGTGACCAACAGGTAGGATTCCGTAAGGATAGATCGTGTACAGACCAAATCGCAACTCTACGGATCATTGTGGAACAATCAATTGAATGGAATTCATCACTCTACATCAACTTCATTGACTACGAAAAGGCATTTGACAGCGTGGACAGAAAAACACTATGGAAACTTCTTCGACACTACGGCGTGCCTCAGAAGATAGTCAATATCACACGGAATTCCTATGATGGATTAAACTGCAAAATTGTGCATGGAGGACAGTTGACAAACTCGTTCGAGGTAAAGGTTGGTGTCAGGCAAGGTTGCTTACTCTCACCCTTTCTCTTTCTCTTGGTGATCGACTGGATCATAAAGACGTCAACATCTGAAGGGAAACACAGGATACAATGGACATCTAGGATGCATCTGGACGATCTAGACTTCGCAGATAACCTGGCCATTCTATCCCAAACGCAACAACAAATACAGGAGAAGACGACCAGGGTAGCAGCAGTAGGTCTCAATATACACAAAGGGAAAAGCAAGATTCTCTGATACGACACAGCATGCACCAATCCAGTCACAATTAACGGAGAAGATTTGGAAGATGTAAAAACCTTTACATATTTGGGCAGCATCATTGATGAACAGGGTGGATCTGATGCAGATGTGAAGGCGCGGATCGGCAAAGCAAGAGCAGCATATTTACAACTGAGGAACATCTGGAACTCAAAGCAACTCTCAACCAACACCAAGGTCAGGATTTTCAATACAAATGTCAAGACAGTTCTACTGTATGGGGCGGAGGCCTGGAGAACTACGAAAGCCATCATCCAGAAAATACAGGTGTTTATTAACAGTTGTCTACGCAAAATACTTCAGATCCGTTGGCCGGACACTATTAGCAACAACGTACTGTGGGAGAGAACAAATAAGATCCCAGCGGAGGAAGAAGTCAGGAAGAAGCTCTGGAAGTGGATAGGACACACATTGAGGAAAGCACCCAACTGCGTCACAAGACAAGCCCTCACATGGAATCCTGAAGGCCAAAGGAAAAAAGGAATACCAAAGAACACATTACGCCGAGAAATGGAAATAGACATGAGAAAAATGAACAAGAATTGGATGTAACCAGAAAAGAAGGCCCAGGACAGAGTGGGTTGGAGAATGCTGGTCAGCGGCGTATGCTCCATTGGGAGTAACAGGCGTAAGTAAGTAAGTAAAAACGTTTATTCCATTTGATGCGGTGTTTGATACCAAACACAAAACAAAGCGTTTAAATTACCACAGTCTCCAGCTTATAAGGATATATACACATTTTGGATTTCCCTTTTTTGATGGCTTGATAACCATGTGTATACACATTAATGCTGACTAGGAAAAAGTGGTATTTATAAATGCCACTTATAAATGAAGTTTATAACTATAGTCCTAAACTTCTTGTACATATGACATGTAAAGGAACAAATTTGCCGATGGCATTCAAAGTAAATTAGTACGGACAAATTGTAAATCTCTGTGTAATATATTGCCAAGGTTTATAAAAATTACTGAAATAATTTCATGAACTTACAACATAGAGACTTCAGGATGAAAAACGTCGAATAAATTTGGTGTTCAGAGTTTAACAACTAGTAACCCAAACAACCTTTTGTGAACCTTGTGGGCTTGACCATAAAAATTTATGACCTTGACATTTTGAAAAATAAGTAGTTACCCAGCAACACGCTGAGTACTCAGTAATAAGGATATCAGGACGCTGAAGCTTGTTTTTCAGTGATCTATATTCCCCTCGAAAATTTTTATTGATAAAGCTGATCCCACTTGTTTTTGTATAGCGTTCCACTCATCGACCACTTGATGAGAACATATTACCATTTTTAGTTTATTCAGTTCTCAAGTCTTCTTGCTGTACCTTCGGAAATGATTGATTCTGGAGATCAGAATAACACACTGAGTTGGTTCCCACATGATGAACATGCTTGAAAGTGTCCACATCCTTAATGCGGCATGCTTGGTCCCAGTACTCTAGGTGTTGCCTCAAATTGGTGGAGTATAAAATATGTCAAAACATCTGGTTCTTGCAGGAACTTATGATTCCTTTGTATTCGATTGCCCATTGATTATGAATTTCGAATTCAAAACCCAGGGTTGTTTACTAAATGACTGGAAGAACGTCATAGTAAATCCTGTCTTCAAAACAGGTACGAAACATGGACCTGAGAATTACTGACCCGTTAGCCTAACTATTGTGTTTGTTAAAATTTTAGAAAATATTATTCGCAAGGAGCTTAATCATTTCAAATTCCTTTCAGCCTACACAGGAGCGTGCCCATTCCCTCATGTCTTTATTCATACCAGGCCAACAAAGTCGCTCTGCTATGAGCTTGATGTTTGCACGAACATTGGATGAGAAAGTTTGCACAACATATTTAGGACGTTGTGTCGATAACGTTTCGGCGGGATTGGGCGATCCCTACTTGTGGATGTGCCGCATAGTAAGGTTCCTTTACCTGTTCCCATCTGTTTAATACGTAGTTTTAAGGTTGCTGGATATAACTCGTGCTGAAGATCAATGTCTTCTTTTGAAGCTGGGCGATTTTAAGAAGGTCAATTCCTCGGAAATTTTTCAAAGAAGTTGTACGTGATAAAGCTTCCGCAACTACATTGTCTGTTCCAGAAATGGGTTTTATATCTGAATTGGACTGCGAAATATAGTCCAGTTGTCAATACTCTCGAGGTGAGTACATGTTTGAAGATGGGCTTAAACAGAAGGTAAGACGTTTATGATCGGTGAAAAGAGTGAATTCTCGGCTTCCAAGTGTTGAAAGTGCCGTACTGCACAATACACGACTACGATTTCCCTCCAAAAAGCGTTTTACCTCGATTCGATGTCTTGCAACCGTCTCGAGAAGAATGCTGTAGGTTGTCGGCTGATCTTTATCCAATGTTGTTGAACTTCGATTACTTGTCCGGATGCGTCTGTTGCGGTACTATTTGGTATGTGAGAATGGTCGCGTTCGCGAACATTTCCCCAGCTCTAGAGGGTGGTATTCTCTCGTTGTCGTCCAAAATAATGAATTTCTCACTCCTACAAAATTGGTCTGTTGAAGGTCTCGTGAAAAAGCACAATTCATTATGAATCGGTGACGAAAACTTGTAGAATTACGGTCTACTATGATATTAGTACTGCTCTAATAATAGATCTAACGCCAAAATTGTAGATTTGTCATGATATAACTGCCTAATATATAGGATCTTACGTGGAAGTCACACCATCGACTACACCAACCCACTGTATCCTATCAGTTACCAATACATGATGTCGAACAAGGTTAGGCTAGAGAAGGAACAACATATTTAATGTGAATAGAAGACAAAAGGTGACATTCAGAGGGATCATGCCTGCATGTCCGAGCCATGCTCTCCGATCAACTCCAATTAATTAAAATCCTTGTTCCTGCCTTCTCCATCGTTAGGCATTTTCCCGCGTTAAATATTGAATACCTATTTTTCGAGCAGTCTTATATTCAGCTTTTGGGATTGTATGGTTATGGTTCAACGCCACTACAAACTTACCAGATCTTTGAATGTGCTTAGTTGCTTGACTGTGTTCGGTTCTGGATAAACCGAAATGGTCGCCACCTTACTTTTCAGAGGGCGGATGCCTTGATCATCTAAATTGTGTCCGAGTAAAGCTAGAGAATTGGTGGCGATTAGACATTTCCGAATATTTACAGTGATGTCATGCCTTTGGAGTCGTTCGAAAACAAGGCCCAGTTGCTGAAATTAAGAAGCTCTGTCCAGGCTTGCGATCATGCAGTCATCTGCATATATATGTACTTAGTTTAGACTTAGAAAATTGTCGTCGATGAATTCCTGGAAAGTTTGTTCAGTGTTTCCTAAGCCAAAACGTATGAATAAAAAATCATAGAGTCCGATGAGGTGATGATAGTGGCGTTAGGAATATCGTCAATAGCCATGTTATATGCTTTGACCAAATCGATTTCTGAAAAAAACAGCTGCGCTGTTTAAGGTAGCTTTCGAACAGGAGTGGTTTTCGCATTCGGTTACTAATTACCACCAGTTAGATGCTAGTCGTTGCTGTATCTTTTTGGGGGCCATGTGCAAGCGAGATCTATATCGGCTGTCCGATGACTGATTAATTCGTGTGGTCGTTTTTGGCCAAACCTAGCTTTTCGGGAGCTAGTCGGCACGCTTTTGAAGACACATGTGGTTCTGTAGTCGTGACGTGTTGTGTAACATTATTGATAGTGTTCAATATAGTTCGCTACGTTTGCCGGAAATCCGTCTGTGAGTCGATTGTGTGCTTAAAAGTGACTGCGAACAACCTAAAACCGGAAAAAAGTACACAAACAGATAAATTAATATTTCCGTTTACTAACTTTCGCCCACGCGTACTAGTGAGTAGATTATAGTGTTGTATCAGGTTTATACCAACGACTTGTACAGAAATATCTGAATCAACCAAAACCCAGGGAATGGGTTTGCGTGAACCCATACCTCTTACCATACGAAACAATCGGTTTTCCATTTGACGCCGGTAAGTTGAGAACTGTTTCGTGCAGCCAGTCGTTAGAACTTGCACTAGTGTTGACGGTTTGGGGAACTTTCGTCATCACATCAGTGATGTACAACGGACGGCTGTTTTCACCGGCTGTGGTTGCTATTACGCGTGCTGGTTGTGAAGTTTCCTGAATGGTTTTTCGTGTCAGTCGGTTTGAAGCCCGGAAGACTTCAGGGTTTCGTGTAGTTTCCAGAAGAACCAGTATATTTTATTGTGGTACCAGCAACCATAAGGAGTATCTGTCTCTCGTGGTCTATCGAAAAATCGTCATGATAAGCTTTCTCGAGGAGTCTGGGAGCGTTTGGCGGATAAAAAGACAACGCGTCAGATTGTGACAGACGTATTTGACGTCATTCTGTGTTGTTCGAGGCTTTTTGATAAGCCTTGGTAATTAGAATGACTTATTCGGTTCCTAAGTTATTCTGGTAACCGGCAAGCTGGAAGTACGGAGCGACCTGAACTCAAGAGAAAAAGGAGCAAAATAAGCGAAAACACTTTATTCCAAAGGTTCATTTTTGTACAGAAAACATGGGTATTTATAGATGTTAACATTTGTTCCTCCTTTAAGGCCTCTGGAGGCTCCGTTATAGTTCTCGGAAAGCCAACTTAACACTTCTTTGATATGACGAATCTCGACGTTAAGAATTCTGGCGATCTCCAGAAATCGACAAGCAAATTCAACCAGATCGTCCGAAACGTCTTTTTGAAATGAGACAAGGGCTGGCTACAGCCGATGGGGACATTTGACGAGAAAAGCTTTCTAAATAGACACTTGCGAAAGGTCCTTTCACTACTGACTCCATGTATTAGTATCAACGATTCTGTTGCCCAGTCATGTTACAGCTCTATGCTGTGGAAGAGTTTGTCTAACCCTTGTCAGTCGTTTAGGTCTCCACGTTTAACTATAGCCTTTTCTAAAGGTTTCATGAGGTTCAGAGGCATCACTGGTAAACAAATTAGGTGTGACGTGTATGTTGAGATCGCGTAGTAATGCATTCACTACTGCGAGGAATTGTGTGCGAAGTTTTGTCACGCCGCACTCGTGGAGGTCGGCTTCTGCGTAGTAGATCGAGGCTTCTCCATTACATGGCCGGAATAGCATTAGCTGAAATGAGGGTAGCGTAGGACTCATGATCTTAAGTAATTTAGGAGTTTGTTCGGTCGTGAAGAATTTAAAGCATAGCAAGGAACGAGAAAAAAATATTCGCAAATATATAAACAATATCACAATATATAAAAATGAAAGTTAAGAAATAACACATAATGTTCCAACAAGGAAAAGACCCATAGTTTATTGCTTGATGTACAAGATCATGTCACTCTCACCACTAAAGGTGTAACAGGTATTCGCAGTTCGACAATGTCTCCACATGTAACACCTATATGGTCGAAGTATGCCAACCTAATCAAATAATTTGTCAGAAGTGCAGAGGTTCGAAAATGTATTTGGAAGTCTATCGATATGTCGGAAAGTGTCTGATCAAAGCTGGCTAACGGTTGCAAGTAATGGGTAGTATGGAGTATCCACTGGTTATCTGGTGAGAGTGCGTGACCGTGCATCTTCAGCTAAATGTGTTCATTAACATTATTAAGGTTAGCACCAGGCTTTTGAAGACTTACAAAACTATTTCTTTTGGGGCTTTATGTTCCGCTACTGTTTCTTCATGAAAGTCGTCCACATTTTATTCCACCTTCGGTTATTTGTCGATCTGTGACAACCAAGTATGTTTGGCAAGTTCACCGTTACCTTACTTTACGAACGCTTTCATTGACTTTTACTAAATTAATCTCATAAGACAAACAGGTTAACTGAAAATCATAAACGGAAAGCAGAGAACACGCTACTTGGTTGTATATCGTATGCTATTTGTGATCTCCACCAAGCATGTCCGGACGCTTGCGCTGAATCATCAACAGAGTTTTGATATATACATCTAACGAAATTTCCTGTGTTTTAATATGATAATGTTTCACCTATGTTATCCAACACGGAGTTATTTTCGATGAATTAGTCAAAATGTACGTTCAGTAAGCGACATATTCAAAAGGAGTACTTTACATATATTTGCATAGAATACTCCATTTTAGAGAGGAATGTCGACTTTTCCCCTTGATTCACAATGTCACGTCCGTTGTTTTCCCCTATTTCGCCTTTATTCACTATTTAGTGGTTTATTGGATCCTTCTGAGATAACAATCACTAGTGAATTCACTTGATTAACGAAAGTTCCTCTACACGTAGTCCCACCGAAGGCATGACGACAAAGTTAAATCGGATGGCATTATTCAATGGTGATAAGAGCCAAAACTGCAACACAGTGTAGAATGGCCCAGAAGAATGTTATAACATTATTATAACCTTTAGTTACAGGGTGTGGCCAATAAAGTTGAAGAACAAATGACAGAGATAGCCTCTTACTCGGATAACACAGGTAGCGCACGTATGGAAAGAGCCAAACTAATATATTCGTTTTGCAAATGATACAGAGAAACAATGGATAAATGTGGTTGCACACAAGGTGTCACGAATAAATAAATAAAAATTTGGTCCTGATCTTTTTGTCACAAAAACCACTGAATATACATGTCAATATTGTCAAATACTGTAACTCACTGCTGGCTGAAGTAATCCAAGCAATTACTGGGGAGTCCTTCAGAAGATATATTCGAAAGGAGTAGGAACGGTATCTCATCATAATCTACTAATGCTTCACGTTGTTTTTTTAAATAAACCTGTGTTTTAACCTGAGGGCATCTGTGATCTACTGTTACTTGATTCGGGATCCTGTTGAGTAAAAAGTTCTTCTACTTCAAGTCAGCGCCGGGGTCATAGATGGAGGATAAACAAATCGCGATCTAATAAACTCAGAGTAGAAATACGTTTTTCTCTACGAGTTGTCACTGATTGGAATTTCATACATGGACAGGTGGTATCAACTCCATAGGTAAATGATTCGTATGAAATGCCGTATTTTCACTGAAAAACAAACTGCAAGGATAACGAAAGCCAATCTGACAAGTAACCTTGTTTGAGATTTGAACAAGCATTCCGCCCTATATAAATAGGACGTAACTTTTGGAGTCTGGTTTTGTGGTTTTCTGCCTTAACTAGGTTTGCGTGTAGTCAGAATGTACCTTGTCTGTTTGAGGACTATTAAGGGTAGTAAGCCAGGTTATTCAATGGGGAAAAGGACATGGGAATATGTGAGTCGACGACTCCGTGTTTTAAAGACAGAAGGCCTACGGCATATGTTATTCCTTTTCTAGTATGCTTCTGTGAGTGTCCAGTCTTCTCTTGAAAGAGTCAATTGAAGGTGCGGACACCACTGCTTCAGGCAGCAGGTTCCAAGTATTGATGACTCGGTGTGAAAACCTGTATGCCACGGGTATTTTGTTCGTTCTTGGCTTTTCTACTCGCCTGCTATGTCCTCTGAGGTGTCCCGATCTAGTGGGAAGAAAGAGAGAGAATAAGTTAGGTCCGAAATCATTTCTCAGTATTCTGTACATCAATATTAGATCTCCCCTTAGTCTGCGATAGGACAGAGTAAAGAGGTTCAGTTTTTCAAGCCGCTCTTTATATGATAAACCCGGAGTTCCGGAATTGCACGCGTAGCTGCCCTCTGTACCTTTTCTATTATGTCCGAGTCACCTTTAAACAGGGGCTTGCAGCCTGAACACAGTTCTCTAACTTAGTTCTCACTAAGGATGTGTATAATGTGGTGAACATGGTAGTATCAAGCTTAGTGAATGTCCTTTTTAAAGCCCAGAGGGTTCGAAACCCCTTAACTGCGACCTCCCGGCAATGGGCCGTCGTCTTAAGATCATTGCTCACTGTCACCCCTAGGTCCTTATGAGACCGGACTACGGGTAATGACACATCCCCTATGTTGTACGTATTAACCTTTGAATCCCCCAAGTGCATGTAGACACACTTTTCCGAGTTGATAGGCATTAGCCACTCTTTAGACCAGTTTATCATATTATTTAAGTCCGCCTGAAGAGTAAATGCGTCTTTGTCTCCAGTTATTACTCGCCAAATTTTTACATCGTCAGCGTATAATAACATTGGAGACTGTACTATACTTGTAAGATCATTAACGTACATTATAAAAAGTAAAGGACCTAAGACGGAACCTTGGGGTACTCCACTAAGTACTGGTCTCCAGATGGAGCACTTGGAATTTATTCTTACTTTTTGCCTACGACCTACTAGGAAATCCTTAATCCATTTTAAAAGAGGTCCGGCAATACCAAGGTTTGCCAACTTCAATAGCAGCCTATTAGTTGGCACCTTGTCAAAAGCCTTACTGAAGTCTATGTAGACAACATCCACTGAGTTTCCGTTGTCTAGCGCATTAATCCAGAGCTCCCTAGCTATAAGGAGGTTCGTTGTACAGGATAGACCCTTTCTAAAACCATGTTGTGCCATGTTCAGCAAGTTATTGGTTTCCATAAATGCTGTTATGGTCCGTTTGATTATTCTTTCCAGTATTTTAATTACAACACTGGTGAGGCTTACGGGTCTGTAATTTGATGGAACTTGTCGTGGACCTGTTTTATGTATGGGAGTGACGATTGCGTCCTTCCAGTCCATAGGTAACACACCTTGGTCAAGTGACATTTTGAATATCACAGTCAGTGGGGCTGCGATATATTGGGCAATATGTCTCAAGATTTTAGGGTGTAGTTCATCTGGTCCTGTTGACTTCTCCATGTTTAGGGTGCTAAGAGCCTTAAGCACATCGTTTTGGTCGAAGTCCACGGTGAGCAGCTGGTTTGTTGACTCTGTAATTGGGTCTGGTTCTTTCTCTAGAGGAGGTTCCTGAGTGAAAACTGCCCCAAAGTAGTCAGCCATAACCTCAGCTTTTTCCTGATCTTCCTCTATCATTTCAGATTCACTTCCTACTTTAATTAGGTTGGGAATCCAATGATGAATCCTTGTTCTGTAGTTTATGTACGAGAATATCCTCTTGGGCTGCTTGAGTGCAGATTCTGCCAGCTGCATTTCATATTTTCTTTGCGCTTCCCGAATTTTAGTTATACACTCGTTTCTTATCGATCTGTAACGTTCCATCGTACCCGCTGTGCCAAGGCGGATGGCAACATCCCAGCATTTCTTCTTTTGTCTTAGTAAGCGTCGAATATCCCGCCCTATCCAGGGATGTCCGTGCTTCTTTTTCTTTGGGACAGTCCAGGGTATGTATGGTTGAGTTACCCGATTGTATAACTGCCTGAATAGAGTCCATGCCTCTTGTACTGATGCCTTTGAGTCGATTTCCCAGTTCTCAGCCGATGCTGCGGAGTTAATTGCCTGCATATCTGCCTTCCATATGTTAGGACGGGCCGGCGCAATTGTTTGACAAGCAATCTCAGCCATGAATTTGAATAAGATGACTGCATGGTCACTTCTCCCAAGTGGTGGGAGAAAAGCCGTTTGACCAACGTCATCACCGTGTGTGAAGACTAAATCTAAAAGAGAAGAGTTTCTTAAGTCGTATCTTGTGGGATCTCTAATGTGTTGGAATAATGCTAGTCCAATCGAGGTTTCTAACAGTTTGGAGTCGAACGACGATATGGATGACCCTACTTCTAAGTTAACCCAGTTTATATATGGTGCATTAAAGTCGCCTACTACAAGGCTTTTACCGTTGTTACACCAGGACTTAAGTTTACTAAGGAGAAAATCATCTGCTACACATTCTGGACTGCGATAAACTACAACTACTTCAATATCTTGCCTTCGGCATTTCAACTTACATCTCACCAGTTCACATGTCCCTGAAACATGTGCTACTGTCTCAGCTAATCTTATGGTTAGGGTACTTTTGGTGTACAGAATAACCCCGCCTCCCCTTCGGTTTAATCTATCAGCCCTACTGGTTATGAAACCAGTCAATTGGATTTCACTATCTAATACTTCTGACGTTAACCAAGTTTCCGAGACAGCGATAACGTCCGGTTTTTCTTTGTCCACCACTGACTTCAGCTCCGCCATTTTATTTAGTAGGCTGCGAGCATTTGTGTAGCACACTTTTAAGTCTGTGGAGAGCTTTCCCTTGCCACCCAGAGAAATCCATAGCAATTAGGAATAACACGAGCGTGAGATGGAGATAATATAATAATCGAAATAAAAATTTGTTAGTTTAAGGTTTCGGACGCGTTGCAGTTTTCTTTGGAGGGGCTTAGTTAGTTCTTGCGAATTACCAGTGTAATTACATTGGTTGTATCACATGTTGTTAGCGGGACATAGACTGGATTAAAGCATGCTCAATGCACGATTGCTTTGGTGCACGCTGATTGGCTAATTCCTGTTCAATCAGCACTAGTCTATAGTTGGAGAATACTCTAGAATCTTCTCATGTAAAAACTATAAATATACTAACGTTTTCTCTATTGTGCTGCTTACTTGCATCTTACTTCCATCTAACCTTGTTATTTGGAATATGATCTCTTTCCTGTTCAACCGTCTTCTGATTCGGGGACTTGTTGAGTGGTTTGGTGTCCAAGAATACTAAGCAATAGGAATAGCTGGGTCATAACTGTAAGAAAGAGATTATAACACATGTCTACTGATAAAATTGCATTGCCTGATACTAATGCTTAAATAAGGGAATAAGCGATAAAAACTTCCGAATTGGGATATAAGAAAATCATATGTAATAGCATATACTGTGCGAAGTCAATTGACAAATGGACATCTAATTGTATAAAGACAACCTAATGTTCTATAGGTCGTTATCTACAAAGAAATCAAGCTAGAAGCAAAATGGTGGAAAAATAGGATTCCAGAATCGGAGATGGAAACGAGGATGAAGAAAAAATGAATATTAGTGTTCTGTGAATGTACTACAGTTAACGCAAATTTCACTCAACCATTGTGGTTCATATTAACCTAACATAGAATTTCTTCACATTTCCCGTATATGTCACACTCTGTCTTTGTGTGCTTAAACATCTCGTTGTGCATGATTTATTGGGAAATTTAGAACAAGTAGAAAGTTATTGTTATGCTTTCTAGTTGTTCGCATCTAGAATGTATAGAAGGTTGATGGCCTTCAGACTTGCTGTGATATGAACATCTGAATAAACCAGGTTCTTCCTCAAGCTTAGACTGAAGTCAACACTCAGTTTATTATCACTTGCCCATGTCCGTATAAGCGGGCATTAATTCATCGAAATATGCACTAAGAACTAAAAACTAAAATAATGCCTCTTAACTCACCGTCCCTAGTATATGTTCACATGATCATTGCTTTTTGATTACCGAACTTTCTTGCCAACTGCCTCTAGTACTTTTTGTATATTCAAAAAACCTAGTATCAAATATCTTAGATGGGGAGTTTTATCATACGCTTAACCTATACGTATGATCATTTTGCTAACTACGCGTTAACTCTTTAATCCTCTTCCAAATCTCGTCCACGAAATAAGTTTTCAGATCCCTATACAATTACTTAAAATCTCTTTCAGTTATTTGACTATATGGGTAGTCAACAATCGTCAAATGCTTATATGGTACCTCTTAAACTAGACGAGTTGCATTATTACAATCTACCTGACGCTTATATGGTTATTACTATATTTGAAAAATTCCCATATTATGATTTAGAACAATATTGTTTTCGATTAGATCCTCATCAAGCTTTACTCTAATATACAGTATTGTATTTATATGCATATATGAAGTTATTAAACCAATTAAGGCAGTTTATGAGTCATTGATAACAATAGAATAGACTACATAAATAAACATACTAAGTAAAAAGTACAAATTGGTAGTGTGATGAGAGGTGTACCAGTTGTGATAAGAATAACAAAGTGTTCAGATAATTGGACCGTAGACACTTATTACGTAATTTTAAAACTTTTATGAATGTTATTTCAGTGTCTATATTTTTCTAGTCATTGACCTAGTTCCCATTATGTAACATTGATTGAAGCCTTTATTATTGCTTATCTCAACTAGTACACCTTTCATCACACTATCAATTTATACTTTTCACTTATTTATGTAATCTGTTCCACTGTTATCACCATTGTATCATAAACTGCCCTGACTGGCTTAATAATTTTTTATATGCATACAAATACATTACTGTATATTAGAGTAAAGCCTGATTAGGATCTAGTCGAAAACAATATTGTTCGCTTATATATGTTATTATGTTACATAGAAATTACAAATCGAGCTAGGAAAATTATATAATCACAGGATTTTTGAGAACTGGGTTTTGTATAAACTGTGAATGTATGTATGTGTTACTATCCTGATCTCCAAATCAGTTACCATCTTAATAGTTCGATGCACTAATATAAACAGACTACAAGTAACATGTGACCTTGTGTGTCAGTGTATTACGAACTTTCTACATTTTTTAATAAGGCTACAATAGCGAATCAAAATAGAGGTCAAAAGGAATCACAGTAGAGGTGTCTCCCTAAAAAAGTAAACACTAACTCATATGTTCTAGATAATTCCGAGGAAAGATTGGTTAATTAAAAGGCTAAGAAAGGCCAATAGCATAAGTAAAATCCACTTCTTGTGTTTTCCTTTCGCTATTCTTCTGAGCTTTATTGATTCTTACATGTTTAGCTAATGACTAGTTCGTATCACTTATAAATACATGTGCACTAAATTAAAGTATTTGATTGTAAATTTAATCTCAATAAATTTGATACCTACCTACCTTACAAATCGTAGATTATTTCAGTAGTGTAACGTTTCACTTTTCTCAAAGTGCTACAGGTTGATGAACTTGATGCATACAGTTGTCATGTCCATCTTACTAATTATGTTTAGATGTTACCATGTTCTGAAACAGCCGAGCGTAGAAAGAGTTCGCTCTGTTTCACTCTCTCTGAAAATTCCTTCATACGGCCGCATGTATATAAACACTTCCAAAAACGTCACTCTTGCGGTGGGGTTGTCGTTTACGAAATCGAGAGGATGAAAAGCAAATATCCGGCGCCTTAACCGGGTTGGTGGATATGAAGGATCCATCTAAGGGAGTAAGAGAACCCAGATTCCAAACCAATGCTCCACATGGGCTCCAGGATCTTAAGGGAATGAATGGCGTGTGAATCTATTGTTGGTCACCGGCTACCATAGGACAGTATCTCCTAACGTTGCTCCACTGCTTTGTGGGCTACACTTTGAGGACAAAGGGTCGGGGAGTGGCCCCTTTAAAAACACCTGCTTCGGTTGGGGCACTCGGGTAGTATCCTAGCCCACACAAACCAGTGATAATTACTACTAGGAAAATTACTTCCACTTCAACGCTCATTCAGACCAATCATATTCACAATCATTCTATAAAATTCGTTTCCATTTCTTTTATACTACGCCGCTTATATATTCCCCTTTATCCTCATTTACCGTATATCAATTTTCAACTTTCTAGCAGCTCACCTATGGTTGAAACCCTGTCCTATCTAAGCGATCTCAAGTCACTGACTGGTCGAAGATTAAATGCTACCAATAAATACGAGTTATGAACCAGTCTTTCTGAAACCAAATGTGCATCTCAGTCTGGTTTTGCTGGCGTTAGTGTCACACTAAGCGATGGAACTAAGGCAGCACTAATCAACTAGATCCCCACTAACAGTCGACTATGTAATTTCAGACTAGAAAGCTCCATCAAATTGAGAAGAAATCGGTGTGATAAATTATATCCTGCTGTCATCTCTACCTAAGCTCTAATTGATTACAGCCCGAATAGGATCAAGCTCTTTTGCCACTAGTTAACTGTTCTACAAAAAGTGCGTTCAATAGATATTGTAGTACTAGCCGGAGACTTGAATGCTCAGGTAGGGCGTCTAGGCACAGACGAGAGTCGTTTATGTGGCTGATGGGGACTTTTTGGTCATAGGTTAGATAACAGGGACTGTCCACTGCAACTTTGCGCAGACTACAACCCGTTTCCGGCTAACATTAACTACCGGTACAGCTATCGCCGATGTTTTTCCTGGTAGGCTAGTTATCGACCCACCAAGAGATAATGATGGACATTGGCTTCAATTGCATGGTTCCACGGAGATGGTGAGTAATGTTTCTTGCGACTTTGCAAGAATGGATTTACGTCACCTATGCAACAACTCAGCGATATTTCAATTAGTGTCACTATCTTGAAGCATGGACTTTGGTGGCTTCTTTGTACGAGCGAGAGGAGCTTTAACTGAGAGAATCCTTTCTGGTTGTGTTTTGCTTAACTGAACTGCTTCTCCCATTATTAGTATTATGGTGATTATTGTTGTTTCACTCTCATATACTAATTTCTATCCATCTTTTTTTTTTATTATATATATATATATATATATATATATATATATATATATATATATATATATATATATATATATAGTTTTACTCATCATCCAGCAGGTTTAGTTTGCGCAAGCTTTGTTCTTCTTCTTCTAATACGTTTACTTTCTGTTGTCCTGCAATAAGGAAAACAAACCTGCATTAATAAAGTTACACGTAATGATTTTCGATACTGTCACACTATCCCCTCTCTTCATGAGGCACTGTCCTCAGTGCCTGGTGCTGGACATGGGTATGCTACCCCTCCTTCTGGTGGCACTTCATAATGGCTGACGGCATTCGGGGGGTTGACAAACGGGGTATCTAAGTGCACCGTTGTCTTGTCTGGCTTTAATTGATTGTAGTGTACTGTTATAACATCGTCTTGGGGTCGTTGGAGGTTACGTAAGACGAATGTAGTGGGAGACCGCATAAACACAACTTCGTAAGGTCCTTGCCAAGGGTGATGGAACTTGCTGCATGTCCCCGGTGGAGCCAAAGGGCGGTGCAACCACACACGATCTCTGGGTTTATACACAGGTCCGTTCGTCTTGCGATCGTACACGTCATTTTGGTGCTTGCTGGCATTTTGTAGGTTGATCTTCACCAAGCGATAGGCGGCTGCGAAGATTACGGATGTATACTACATGATCTTGGACCTCGCATGGTAACAGCGGTATTTGCAGCTCAACGGGTAGGCGCAATTCATGCCCAAAAAGTAGGGTCGCCGGTGAAAATCCTGTAGATCCGTGCACTGATGAGCGGTATATATATATATATATATATATATAGGTACCCCTTCATACCAATTTCTTTGTATAAATAAAGTAAATAAGTAAAGAGTGCATCGTGATGTCTTCTGGTAATTATGCTGCTCCTCTACATAAATTAGAATTAATAACCCCTACAGTTCCTCACGTGGCCCAGACAACCAATTATTTAGTAAGTCCCAGACAATAAATAAGAGGTCTTCAAGTCTCAAATATCTCGAGATTTATTCGTTCTACTGAAAGTCTTTTACTGTGTATTCGATTTTTAGACTACTGTCATGAGGAAAGCTCCGTACGACAAAAATGCTCCAAGGCGACCTCTTTCAGCATTTATGTTGTTCATGAAAAAGCGCAGACAAGAATCAGAATATATTGCTTCACAGTCATTTTCAGACAGAAATCGTATTATTGCTACTGAATGGGCTGCTCTATCTGCTGAAGAGAAACAAGTATATACTGACCAAGCTGCCGAAGGTCGTGAGTCATACAAAAAATTGTTTGCTGAATACAAACTACTGATAATTACAAGAAATGGTTAGCTTCCAATGAAACGGTCAATGCTAATGGGCCCAAAGCTGGATGTAAACGACCAGTAAAACAAATATCACATACTAAAAACAATGACATAGAAGCAGATTGCAAAATTTCAATATTTACTCATGAATTTCTGGAATACAACAGACTTCGTGAAGTTATCTTGCGTCAATTGAAGAAACACGTTAGTTACATATCAGTGTATAACCATTGCTTTTCGTAACAGCTAATTAGGAGAAGCACAAACATCTTAAACATGAATCCACTTTCAAATGTTTTGAATTATCCCGTCGTTGATATTTTGACTGGAATTTTACCAGTCTTGGTTAGAATATGTGAATTCTGTGCGGATTGTCTTGATATATCTATTATGATACAAGTTAATATATATTCTATATTTAGATGGGTGACTTAGTAGTCGACCGCTTCAATCACTAAAGTATATTCGTCAAGCTCTCTGTATTAAAGTTATATATAATTCGCTCGTACACCCCAGTACTAATTGTCATGTATACTTTTTATGAGGAAGTGGCTTATTAGTTAAATAACTCAGTATTCAACCAATCAGTGTGCCAAATCACCCACCTTCATCAGTTTGTGCAGAAAAGTGAGGTTACTAGCTCTCACACAAGTAGTGTAGTTTAAGGCTAAATGCGAAACCCCTACTTGACAAATGGAGGGGAAATTTCATCATGATCATGTATATGGTATGAAATATTGCCTAGACTGAACCAAGCAGTTTCCTTATGGGATCGCTTCT
Source organism: Schistosoma mattheei (assembly GCA_944470405.2). Taxonomy (NCBI): domain Eukaryota; kingdom Metazoa; phylum Platyhelminthes; class Trematoda; order Strigeidida; family Schistosomatidae; genus Schistosoma; species Schistosoma mattheei. Next base: position 86,985,672 of record OX103943.1, read on the forward strand.
GAGCTTTTGACATAAAGAACTACTACAAAATTCAGCCCCGTGGTAACCGAAGACCAGAATAGGTTGGTACGCTATTTCTTCCCTTTTGGATTAGGAAACACGTATAGACCACTGGTTTAGAATCTTCCAACTCCTATACTTGGACCCTCCGTAGTTTCCTCTATTTCTTCACAATATCACCGCTTCGTTTATGTGACGCATTCCTTTTGGTGCCTTATTGTGACGAGATTTGAATAAATCAATGAAACATTAAACTTAGTAAATGAGTTACACTACTATTGTCATATACTTTTTCCAGGTATCACAGCTTGAAGAAGAAACCGCTCTACTAAGTAAGCATGTGGAAAATCTTGTAAATGCTGAAAATCGGACAAAAAATCAAATTACTACAACGAAGGAATTACTAACCAATGAAGAAAATTTATTGAAACAGCTATGTAAAGAGTTAACAATTGCTTTAAGCGATGTAAGTTAATTTTACTGAAGCTTATGAAATGTGATAGTTTAATGTATAAAGCAAGTATAGTTTTGTGTACTCAAAAAAGTAGAATTTCAGTAATATGTATGTATAGTTAATTAAGTGGTGTTATATCGTACTTCTGTTTACACTACACATTCACTGTTAATAAATCTAGTATCTGGGAAACTTACCGAAATTGATTTTGGATATTATCTGATTGTGTGACATATCCGTGATAAACACAAAAAAAAAAACAAAATATCCTCTAAATAGTATGAAGACAACAATAATATCACTGTGTTATTTTGCCTTAGTTATGATATATTATAAGTAATAAATCACCAAATTGTGCTTCGACAATACAAAGTTTACAGGATTTCTCTTCGCGATTTATCGTGTCTACTTATAGTACCAATCGATTATTTGTCTGGTGAAATCTGTGCTAGAAAGAAGTTACTGGATCACCAGTATTATTGCCTGTCTTTACGAACGCGGATAGTAACTAACACTCGTGATACTCGTATAACATCATGAGGGGTTAAGCGCTAAAATGAAGTCAGGCCCAAATCTCAAGCAAATAAATAAACAACAGCAAAACGGTTCATATTTCTTAGTCATTATCGAATGAAAGTCAGCCAAATTAGTCCTCAAATTGAAAATCTCGCAGATCGGATTCAACTCATCGGACTAGGTGGACAAAAAAGTTGATGATTGACCGTTGAACGATAAGTCAGTCGTCGCCTGAACTGATCAGTGTATATTTCTTCAAGCATATCTCTGAATAAACTAACCACGTTATTCACTCATTAACTTCGTCTTACTGATTTGATAACCTTGCTATTTCTAAGTGTAAACAGTGGCTCCTTCTGTTAAAAACATTTTTTTCTGAATGTACACTATATATATACCATATTTTCTCTCTAGGTCTTTGTGAATAAAGAAATACTACTTCCTGTCCTTAAACAGGAAGAGATGAGAACAGTGAGCCTCATTTGTTTATTTTGGTTTAAGCTTTGTCAATACCTCTTAATCTCAGATTGTATCTTAAGTGTCAAGGAAAATTCTCCACTTGTTATTTGAGGTTGTTGTAGATGTCATATGTTATACTTAAACTTAAGAAAACATTACATTGAGTTCTACAGTACCTTGAAAATTATCAGTATGATTATTAACTGTATATACTTTAGGTCAATTATAAAATATGATTATGCAATGGACATTTGGATTTTTATAGACTGTCAGATAAAAGACATTAGGTCAATTCAAAAGCATTCCTTCGTCTATCCTCTCCAATATAAGATTTCATTCATGCGAGGATTATGCTGTGTTGTGTGGAGTGTTGAAAGTTGTTCATAGGGCGTGGCGAAAACTACTGCAATATTTGCCATGTAACCACAAACGAGTGAACACAAATAAATAAATTACGATTATCATAGACAACAGGTTGTTTATGATAGAACTTTGTAACCAAATACCTATTTGTGTACACTACTTTGATCTACTCTTTAATTTATGATGGAGATCAGTAATACTGCTCAAATTGAAGTGTATGAGACAGAGTTTGAACTTGTAACTTAATGGTCGAAATCTAAATCCTAACTATAAAATAGGTTCCCTGACAACAATTTAACTTTAAAAATTAGATTTTATTTTCATTATAATATAATGATGATACATATTACGTTTATTTCTTATATAATTATTTATTTATTATTAGGTCACTTTATCCAATAATACATCCGATATAAGTTTAAAAGGAATTGAACGTATTACAGAAACTAGTGTGGAATCTTTTCTTTCAAGATTAGAATCTTTAAAAAATTCTTCATCTTATTTAGAATTATCATCAAAAATTATACAATCCATTCGTTTAGCTTGTCAAAAGAAAACAATTAAATTGTTAACTTATGAAATAAATTAAATGAGAAAATTCATTTTGTTGTTTTTATATCTAAATGTTCTTTTTATTTGTACTTTTATTTACAAATTACTATCACTAACATAATTGTTCTATACACACAGATACTTATGTACATTATTAACGATAGAGAAAATTAGTTTTCTATTTATTTATTTCATACATTCTAATTTTTGTCTCATTTAAATCATTCTCCCCATGGTCTATTTACTCTTTTATTCTCCCATCCAGTTTTTTTAGAGGATTCAGTAACTTCTTTATGAAATTCAAGAATATAATCTTCATCTAAATTAGGTAATTGTGCTGTCAATCGCTTTTTTTCATGAATACAGTAACGCATATATGTTAAATAATAGGCTGAAATTATCATTGATCCAATGAAAGGTACCATACGTACCCAAACAGGATGATTAGACATTTTATTCCATTTGAGTTCAAAAAATCGAGTGTAGGGAACTGTAAAAACAAAAGACAATATTTGAAATTATTGCATACATCGGTTAATAAGTTGAAACATTAACTTTAGTTTATCAATACACATGTGACATGGCTCAGAATCGATCATAATGGCGTCGGTGTATACACTCTCTGTCTTCCCTTAAACTAAGAGATTAAAATCGCTTCATATCTTTCTTTCTACGAACTAATTCTTTCTTCCTGTACTATATCATTATATGCAATCTTTCTTTTATATATTACCAGCACTGAATGAACTACTTTTATGAATCCGGTGTTTATCTTGTTGTGTTAATGAGTTGTGGCAACTTGGACCGGTGTATACATGTGCCTGGTCCTACGTTGTAGCTGACTGACAATACACATGTAGTCGCATACTTTTGACCTTGAAATGAACCAAACACCTGGTATTCCTAGTATTTTTAAATAAAGCCAATGATCTTCTTGTAAGTACTATTGATGTCTAACTGTAAAAGGCAATTCATACATATCACAAATTGTACACCCCCTTGATTTTATAAGGAAATTAAAGCTCATTTTCAAGACTTGAATGTCTACTTATAGTTTTGAATAATCTGGAAGCGATTATAGTCACAGACATCAAAACGCTTCAGGGAGCTATTCGTATTATTACACCTGCCATAGCTTAACTAGTCCTATGAAGTGAGAGGCAAGCTTTCGTGCGTCGTGACGTAATATGATAGGTCAAGCTAGTGAGGTGACTTAGGAAAAACCTTACAAGCCCTCAAACGAGGCGTCGGCAACTATAGACATACATTTGACCGGATAGAAGCGGTGAATCTATTTGATTGATTGTAGTTTAAGATTACCCAATGACATGGTAAAAGTCACAACACGGCACCTAACTACAATGCATTATAAACGAACATAGTATACTTTAGGTTTCGCTTCTCCTAGGCATTTCGCAACCAACTAAGTATGCTCTCAGAATTTCTTTCCAAAACACTAGGTAGCATGAATTCAGAACTATTTATCAGTGTTTACATAAGGCCCCATTTGTAGAATTTTCTGCACCGCGTCCCGTCACCTCAATAAAGATATTGGCCTTTTGGAACGCGTTCAAAAGTGGTGACTGAAGATGCTCGGACTAAGAATAAACTCTACCCAGTTCGTCTGGGCCTCAGCATTTAATTTACAGTCATTGAAGTATAGAAGGATTACGGGGGATATGACCACGATATATCACGTTGCCTATAGTTCTCTCCATCCAAAGAGACCACTTATACGTTTGTCATAAATCCTACTTAAAAGGGCATCTACTCAAAATGGAACACCAGCTCGTTAACGAGCTGAATGAAGTCCGTGCAAACATTTTTGCGGTTCTGATCAGTTGTTGGACTTCCTAATCGAAGCTATGAGGGTAAGATCTGCTGAATCTTTCAGACGACAGTGGATGACCACTTTAGTTCTGTAGATACTATGGGAGATTAACTAGATTTTCCCCTTTACCCATGTATCTTGGAGGTAATGCAAAAGTCAAACAGAAGTATCTCCACACCCACCTTGAAATCACTGGGAACAAACTCAACCCCAATTCGTAAATTCGACAGCCAACTAAGTGATTAATCAGAGGCAACGCTTAAGGGGTGTCGCCCACTGATATAGGTGGCTTAGCACTTGAAAGTCAAACAGTCGTAAAACAATTGGTGCGTCATCTCGACGTTTCGTAAGATTTTGCAGAAGCGGTCAAATCAAGACATTTTTAGATCTGAATTCAGTTCAGCCACACTACTGGCATTTCGTATCTTTAATTATGATTTGGGTGTTAATATGTCTTATCTTTTTGCTCCCTCCAGCACTAATAATCTCCGAGGTCATAGCAAGAAGGTTCATAAACCACGATCTAATAAACTTAAAGTGGGGTCCCGTTTTTCTCATCGAGTAGTCAATCATTGGAACGCCTTACCCGAACAAGTGGTATCAGCCCCATCAGTGAATACTTTCAAGGAAAAGCTGGACCTTCACTGGAAAGCAATGTGTCAGGATTAACACAGGTTCATCAACCTACTATCCTTATTACTGAAGACTATATCTGATAACGTTTATCCTTCAAGTAACGAAAGTGGTGCCATCATAATGATGCCTGAAAATATGATGGATCTTCAACGATAAGTTGTCGCGACGAATTACAACTTTGGGAAATCTTGAGAATCATTCAAAAAGGCTTTAATTCTTACAAAGAACGACTAACAGCTGAAGCCTTACACATATGGGCTAATCCAAACAGTATTAATAGGAGAGATGGAATACAACTACCTGTCCCATGGCAACTAATAATTAATAGGTAAACCTGAACTCCTTATTCCATTTGACCTGTCTATATCATATCAACTAATCGATAGATAATACATCCAAAGGTTTCAAATCAGTTAGCTTATCTGAATATGTTAAACAATTGACTGGAACATTAAAATAACACTAACTTTCAATTACAAATACATTCCCCTTTGAATTCAGTCTTTTATCTTGTTTACTTATCTTCATTTAATGCATGATATGACATTTTTGATTGATTTCATGTATAAAATAATGTTTTTCCTAATATACACAGACCGAGGACAATATATAGTTTAATGAAATTTTTCCTCAAATCACTTATGTATACACGCAATCTGTTATCTTAACACTTCGTTTCATACCCCATGTCTCTTAAGCATTAAAGTAAATACCTACTTTAAACACTGTTCACGTTGGTTGGATGACTTATTCAGTGTACAGTAAACCAGAGAACCATGTACCTACATATATATATATATTCCTTGAAAAAGCTTGGACCAGTCTGCCAGGCGAAACGTTGGATTTACTTCAAATTCTTTCGCTGAGATTTTACAAATACATTCTTCCTCTCCAATGACTCACACTAACTCGGCGCCCAAATAAAGTGAAAAAATTCGTTCAAATTTAGATCAAAGTTCGTATTAATTCTGAGACCCGTTTGAAAGAAGCACGTAATTTAAAGACATTTCGCCTTCACGTTGGTTATTTAAAGAAAATGTTGATTTTCCCCCCTTACGTCGTGTAATTTGGAAAAATTTATCGACAATTACACGTAACGTACCGTGTTATAATATGCGGCATCCCGTAAGCATAATTTCAAAAACGTCCATAAAACAACGAACCCTGAAATAAAAAAACAAAACTATTATCATAAACACAGACTAAAATATACGTACATGGCTGAGACACATAAACACTGACTTTGTTTTTTGTTTAGCTAAAGTGTCTCGACAAGTTTGGTTGCGATCATAAATAACTAACGTGGTGAGAGTGACGTATTCTCTCTCCTTCCTGTTCATCATATCTGATTCCCTTGCTATTTCAATACTATGCGTTCAAATAAAGTCACCGATAGAGCTCGTAGACGCCTGACGTTCTTTAAAGTGAGATCCCGACTCATAACACGAGTCAAACACACATCATAGCTGTTGAAAGTCACACCATAACGACCAGCGTGAGTAGGGTCAGTGGAAAAAATAAGAGTGTAAATAACAAGTGTACTGTTCAGTATTTCGATCTGTACTGCATTACTAGTGTAGGGTGTTTTCGTGGAAGATAAACTATGTTTGCATTACAAGAATCTGGTCAAAATGATCGTGAAAACACTACCGCGAATGTTGGAACCACTGAAGTTTTCGATATTGGATTCTGACCATATGTTTTAGTGGACTAACTAGCTGAAGGCGGTTGATCAAGTGTGGTAACGCTGTACTCAACGAAATCACTGCTATACCAGAATTTAAGGTGTAAAAAGGTGAGACAGCGACTTAGCTTACTGAGTAGTTATTTTTACGTTATTAGCGTGGATGATGTTGAAACACTATAGGTATTGAAGCTGACAGAAATCACAAGTTTTACAATGGAAGTTGTACTATTATCTCAGTTTGGTAGGAAAGTTACTTGTTACGTATGGAGTGTCATTATAAACTGGGAATCACTTCTTTTTTTTTCTTTTTCAGTTTATTATATTTTCCGGCTTATCAAATATCACCTGTGATTATCTGTTCTCTGTGCCATAACACCATCAGATCCACCCAGGTGTCTCTCCATTTCACTTAGTTCAGCTAATTGAGCATTAAAGTCATGAGCCAGTATTACTACATCACAGAGCCTAACGTTTTGGAGTAGGCCAGAAATCTTTCCGCAAAACTCATCTTTTACATCATCTGAGCTGCAGTTAGTGGGAGAATAGACAGAGATGACGAAGAGGCAACGACGAATGTCCCTATCTTTCCGAGTCCTTACTGTTCCGTTTAGTTGGACAGCGCACAGACGACTGTCTACTGTGATCCAGTCTAAGAGAGCTAGTTCTGCCCAAGGACTTAATGCTATGCCTACAACAGCAAGACAATGTGGAGCAGCACAACGGCTTCTAGAAACTCAAAGTATGAATCCAGATGCTTCTTTATCTTGATATGGTGAGTTCAAATAACGGAAACTACTCAGATCCTCTATGCGCGTTTCAGTGACGAAGTATACAAAGACGGTGCGATATTCTAAGGTCATAGCTAAGGAAATCTGTTGTTGAATTTGGTTCAGTATTCGGGCGTTAAAAGCTACATCATGCAGTTTCGAGTGTAGCAACAAGTAATCGCGGATAACATTCTGCGACCTCGAATCCTTTAAATAGAGACGACGGGTGATAAATCAGCGTGAGCAGGGTTAGTAGAGAAAACTAAAAGTGTAAATGGATTTAGGACAAAGGTGAATACGAGTGGGATAAAGGGAGGTTAAAGTGACAGAAATCACAAGTTTTACAATGGAAGTTGTACTATTATCTCAGTTTGGTAGGAAAGTTACTTGTTACGTATGGAGTGTCATTATAAACTGATAAATAAATTTTGCGCATCTTCTGTCATTTTTCTTGTGGTTGAGTGGTCTAAGGCGTTGGATCTCTGCTGCAATGTTAATGGGCGCCGGATCGAGTCACAACCACATCATAACTGTTGACAATCACTCGAGTCACACCATAACCATCAGGTGACACTGTACATATTCTCACAGCGTTTCGTGTCTCTTGAACACTTGGTGCAATGCACAACACCGACCAGTGACAGTGCCTTACCTAGTCCCATTCACAGACAACATGGTCTCACAGTATGGTACTACTGTGATGTATGGTGATGAGTGATTAAGTGAGACGATGAGTGAGTGAGTGAGAATGAGATGGTTTCGATCAGGTGTTGTGACTGTGTGATCTGATTCGATGTTGATAGTGCATGTGGATGTGAATGTGCCTATGCATATGCGTGTGTGTCTGTCTGTGTGGACTGCGTATTGTATTGTGTATAGTTTTAGTAAGCCCATTGAACTATGGTATTACTTGTCTACTCATTGTAATTTAGACACTTAATCCACTATGTAAACTTCTGTGTGAGTCTGATTGTGCGCGTGTCTGCACATCAATCAATCTGTAATCTATTCTCCCATTGGTTGTAAGTCACAGGTAATCAATAGTTTATCCAAAAAGAAACAGACTCACAGTTGCAATTAGGTGTACCAGATCACGTCGGTCTCACGAATGAAGATGACACAGGTATTCAGTGTTTGACAACGCTTTTACCAGCAACACCTTCTAATATACTTTGTATCCACCCAGAGAAATCAAAGGACATAATCGAGGAGATCAGATATGTGTATTTGGCGATTACCAATATATCGGAATTCTCAGATCTAATCTGGCTAGATTTGGCGGTAGATGTTGAGCACAGCGTTACCACACCTGATCAACCGCCTTCAGCTAGATGAGCCCACTAAAACATATGGTCAGAATCCAATATCGAAAACATCACTGGTTCAAACATTCGCGGGTAGTGATTTTACGGGGATGTATATGGGCTGCCTGACGGTCGTATGATTCCTAAGTCTATCATGTGATCGAATTCGTTTTTCGCTAACCTTAGCTTTTCAGGAGCTAGTCGTCCTGCTTTAGAGAATACAGGTGGTCCTGTAGTCGTGATGTGATGTGTAACATTGCTGGTTACAAACGGTAGTTTCGGTTGAGTTTGTTGTATCCCAGGATACTTATCGAGTAGTGGTTGATAGAGTGGGTCTATCATATGCTTAATTGTGACTGGGGATACTCTACAACCAGTAAAAGAAGTTACGCAAACGGACAAATTAGTGTTTCCGTCTACTAGCCTCCGTTTGCGAGTCTCGATGATCAGATTGTGGTGTTGTAGAAGGTCCATACCAATGATTGGCATAGAAACATCTGCAAGAACGAAGATCCAGTGAATGGGTTTGCGTAAACCCACGTTAAGGTAAACGTACCTTTTGCCATACGTAGCGATCGGTTTTCCGTTTGCCGCCTGTAAGTTTAGGGTCGATTCGTGAAGTCGGTCGTTGGAATTCGCTGGCAGAACGCTAACTTCTGCGCCAGTGTCGACGAGGTAGCAAACTCTCGTTGTCACATCTGTGACGAATAACAGACGGCTTTGTTCGCCGGCTACGGTTGCCGTTAACGCGTGCCGGCTTGGAAGTTTCCCGAGTTGTCTTTCGAGTCAGTCGGTTTCGTGTTGGGAAAATTGCAGGGTTTTCTGCAATTTCTGGAAGACTTTCCATACAGGTTATGATACCAGCACCAGTCGGGGTTATCCGTCTCTCGTGGTCTAGGGACAGATCGCTTACGTGAAATGCTTCTACGTGGGGTGCGTGAGCGATTACGGTCGTTACGAAGATTAAGATAACGCGTGAGTGTATGACATAACTCGGTTATGTCATTCTGAGTCTTCTGAGGCTTTTCTTTGACTAAAAATACCTCGGTAGCAGGTTTCGTAATTTCTAAAATGCGGTAGGCAGATGCAGCTAGCTCGTCTAAGGCGTTGTTCCGAAACGAGACCAGAACCGCTTGCACCTGTTGGGGAAGTTTAGACAAGAAGAGTTGTTTGAATAGACCTTCGTCGAAAGTTCTTGGGCCTATAACCTCTCTCATCCCTTGCAACATGTCTGTCGCAGAACCGTGTTGCAGGTCGATGTTATTGAAGAGTTGATCTAACCTTTGTCGATCGGTTAGGTCTCCTCGTTTAAGAATCGAGCGTTTTAAGATTTCGTACGGTTCGGAAACATCACTAGTAAACATACTAGGTGTTACGTACCTGTTGGATTCGCGCGGTAGTGCTTTGACTACTGCGAGGAATTGTGCACGTTTGTCGATCACGCCGTGCTCGTGGAAGTCGGCTTCTACGTAAAAGAACCAGATTTCGATATTGTCGGGCCAGAAGGGCATCAGTTGAAACGAAGGCGGGGACAAAGTCTCAAGCCTGAGTACTTTAGGTGTCTGTTCAGTCATGATGAAATATGAAGTAAAATGGTTCAAATGGTTGTGGACGGAATAGAAGAAGCTTTCGCTTAACAGGCTTCCGTGTCTAGTAGCAGGGGATCACCAAATCCTCCAGGCAGGAACCTAGGTATGTTAACAATAAAAGAGGAAAAGAGATTGGTAAATCATAATGTGATGCTGTTCTTGGTCCTTAAGAATAGGTCAAGTTGCCTCTTGAAGGACTCCTGAGAAGTCGCTTGGACTAGCTCGGCTGGCAGCGAATTCCAGCTTTTGACAACTCTTAAGGAGTAGAAATTGTGTCTACATTCCGTCTTGCTATGTTGTGTCTCCAGTTTCTGGGTGTTACCCCTTAGGTTGCTATTCGAACTAAGCTTAAGTAGGTGTTTAAGAGGATGTCCAGAAGTGTTAAGAATACTATAAGCCATTAATAAATCACCTCTAAGACGCCTATATTCTAATGGGTAAAGGTCTAGTGAACGGAGGCGTTCTTCGTAAGGCTTAGATTTGAGTCCTCGAACTGATTTCGTGGCTCGCCATTGGATACGCTCCAAAGTGACCTTGTCTTTTTGGAGTAAGGATGGGAGTACTATGTTTCCGTACTCTAAATGGGGACGGATGAAACTATTGAAGATTGTATGGAAAGTTCTTCCGTCAAACTGGCCAAAAATGCGCTTCAACGTTACCAGTGCAAGGTTTGCTCGGAAGGCATTTTTGTCACAGTTAGCGTAAGACCTTAAATCATGGGCACCAGGACTCCTAAATCTTTTTCGACTTGGGATACTACTAGAGAGGAGTTTCCTAAGTTGTAACTGTAGTTTGCGACATGTCGCAGATGGACTACTTTACACTTTGAAGTGTTAAAGGTAAGTCCGTTATCGTCTGCCCAACTTTGAAGTCGAGTCAGATCCTCCTGAAGTGCCTGTGTATCGTCTTGGTTGCGTATCTCTCTCCAAAGTTTCACGTCGTCGGCAAAAAGTAATAAGTCTGACGTTACCTGTTGAGGAAGATCATTTATGTAGATCAAGAAGAGAAGAGGCCCTAGTACTGAGCCCTGGGGGACCCCACTAGGACATTCCATAGCCTGAGATAAAGTGAAATTAACCCTAACCTTAAAGTGTCGATTTTTTAGGTATGAAGTAAGCCAATCGATTAGAGGTGGTTTGATACCTAGTCGTTTGAGCTTGTTGATAAGACACAAGTGGTTAACCTTATCAAAAGCTTTTGAGAAATCAAGGTAAATGATACCAACCTTTCCCTTGCGATCGAGGATGCTTGTCCATCTGTCCACCGCAGTCAGCAGGTTGGTTATACAAGAGTAACCCTTCCTGAAACCATGCTGTTGGGGTGAGAAGAAATTTAAGGACAGTAGACAGTCATTTAAACCGTCGCATATCAGGGACTCCATGAGTTTTGAAGGTAATGACAGAAGAGCCACCGGCCGATAACTTGAAGGTTCATTGCGTCGACCACCTTTGAAAATTGGTGTGATGTGAGCCAACTTCCAATTTTCCGGTAATTTGCCTCGGCTAAGCGAGTGAGAAAACATCACGCTAAGCGGCGTTGCCAGGATTGAGGCTGCCTCCCTCAGTATGGCAGCATGAACCATATCCGGGCCCGGAGAAGTATCTAGTCTTAAGTGCTGCAATTTCCGGAACACCAAGCCAGAGCTTAGGTCCACTTCGGAAAGTCCTGTGGAATTTTAGATGGAACTGTCGTCAATAAAGTTGATATCAGCCGGTTGAAATGTTTGAGAGTAATGTGACGCCAGAAGGTTAGCGGCGTCGCCATCGTTGTTGGTCGGGCCGTTAAGACCTGGCAGTTTAGAAACTCCTCTTTTGGCTTGACGAAGAGAGGCTGCATAACGGAATAGGCCTCTAGGGTTGGAGGCAAATTTGTCCATAAGCTTTGTTTGGTACTGAAGCCTGTCTTCTCTTATAGCCTTCGTGCATATATCCATTATATGTTTATATTGCCTATACGCTCCGTCGTTATCAGTTCGTTTGTATTCCGCCCAACAGTGCCTTTTGCGGCTTAGCAGGCGAAGGTTACGGTTGGCTTGCAGCTTTTGGGAACCGTTTGAGGAACTGAATGGTTTGTAGCACATAAGAGCGTGTGCAGTAAGAAGTCCCAATGACAGTCCACATCGAGTTGATGGTGAACATCCCAAACCACCTGTTGTAGATAGTCATGTAGAGCTGGCACATTCAGCACATTCAGTAGTGCTTTGACTACTGCGAGGAATTGTGCACGTTTGTCGATCACGCCGTGCTCGGAGAAGTCGGCTTCTGCGTAGCAAAACCAGGCTTCGATGTTGTCGGGCCAGAAAGGCATCAGTTGAAACGAAGGTGGGGACAAGGTCTTAAGCTTGAGTACTTTAGGTGTCTGTTCAGTCATGATGAAATATGATGTACGATGATGAACGAGGGGAAAATATATATATATCCAAGAAAAAAACACGAAAAAATCACAATGTTTTAAAAAAGAATAAAAAATAAGGCAATGATATATAAAAATCCCAAAAATTAACAGACAGTTGCAGTAAGGTGTACCAGATCACGACGGTCTCACCAAATGATGATGTCACAGGTATTCAGTGTTTGACAACGCTTCTACCAGTAACACCTTCTAATATATTTCGTTCCCACCCAGAGATATCAAAGACAGAGTCGAGGAGATCTGATTCCAATGAATAATAATTATTATAATAACAATATCATCCCGTTAACTGAGTATTTAAAGCAGGCTTAATCTTACAGTAGAATTATCAATTCACTCGAGATGATTATTCAAAAGCCTGAACAACACCAGTTATAGACATCGTTTATTATTAAACATCAGCTAAAAATAATCCACAAGCCACAAGGGGTAATCACCAAGAATTGAACCATTTGAACACCTGACCGAAACCATCTCGTTCTCAATCACTCACCGTCTCATTTAATCACTCATCACCATACATCACAGTAGTACTGTAGCGGTAAGTAAATCCCCAAAATAAATAGCTCTAAGTTTTCGACATTTTAGGCTGACCATATGTTTTAGTGGACTCATCTAGCTGAAGGCGCTCGGTCATGCAACCGCACCAGATCACGTGTGGTAATGCTGTGCTCAACATCTACCGCCAACGCTAGCCAGATTATATCAGAGAATTCCGATACATTGGTAATCACCAAATACACATTTCCGATCTCCTCGATTATATCTTTTGATTTCTCTGGGTGGGTACAAATTATATTAGAAGGTGTTGCTGGTAAAAGCGTTGTCAAACACTGAATACCTGTGTCATCTTCATTCGTGAGACCGACGTGCTCTGGTACACCTAATTGCAACTGTGAGTCTGTTTCTTTTTGGGATTTTTATATATCATCGCCTTATTTTTTAAACATTGTGATTTTTTTCGTGTTTTTTCTTGGATATATATATATATATATTCCTCTCGTTCATTACCGTGCTACCGACGTAGAGGACGTCTTGCTAGCAAGTCACTTGCTGAAATCCGATGGTAACGTAAGAATATTGCCCGACATACCGTACTCTGAATGCAATATCATACGGAACATCCCTAAAGAATCTCGCGAGAAGTTTGTCCGCGGAAGAAACATAATTGTGCAAGGTATACCGGAAAATGCAGACCCTACTCAAACAAATTCTGACATCAGGGAATAGAAATTCATCGAACAGTCCTTGAGGCTCAAACACATACTGACTCAGCATGTGACGAGACTAGCCAAGAAGGACGGTGATCTTAGACCCCGTCTAATGAAGATAACCTTCTCATCTTCCACATGGCGGCTGCAGTTCTGGAAGCATTTCGTGCCAACAGACGTTGACTGCCACTTGGAATCCACATGCACCTGGATAGGCCATATGAAGATAGGACCAAGCATAAGAGCTAGTTGGAGCCGACCACTCCACTTGTGGACTGTCCAAATGATAAAAAAACGTGTAAAGGACAAGGCCTACCACCTCGGCAAACCTCATATAGGTGGGCTACCTGTCCATTCACATAATGCTCATACAGAAAAACAGGACGAAGCTCACGCGTTCCAAATTGAAAGCATAAACTGCTTATATATGAACGCCGCGAGTCTACCAAAAAAAACTGGACGAATTACGTGAACTTAGCAACGCTAATAAGGCCCATCTGATAGGAATATCTGAAACCTGGATATCTTCTCAGTTCTCGGACCAGTACTCGTCTCGGTTTCACACACATCCTGATTCTAGGGGACCTTGATCTCCCTAGAGTCAACTTCGCGGAACACACATACACTGGAGGCGACAACTCAATTGAAGCTCGGTTCTTCAACCTCATCGATGACTTGGGCTTATATGAAAATGTGAGGTCGGCAACTCGTTGGAGAAACAGTCAGACTGTGTATTCACTAACGAAGAATTCCTAGTCGACAACCTCTCAATCCTGGCTCCTCTGGGAAAGAGCGATCATGCCGTCATAGCCTTCAGTTTTGTCATCAAAACTAAGCTAAGGTATCCCAACAATAATTTGCGTTGGAATTTTAAACGGCTGAATGTGCCAGCTCTACATGACTATCTACAACAGGTGGTTTGGGATGTTCACCCTCAACTCGATGTGGATGGTCATTGGGACTTCTTACTGCACACGCTCTTATGTGCTACAAACCATTCAGTTCCTCAAACGGTTCCCAAAAGCTGCAAGCCAACCGTAACCTTCGCCTGCTAAGCCGCAAAAGGCACTGTTGGGCGGAATACAAACGAACTAATAACGATGGAGCGTATAGGCAATATAAACATATCAGGAATATGCACGAAGGCTATAAGAGAAGACAGGCTTCAGTACCAAACAAAGCTTATGGACAAATTCGCCTCTAACCCTAGAAGCCTATTCCGTTATGCAGCCTCTCTTCGTCAAGCCAAAACAGGAGTTTCTCAACTGCTAGGTCTTAACGGCCCGACCAACAACGATGGCGACGCCGCTAACCTTCTGGCGGCACATTACTCTCAAACATTTCAACCGGCTGACATCAACTTTATTGACGACAGTTTCATCTGCAATTCCACAGGACTTTCTGAAGTGGACCTAAGCGCTGACTTGGTGTTCCGGAAATTGCAGCACTTAAGACTAGACACTTCTCCTGGCCCGGATATGGTTCATCCTGCCATACTGAGGGAGGCAGCCTCAATCCTGGCAACGCCGCTTAGCGTGATGTTTTCACACTCGCTTAGCCGAGGCAAATTACCGGAAAATTGGAAGTTGGCTCACATCACACCAATTTTCAAAGGTGGTCGACGCAATGAACCTTCAAGTTATCGGCCGGTGGCTCTTCTGTCATTACCTTCAAAACTCATGGAGTCCCTGATATGCGACGGTTTAAATGACTATCTACTGTCCTTAAATTTCTTCTCACCCCAACAGCATGGTTTCAGGAAGGGTTACTCTTGTATAACCAACCTGCTGACTGCGGTGGACAGATGGACAAGCATCCTCGATCGCAAGGGAAAGGTTGATATCATTTACCTTGATTTCTCAAAAGCTTTTGATAAGGTTAACCACTTGTGTCTTATCAACAAGCTCAAACGACTAGGTATCAAACCACCTCTAATCGATTGGCTTACTTCATACCTAAAAAATCGACACTTTAAGGTTAGGGTTAATTTCACTTTATCTCAGGCTATGGAATGTCCTAGTGGGGTCCCCCAGGGCTCAGTACTAGGGCCTCTTCTCTTCTTGATCTACATAAATGATCTTCCTCAACAGGTAACGTCAGACTTATTACTTTTTGCCGACGACGTGAAACTTTGGAGAGAGATACGCAACCAAGACGATACACAGGCACTTCAGGAGGATCTGACTCGACTTCAAAGTTGGGCAGACGATAACGGACTTACCTTTAACACTTCAAAGTGTAAAGTAGTCCATCTGCGACATGTCGCAAACTACAGTTACAACTTAGGAAACTCCTCTCTAGTAGTATCCCAAGTCGAAAAAGATTTAGGAGTCCTGGTGCCCATGATTTAAGGTCTTACGCTAACTGTGACAAAAATGCCTTCCGAGCAAACCTTGCACTGGTAACGTTGAAGCGCATTTTTGGCCAGTTTGACGGAAGAACTTTCCACACAATCTTCAATAGTTTCATCCGTCCCCATTTAGAGTACGGAAACATAGTACTCCCCCTCACTCCAAAAGGACAAGGTCACTTTGGAGCGTATCCAACGGCGAGCCACGAAATCAGTTCGAGGACTCAAATCTAAGCCTTACGAAGAACGCCTCCGTTCACTAGACCTTTACCCATTAGAATATAGGCGTCTTAGAGGTGATTTATTAATGGCTTATAGTATTCTTAACACTTCTGGACATCCTCTTAAACACCTACTTAAGCTTAGTTCGAATAGCAACCTAAGGGGTAACACCCAGAAACTGGAAACACAACATAGCAAGACGGAATGTAGACACAACTTCTACTCCTTAAGAGTTGTCAAAAGCTGGAATTCGCTGCCAGCCGAGCTAGTCCAAGCGACTTCTCAGGAGTCCTTCAAGAGGCAACTTGACCTATTCTTAAGGACCAAGAACAGCATCACATTATGATTTACCAATCTCTTTTCCTCTTTTATTGTTAACATACCTAGGTTCCTGCCTGGAGGATTTGGTGATCCCCTGCTACTAGACACGGAAGCCTGTTAAGCGAAAGCTTCTTCTATTCCGTCCACAACCATTTGAACCATTTTACTTCATATTTCATCATGACTGAACAGACACCTAAAGTACTCAGGCTTGAGACTTTGTCCCCGCCTTCGTTTCAACTGATGCCCTTCTGGCCCGACAATATCGAAATCTGGTTCTTTTACGTAGAAGCCGACTTCCACGAGCACGGCGTGATCGACAATCGTGCACAATTCCTCGCAGTAGTCAAGGCACTACCGCGCGAATCCAACAGGTACGTAACACCTAGTATGTTTACTAGTGATGTTTCCGATCCTTACGAAATCTTAAAACGCTCGATTCTTAAACGAGGAGACCTAACCGATCGACAAAGGTTAGATCAACTCTTCAATAACATCGACCTGCAACACGGTTCTGCGACAGACATGTTGCAACGGATGAGAGAGGTTATAGGCCCAAGAACTTTCGACGAAGGTCTATTCAAACAACTCTTCTTGTCAAAACTTCCCCAACAGGTGCAAGCAGTTCTGGTCTCGTTCCAGAACAACGCCTTAGACGAGCTAGCTGCATCTGCCGACCGCATTCTAGAAATTACGAAACCTGCTACCGAGGTATTTTCAGTCAAAGAAAAGCCTCACACGACTCAGAATGACATAACCGACTTATGTCACACACTCACGCGTTATCTTAGTCTTCGTACCGACCGTAAGAGATCGCGCACACCACGTAGAAGCATTTCTCGTAAGCGATCTGTCTCTAGACCACGAGAGACAGATAACCCCGACTGGTGCTGGTATCATAACCAGTATGGAAAGTTTTCCAGAAATTGCAGAAAACCCTGCAATTTTCCCAACACGAAACCGACTGACTCGAAAGACAACTCGGGAAACTTCCAAGCCGGCACGCGTTAACGGCAACCGTAGCCGGCGAACAAAGCCGTCTGTTATTCGTCACAGATGTGACAACGAGAGTTCGCTACCTCGTCGACACTGGCGCAGAAGTTAGCGTTCTCCCAGCAAATCCTAACGACCGACTTCACGAATCGACCCTAAACTTACAGGCGGCAAACGGAAAACCGATCGCTACGTATGGCAAAAGGTACGTTTACCTTAACGTGGGTTTACGCAAACCCATTCACTGGATTTTCGTCGTTGCAGATGTTTCTATGCCAATCATTGGTATGGACCTTCTACAACACCACAATCTGATCATCGACACTCGCAAACGGAGGCTAGTAGACGGAAACACTAATTTGTCCGTTTGCGTAACTTCTTTTACTGGTTGTAGAGTATCCCCAGTCACAGTTAAACATATGATAGACCCACTCTATCAACCACTACTCGATAAGTACCCTGGGATACAACAAACTCAACCGAAACTACCGTGTGTAACCAGCAATGTTACACATCACATCACGACTACAGGACCACCTGTATTCTCTAAAGCACGACGACTAGCTCCTGAAAAGCTAAGGTTAGCGAAAAACGAATTCGATCACATGATGGACTTAGGAATCATACGACCGTCAAGTAGCCCATATGCATCTCCGTTGCACATGGTCCCTAAAAAGGACAGCAACGATTGGCGTCCAACTGGTGACTATCGGCGATTGAACGCGAAAACCATTCCCGATCGTTACCCGTTGCCTCACATTCACGATTTGACAGCTACCTTGAAAGGTACAACTGTCTTTTCGAAAATCGACTTGGTTAAAGCGTATAACCAAATCCCTATGGCTACTGACGACATACCGAAAACTGCTATCATAACTCCCTTCGGACTCTATGAATTTTTGCGAATGCCTTTCGGTCTAAGGAATGCTGCTCAAACATTCCAAAGATTCATAGACGACGTTTTTCGAGGTCTCAACTTCGTACACGCGTATGTTGACGACTGTCTAATCGCAAGTCCGGACAGAGAAACACATCTCAAGCATCTGGACCTTGTTTTCGAACGATTACAAAAACATGGCATTACTGTAAACGTTCAGAAATGCCAATTCGGAACCGACTCGTTAGACTTTCTGGGACACACTATCGATGCTCAAGGTATCCGACCCCTTAGAACCAAAGTGGCGGCCATTCTGGATTACCCAGAACCGACCACCGTCAAGCAATTACGCACGTTCAACGGCCTGGTAAGTTTCTATAGACGTTTCATACCCAAGTGCGCATTACTTATGAAACCTCTGACCGACCAACTTCGTGGAAATGCGAAATCCATTAATTTGGACGACACCGCACGAAAAGCATTCTCCACAATTAAGGAACTAATCGCTAAAGCAACAATCCTTGCACACCAGGACAACCGAGCACCCATTAGCATCGCAGTAGACGCATCCGACTCAGTTATTTTTACGTTATTAGCGTGGATGATGTTGAAACACTATAGGTATTGAAGCTGACAGAAATCACAAGTTTTACAATGGAAGTTGTACTATTATCTCAGTTTGGTAGGAAAGTTACTTGTTACGTATGGAATGTCATTATAAACTGATAAATAAGTTTTGCGCATCTTCTGTCATTTTTCTTGTGGTTGAGTGGTCTAAGGCGTTGGATCTGTGCTGCAGTGTTAATGGGCGCCGGATCGAGTCGCAACCACATCATAACTGTTGACAATCACTCGAGTCACACCATAACCATCAGGTGACACTGTACATATTCTCACAGCGTTTCGTGTCTCTTGAACACTTGGTGCAATGCACAACACCGACCAGTGACAGTGCCTTACCTAGTCCCATTCACAGACAACATGGTCTCACAGTATGGTACTACTGTGATGTATGGTGATGAGTGATTAAGTGAGACGATGAGTGAGTGAGTGAGAATGAGATGGTTTCGATCAGGTGTTGTGACTGTGTGATCTGATTCGATGTTGATAGTGCATGTGGATGTGAATGTGCCTATGCATATGCGTGTGTGTCTGTGTGGACTGCGTATTGTAT
The DNA here is from genome assembly GCA_944470405.2 of Schistosoma mattheei. Lineage (NCBI taxonomy): Eukaryota > Metazoa > Platyhelminthes > Trematoda > Strigeidida > Schistosomatidae > Schistosoma > Schistosoma mattheei. The sequence continues at coordinate 87,005,390 of OX103943.1, forward strand.
TGTGTATAGTTTTAGTAAGCCCATTGAACTATGGTATTACTTGTCTACTCATTGTAATTTAGACACTTAATCCACTATGTAAACTTCCGTGTGAGTCTGATTGTGCGCGTGTCTGCACATCAATCAATCTGTAATCTATTCTCCCATTGGTTGTAAGTCACAGGTAATCAATAGTTTATCCATATTCGACTAACACTCATTGATATATATGGCATTTTCACTCTCATACTCAGTTGTTGGTGATTTCCCGTTGTGGCTTGTGGATTATTTTTAGCTGATGTTTAATAATAAACGATGTCTATAACTGGTGTTGTTCAGGCTTTTGAATAATCATCTCGAGTGAATTGATAATTCTACTGTAAGATTAAGCCTGCTTTAAATACTCAGTTAACGGGATGATATTGTTATTATTATAATTATTATTCATTGGAATCAGATATAAATGAAATTAGCATGAACAAAGTTGGTTGATGAGCAGTAGTCACATTTGGAACATGCACCATTTTTGTCTACAAAGTGTGCATATTTAAAGCCAAAGTGACAGTTTTATTATTCGGTCAGTCTGTTGTTATTTGTTAATTCCTCATATTGTATGTTTCAATGCTGAGCTTATTGTTATTGCTGTTGTTATTATTTCTTCGTATAATGTTAATTGATAATTCACTGAACCATTTATGTAAATGTATTGCATGGGTGCCATCTCTGTAGGTTAACCTGTATTTAATGCTGTAAAGTGTGAAGTGTGGTTTGCACGCTTATAAATTTGTTTTGCTTTTTGTTGTTGGGAGGAGAATTACAAGTGAGAGCAAGAAATTTAGTTAGACAAAGTGGTTGCTGCAGGACGACGTTATTGAATAAGTGTCTGACGTTGTTTTTAAGTAGGATCTTGGCTCACCATACGAGTTACACCATAACGACCAGCGTGAGTAGGGTCGGTGGAAAAAATAAGAGTGTAAATAACAAGTGTACTGTTCAGTGTTTCGATCTGTACTGCATTACTAGTGTAGGGTGTTTTCTTGGAAGATAAACTATGCTTGCATTACAAGAATCTGGTCAAAATGATCGTGAAAACAGTACCCGCGTATGTTGGAACCAGTGAAGTAGTTTCAAAGTTAAGCATACAATTCTAATAGGGTTTCCGAACTTCATCTACTGGGTTGGTTGAACTTTATGTTACCTATATCCTTATAATGGTGCACGAAATCCCTGCTATACCAGAATTTAAGGTGTAAAAAGGTGAGACAGCGACTTAGCTTACTGAGTAGTTATTTTTACGTTATTAGCGTGGATGATGTTGAAACACTATAGGTATTGAAGCTGACAGAAATCACAAGTTTTACAATGGAAGTTGTACTATTATCTCAGTTTGGTAGGAAAGTTACTTGTTACGTATGGAATGTCATTATAAACTGATAAATAAATTTTGTGCATCTTCTGTCATTTTTCTTGTGGTTGAGTGGTCTAAGGCGTTGGATCTGTGCTGCAGTGTTAATGGGCGCCGGATCGAGTCGCAACCACATCATAACTGTTGACAATCACTCGAGTCACACCATAACCATCAGGTGACACTGTACATATTCTCACAGCGTTCCGTGTCTCTTGAAAACTTGGTGCAATGCACAACACCGACCAGTGACAGTGCCTTACCTAGTCCCATTCACAGACAACATGGTCTCACAGTATGGTACTACTGTGATGTATGGTGATGAGTGATTAAGTGAGACGATGAGTGAGTGAGTGAGTGAGTGACTGAGTGAGTGAGTGAGTGAGTGAGAATGAGATGGTTTCGATCAGGTGTTGTGACTGTGTGATGTGATTCGATGTTGATAGTGCATGCGTATGTGAATATGCCTATGCATATGCGTGTGTGTCTGTCTGTGTGGACTGCGTATTGTATTGTGTATAGTTTTAGTAAGCCCGTTGAACTATGGTATTACTTGTCTACTCATTGTAATTTAGACACTTAATCCACTATGTAAACTTCCGTGTGAGTCTGATTGTGCGCGTGTCTGCACATCAATCAATCTGTAATCTATTCTCCCATTGGTTGTAAGTCACAGGTAATCAATAGTTTATCCATATTCGACTAACACTCATTGATATATATGGCATTTTCACTCTCATACTCAGTTGTTGGTGATTTCCCGTTGTGGCTTGTGGATTATTTTTAGCTGATGTTTAATAATAAACGATGTCTATAACTGGTGTTGTTCAGGCTTTTGAATAATCATCTCGAGTGAATTGATAATTCTACTGTAAGATTAAGCCTGCTTTAAATACTCAGTTAACGGGATGATATTGTTATTATTATAATTATTATTCATTGGAATCAGATATAAATGAAAGTAGCATTGGAGGAGAATTATAATTTGGGGAAGAAGCGAATGAAAAATTTCATTAGTGTCAAATATTACATTTTATAGGGATTTGTAATTCATTCGTTTTTTCTGTACTAGCGTCTACATGAATATTTACCCATTGAGTTGCTTTTTTACTTTGGTATCATTCATAAAGTTTCACATTCCAAACTTTTTCATGAGGACCACACGAAATTATGTTTGTGAGGTTTCTCATTATCTTCATATATTTTAATCTTTTTCCTGTTGAATTCATCAATTTGGGGTTGCTTTTTAGCTTAATATTGTAGTTCGTTTATCCTTTTACGGGAAAAGAGAAATGATGGTTGAATTAACTTTTATTTCTCCCCAGAACGACTGGTTGATTGCCATTAAAGCAAAACTGTAAACATCATAGTTTTTCATGTAATTTAATAAAATTGAGTGAACAGTTTATTTTTATCATTTTTATTTTGTAAATAATAATGATAAAAAAAGACAGAGAAGAAAATGTCATAAGTATTCTGTGGCTAATCAGAAGAGTAATATACATTGTAAATTTGAATCGAAACCGAAGACTAAATACTTTTTAGTGTAAATATCCATTTTCTACCTTTATCTTATCACAATATGTGGAAGTTTAGTGAAGGAGAACACAGATGAGGACAACCGACAATATTTAACACAAAATTACAGTGTTACTTGGCAAAATAGACAAACGATACTTTAATATTTCATTTGCAAAATGTTCATTAATTGTCTCAGACTTCAGTGTTACTTTATCTTCATACCAGTTGTCTTCTGTTCCCGTTCTTCCCTTCTCGATCTCTTCAATCTTTTATTGCCAAACACTCTATTCCTGGCTCTCGTTATATATTACTTATGTCAACATAAGTAGCATACACCACAAATGAATGAAACATTATAAAAATATTAATAGAACTTCTTTTAATTCCTCTGTTACATTTATCAGTTATGAGTCTAAGAATAACTTCTAGCTTCTACTAACACATTAGATCATCTTTTTTAAAAAATCACTTAAAATATATTTTAAATTCATATGAACCTATGAATATCACTTGAATTAATAGTTAATAATATTAGTAATTGATGGACGACCATTAGTCGATGCTAAAGTGGCTTTGGGAATGTCCACCTACTTACTAGTGTTAAATGATGGTTATAAAGCAGTATGAAGAGTAAGGATTACGATTTACAGTTGTTTGTTAGGGTTAGGAATTAAATTTATGGTTTTCATCACAAACTGACATTAGCTTAAATGTCAAGATGCTATTTAGACAATTGGGTGAATGAACTTTGCACCAATATCCGAGATCTGTTATTCTAAATCTGATTGGTTCGCCTATAAATGATAGCCTCACCACTTTTATTTAGTAATATATTAATTTTATCAGAAGGGGTTTTATGGAAATTTTAGAAATTTCACTGATTAGAATCAGGAGTCAATTTAATCTAGACCACCATGAAAAACCTAGAAGCATTGGACGGCCGTTTCGTCCTAGTATGGCACTACTCAGCAGTGCGCCAGGTCTGCTGTGAGATATCAACCAACTGAAGACAATGGTGTAAGGTGGCGCAACTTCGCGAATTGCTTGAAGTTAGACATTAACACCGTTAGATGCCGGCTCAGTGGTCTAGTTGGTTAAGCGCCTGGCGCGAGGCCGATAGGTCCTGGGTTCGAATTTCGAGAGATGCGGGATCGTGGGTGCTCACTGCTGAGGAGTCCCATACTAGGACGAAACGTCCGTCCAGTTCTTCCAGGTTTTTCATGGTGGTCTAACTTCAATTGACTTATGACTTCAATCGATGAAATATATTAATTGTTTGTTTAAAAACATAAACAAATTGTTCAATACATTGTGCAATGATAATCAGTGATCTTCTTTTTTTTGTTTTTAGAAGAAAGATAAACATCAAGAAACAATAAGAAATTGTGTAAATTTGTCATTATTGACAAAGAAAATATAAATTCTGTAAGTAGAATAAATGACGGTATTATAATTAATACATGTCAAAAGAATAGAAGAAATTATTGTAAGACATTCAATTGTGTATCAATTCAAGTTAATACACCATATATCAAAATAGTTATAACAAAGTAATCGGTAAGAAACTATAGATTAGAGAAAATACAAATGCAATAGTTACGAGTAAAACTTGAAAAATGAAATATTCTCTTTTTGATTTGCTCTTAATTTTAGCTTAACTATATTAGATATATGATTTTGATGGAGTTTTGTCCTCTGAGCTCAATGGTTTGGTCGTGGAGCTTTCAGTGTTCTTCTGAACTACATCATCAAGACAAGCTCCATTGAAATCATCCACCTGACCTACAAATCTTCTCCATCATCTCAAACTCTGTTGAGTATCAATTTCAATTTGAAATTGCAGTGACGCTGAATGAATGTATTCAGTTTTTACTTATTCTGACATCTTATGATCCCAAGTTTTAACACTGTTTATCTTTGATCAAAAGACTACTTATTTCCATCTCCAATTGAATACCTATCCATTTAACAATACCTGATTTCTTACAACAGCTTGATGTAAGTTTCAGTCATACACCTCATTCTACTCGATATCTTCTTCTACATACTAATCTGGGCCTTACTTCGTACATTTTATTATTTAATATAACATTCTTTTAAATATGCAAATATTTTTATACATTCCAGAGTAACAAAAAACATAGTATTTAAAAGAACATTTTAGATAGTACATATAAGCCTGACTTCTTGTGGTGTGATGACAAACTCCACTTAAAAAACGCACTATTATAATTCTTAAAGTACAACAATGTCTTCTAATCCAACACTTCTGGGGCAGTGTTCCTTAACTGAATGTATGCATTTGTGTAAGACATACTACTCATACTTGATTGTAATAAAGGTGTATACCAAAATATTAGAACATGCATAACTAAATAATTGTTTAATTTAATGTTATCGTAAATGACTAAATGTTTTTAAGCTTTATTATGAAGTTCCATAAGGCTGTGACACAGGGTTTATTAATGACTGTCAGTAAACTGGAAAACAAATGTTGTGATAACGGTAACACTGAATAGTAAAATTAGTGAAATGGATGAGGGGCCAAAATTGATAGTGTTATTTAAGGGACTGATGTTTTAGTTTTTAGAATGTCGAAAGATGCGGTCAACTGGTTAAATATATGAATATATATGAAATATAAGTACTACTCCCTTGGTGTTGTTTTACTTGTATATTCCCATTGTTATTAAGGACTGCAATTGGTCAGTTTCTTGTTGCCATACGTGCGTCCTATGCGGATCGCCTTTATATAGCCTTAAGCCATAAGGTTCTTAGGCAAAGATGGATAGTGGCCAGCAATAGAATCCAGTGCCCGCGTTTCGTCCTACTTGGGATTCGTCAGCCGAACCTACCTGCATCCTAGAGTTGATGTTCACTCCGAGACTCGCACCTAGTACCGTTCGCTTCAAACACCATCGCGTTATCTACTTAGCTACTGATTCTTGATAGCCACCTGCTTGTACAATGAGGTGAAGTTTAAATTCACGAGGTGTTATTTTACTTGTATCTTCCTATTGTTATTTAGGAATGCAGTTGACCAGTCCATCTTTGCTTATAAGTACTACTGTTTATGTTCAAGATATCTAATCAGAATAGTACGACTTTGAGCTAATTGTTGATTATAAAACTGAACGTCTAGAATAAAAACAATCTTAGACTATTCAATAGTCAGTACAATCAGTCTGTTGTGACAAATGAATGGACTGTTAAATTATAAAATGAAAGACTCAACTTTTCTTTTTATGGTATTTATTTACCCTGACAAATCTTGTATGTAAAATAAGTGAAATTGGTCTAGTAAAGAGTTCTCATTACGGCGAATTCATTTATTTAAATCTATACAGTTGCAAATGACAATTCTAGTGCTAAACACAATAAACTTGAAGCAAATTAAATAAGTGTATAATACATTCTTCATATTAAAGAAACTAATAATGATGTTAGTGTTGTGCTCTTGAAGACAGATAAAGAATTATAATTGGTTAAGTATTACTCAATATAATAATTCCTTTATGTCACAATAGGTTTATTTCGTTCATTTAGATTTAAATGAAGGTTCTTTTTGAATTCTACAACAAAAATATCTATAGTCCCCGGATAAATTAGTTTTTTTAAAAAAAAATTTCACATAACTATTGTATCCATTATCTCTTTATAATTCAATTTGTCGATTCAATAAGAATTGAATGTTAGATTCAACAAATAAGTCCATTTAAACAAACAAGAAAAATGATATAAATAAAACTTTGTAATGTACATTTTATCATAGTAAAACATATTTGAATGCAGTGGTTAAATGAATTAAATACTTTAGCTTTAAAGTAAGAACGAATCGAGCGAAGAAATTCCTGCTCAATTAGTTTTTCATCATGGCTCTACACTAATATATATGATTAACAATTATGAATTAATACTCATTGAGTGAATACGTTACGTAATAATTACGTAATGACATTTCGATTATAAATTGGAAGGATCTCCACAAAAACCCCTTCTGATACTAATCAACATATGCTCACTAGTGACTGGCTTCAAGAGATATATCCTGGAGTTCTAGTGAGAATTAGTGACCAGTGGAGTTCAACCAGGTCAGTTGTGAGGTGGTAACTCACTGATGACAATGGTAGATGTGTTGCTCAAGTTCGTGGATTAGTTGAACTTAGACATTAACACCATTGGATGCCGGCTCTGTGGCCTAGTTGGTTAAGCGCCTGGTGCGAGGCTGATATGTTCTGGGCTCGAATCCCGCGAGGCGGGGTCGTGGATGCGCACTACCGAGGAGTCTCACAATAGGACGAAACGGCCGCCCAATGCTTCGAGGTTTTCCATGGTGGTCTATATTCAATTGGCCCATGACCTTAACTGTAGAAACAGGATTAATCATAATCAAAGTAATCATGGGGAAATCAAACAGTTGCTACGTTGAATAATATGTAAAAAAAAGAGAAGGAACTAACAAAATATTTTGATGAATGGTCAGTAGTATAGTCGTTATGTAAGAATCAAGAGACGAATGTTGCGAATATATAAAATACAAAAAATAATGGAAGATATACGAAAATAGTTTGCCAAAGTTCTGCTACAAACTTCCGTATACCGATGGCCAAAATAGCGAGAGTGGTTGTACAAACTTCTTTTGGATGCAAAGGTTAGGTTTGCAAACATGGATTGAAATGACTTTAACAATGTGCAAAAGACGAACTCGTAAACCATGTGGCAAATTTGATGGAATACAATGGATAACCTTAAAAGCTTTATTCAGTTCAACTTAATGAACTGTGTCCATCAACTGACCGAGAATAGAACTCGTAATCACTGTTATCTGTCGTTTGCTCAACCACTACAGATGATGTTCTGTTATACAAGGACGAACTTGACGAATTGTCTATATTATGCAACATAGCAACTACTTGACTTTCGAATAATTACTTTCATTATGATTAATCCTCTTTCTTCCAATTTATAATCAATATGTCATTATATAATTACTACGTAACATATCTCTATTCGATGAGTATTATTTCATTATTGTAAATCATTTGGATATAGATATGTATTAGTGTAAAGTTAATGATGAAGAACTAATTGAACAGGAATTTCTTCACTCGATTCATTCCATCTTTATTGATACAAACTGTTAAAGTGGAAATTTTCACTTTTGCTTTAGTGTTATTCTCTTAAATATGAATTTAATGAATTCAACTTTAACTACTTATATATTCCTTGGATATTTCTATGATATCAATTCAATAAGTCACCATTTTGAATAGACCACTTTGAAACTATCAAAAAAAATTTTTTTTATGAAGAATTAATGTACTTTTCATTTATTTCATTATATAAAAGGTCTAAAGATAGTTTTATTTGAGTCTATCAACCGGAATGTATTACATTGATACAAATTAGCAAAAGTACTACCTTATACAAATAAGTATTTTTCAACTGATTATATATATATATATATATATATATATATATATATATATATATATATATATATATATGGTTATATATAAATCAAACAATCTTATATGATATTAATGAAAATGATGTATAAGTTTAGAAAGAGAATCACAATTATATTTGTTTATCTGAAGCATAGTTGATGATAAGGTTAGTATTGTTTACAATCTTGGTGTTAAAAACATGAATAGTAGTGTCGGAAAGTTGATTTTAGTTATTAAGAGAATATGAAGCAATATAATACTAGTTTCTATGATACCATCAGTAAACTTAGACAAGCGAAAAGATGAAAGAAAAATCTGAAATCATGAAATAATTAAATTTAACATTATTTATAAAACTGGTTATTGCCATGGTCTGGCTTTTAAAGGTCATATGTGGGCGTTGTTAAATAGTTCTCAAGTAATTCTAGTAGTTCCTGTATTGCAGTGATCCATTGAATTATATTAATCCTTATTTACTTTTGTAGTTAAGCTAACTGAAGCCTAACTATTGAGTCTATTAGAAATTGATCATCAGTAACTAACCTACAAAATTTTTATAGGCTCTGTGAATTAAAAGATGATGGTATTATAGTAATTATCGATCGCTTATAATACAGCAAACATTTTTAACCACGATTATGTGTTCAACAAATGGAGGCAAACGAAGTAATAATAGTGTTTTCATTTTCGAGATGTAACTTTTGTGTAATAAAACTATCAAGTTTCTACAGCTGGGTTCCCATCAGCCGAAAAAGAAATTTATTAATAACACTCGCTACAAGAATACGAAGAGTCTGTAGCCCCGAAGTTGAAGCTGAACAATTGGGCCTCTTAAAAGAGATACTTATCAAAAAACGGGTATCCTTCGATATTGATTGATAAGAATATGAGGCCAAAAACACAAATAATTACAGTAGAAAAGAAAATTTTATACATGAACATCGATTTCAAAGGTGACAGAGCCGCATATATCTTAAAGAGGAGAATTTCGGATTCTTTAAAAAGAACATTCTTCGCAGCAACATTGCGGATATTATTCTCCAGCCGATCACTGTTCACCAATAATCTGAAGGATAAATTATCGCATCTGATCAACTCAATGTGCATTTGACAATTTACCTGCTCTTGTGGAGCTAGGTATATAGGTCGTTCGATGCGTATTTTATACAAAAGAATTTAAGAACATTGTCCGGCGTGGCTAAGAAGAGGAGGCAACGGCTCAATAAAAAGTTCTATAATCGAACATCATGTGAACACAGGTCACTCAATCAAGACAGACTCTGCGTTCAAAGTCATCTACAAGGTAAGTAGAAGTCTTCCAAAGACAATTAGACTGTATCTTCTTTGCATTGCTGAAGCATTAGCCATACATCTGGAAAAACCGGAATTGTCTGTGCAAAAGAGACTGGTACAACCTCTTCTTCTACCATGGTCCTAATGTATTAAAATTTTTCTTCTCTCGTTCTTCATACTCTTCTTCCTATACAGCCATCTGCTTCACCTTCCATCTTCCCGTCAAATCCTCTGTCCCCCAACTGGTTTATTTTGTTTCCACAATCATTCTGATTACATTTAATTTCAATTTCAACATTTTATCTTATCATGCTGAACCATCCTTTCCCAATGATAATTTCCCTATCTTTTTCTATGAATACTTCAGCCATTAACAATCAAACGATTATTAAACTTTCCTTGTTTTAAAACTTTTTTTTAATACCTTTATTTATTTAACCTCATTGTCACCATGTATAACAGAAGTTTATTATCAGTATTATTATCATCCTGTTAATATAAGTTTATGTATAATTGCGATTGTACAGCTTTGAAAATGAATTCGCCGAAAACAGAACTCTTCGCTGAACTAATTTTTCTTATTTAATAAAACTCCTTCAAACATTTTTACACTATAAATCTAGTTTCCTATTTTGCTTTTCAAGTAATTTATTATTTTTTGAATGGAATAATGTTCATATTGTAATGTATAAATATGTTCTTAAGAGGTTAAAATGAAGCAAACTTAAGAATTTGTATACAATTGTTAAGTGAAAACAATGAATCACTTGATAAATTAATTGTTTATTATTTATTTATTTAAATACATAAACATTATTACAGGGAGGCACCAAATAAATATGCGTCACATAAATCATTCGACTTATGTAAGGGTTGGAATACTACCTCCTGGGTGCGCAAACAGAAGCAGGTAGTTTTCTTAGGGAGTTACTCCTTGAGCTTTTTACCTAAGGATCTAATCCATAACGCAGTGAAACAACGTTAGAAGCTGAGTCTCATGGTAGCCGGTGACCAACAATGAGTTCATACGTCATTTATTTACTTAGGGTCCTGGAGCTCATATGCACCATTGGTTCGGAATCAGGGTTTTTCAACTCCCCTAGGTGGATCCTCTATATCCACCAACCGGGTTAAAGCATCGGCCATTCACTTTTCATCCATTTAATTTCGTAAACAACACCTCAGTGACGAAAAGGCAATGAGTAGTATTTCCCTAGTAGTGGTTGTATGCACGTGGTTATAAGAGAGCGTTTCGAGAAGGAGAGTTGACTCTCTCCACTCTCAGTCCTACCAGGGCATTTATGATATCATTTTTGAATTATTGGTATCGTGATATTGTTAATTTTTAGTGTATATTAAATAAACCTTAATAGAAATGTTTATATACATGTATATATCCTTTCAAATGTTTTCTATTTTATTATATCCAAATCACATCAACAAATACAATAGTTCTTCTTTTTTTTTTGTTGTATAAATCTAAGACTGAATGACAAATGTAGACTTGAATAAATGAGAAATGAATAAGGAAACATTTAAGCAGTTTAATATTTTCACTTTGTATCATAGATTCCATGTCCCATATGTATATCCGTTTATATATTGTAAATGTGTATATCATTAAAAGTATAGAAAACAAACAAACAAATATTCAATACAGTTATACACCTACCCAACTGAATATCATTCATTGATCATTTATTTACACTATGTGAAATAGCTCATACAATTGGTGATTATGTTGTTTGTTTGTTTTTTGAAAAATAACAAAAAAAAAGGTATTTGTTAAGTTGAATTATATATGTATCTATGGGGATTGTTTATTTCTTTAAAAGCACCAACATTTCCAATATCCATTCTCTTTATCCAATTCAACATTACCATTTGGATCTGCTATATGAATTCGTTTTTATTTTTTTTATAGAAAAATAAGACATTTGATAGTAGATATGTAAATAAGTGAAATGATGTTGATTTTATACAAGAATTGAAAATTCATATATTCACATATATACAGTATGGTTAAAGGATGAAAATAGACAAAATAGTTATGATATTTAATTAAAACAAACATAACAATAATAATAATGGTGATATTAATTACGCAGAAAACTGATTACTTGTTATGTTCGTCTTGGAAGAAATTTTATGACGCCAAATTTGTCTAACACATCTGTTCTTTAGTTTAACTAAGGTTAAAGATGTTTTTCCTATTGATTCGATGCAATTTTATTATTAGGGATCTTTTTCTAGCCTTCAAGATCATATAAATATAACGATACACAAATGCTATCTTCTTAAACTAGTTATTTTTTAATCCCTATCAATAAATCGTTATCGAGAGATTGACTTTTTCTGTGTGTGTGGATAAACTAAGGTTAATAAACTGAAAGAATTATCCGAAGGGGTTTTGTGGATATTTTAGAAATTTTCACTGGTTTAAATCATGAGTTAGTTGGAGCTAGACTATCATGGAAAACCTGGAAGCACTGGACGGCCGTTTCGCGGGGTACGGGATAGTGGATGCGCACTGCTGAGGAGTCCTATACTAGAACGAAACGGCCGTCCAGTGCTTCCAGGTTTTCCATGGTGGTCTAGCTTCAATTGACTCATGATTTTCAATCAATGAAAGAAGAATTGTCCAATCTAGTGTATCTTAATCAAAGTTAGGATTACTTATCACTTTGAAAGTAAAGTCACCATAGATTTCTGGAAAACAAAAATGAATAATTCATTATAATAAAATATAATTTCATAAATGTAATATTTCATGTATTAATAGTAAAAATGACTTGCACAATCAGTCTTGTATGGTTTGAGAGAATAATTTATCAATGGTATTGAATGACAATGATAATATATGACAAACATATTGAAACTGATCATATTTATCAATGAATTTGAAAATTGAAGTGTTGAGTTCGGTCTCATATCGGATTATCTGTATGCATTACAACTAGACTACAATAAACCAATAATGACATAACTTTCCTGTATTTCCCTATGCTTTTCACAGTTTCATCACTAGCTAATATCAATAGGCTGTCAGAATTAACTGATTGATAAGAAACCTATACCAACGAGTTATTTAAATTTATCATTCTTAAATTACTATCGTACAATCAGTCATAGTGTGCATGTGTGTGTGTGTGTGATTTCACTCTTAGTTGAATGAAATCATTAGTTTATCTATGATTAAACTATATATTTAAAAGAAGTGTAAAACATAAAATAACCATGAATAAAACAATCATATTTAGTTGAGATCAATAAACTATTTTATTATTATTATTATGCATCATCTTAATAAAAATACACGCCAGAAACAATATGCAATTTGTTCATTGATAAATTTACTTTAGTATTTGTGTTTATATAAATAAGCATTTATGAACAAGCACATTCCAATGATAATGATAATAATAATAATAGTAGTGGTAATAATCAGTTTACATAAAGACAAACAACGACGACAACAACAAAGAAGAAGAGAAAACAGTTAACATACATCATTGATAAGTATCTTTTAGATTACACAACAACATTGTTGTTGTTGATGATGATTTCTATCAATTCGACTTAAGATCAATGACAAATTTATTATTATTTTTTTATCTCATAGTTTATTTGTGTAATATAATTAAGATTAGAATGTAGATAATGTGATTTATCAGATCTATTTTAAATATTTAATTTTGTAATCTTAATAGTTGAGATCATGAGTCAATTGAAGCTAGATCATCATGGAAAAGCTGGAAGCACTGGACGGCCATTTCGTCCTATTGTAGGACTCCTCAGCAGTGTACATCCACGATCCCGTCTCGCGAGACTCGAACCCAGAACCTATCGGTCTCGCGGGCGAACGTTTAACCTCTAGACCACTGAACTGACCGGTATCCAACGGTGTTAATGTCTAACTTTAACCAGTACAATAAATCGAGCGACACATCCACCATTGTTCCCAGTGAGTTACTATCTCACAACAGACCTGGTTGAACTCCACTGGTCATTGCTTCTTACTAGAACTCCGGGAAATACCTCTTTAATTGACTGATGATCTCAACTATTGAAGTTGCTATAATATCCACTAAACCCCTTCTGATACTAATGAACATATGCTCACTAGTGACTGGCTTCAAGACGTATTTGCTGGAGTTCTAGTGAGAAGCAATGTACTAAACAGTTCAACCGATTTTTTTAAATTAGTTCAAAATGTCACTTTGATGACTTGAACATCATGGCATGTTCATCTACTTAAACACTAGATGCTTCTATAGATATGTCCTTTTGGTAAAACCTGATATTTGATAAGGGTAAAACATAAAGATGACATAAAATTTAACCGTTTTACACAATGGAAAGGTTACCATCTAATAATCCAAGTGAATATAGATCATTCAATCAGTTTCATAAATAAATCTGTCTCACTAAGTTTTTCATTATTTTCATCTCAAAGTGATAAATTAAATTAATAGTGGAAGGTTTTTTTTATTTTATATTGACTGATTACTTAACTAACTAAACAACTAACAACCCTATATCAAGTGAATAATGAAAAAATCTATCGAGTATTGATTTAGTGTTTTGAATATACTAAACTTTCAATAGTTTTGTTTTAGTGTCAAAATCCAGATTAACCTAATAAACTTTAGTGAACTGAATGTTATCTCAAAATTTCCGTATTGTAACATGTAACTGAAAGCTGCTAGCTCATTATAAATGAATTCGATTATTGGACTGCACTACTAACATACTTTTGTTTTCAAAACATTACAATCGTTTAGCTAAATGATCAACAAAACGACACAAAATTAAATCAGAAGGGGTTTTGTGGATATTATAGTAATTTTAGTAGATGAGATCGTGAGTCAGTTGAAGCTAGACCATTGTAGGAAACCTGGAAGCACTGGACGGCCATTTCGTTCTACTGTGGGACTCCTCATCAGTACGCATTCACGACCCCGCCTTGAGAGACTCGAACCCAGAACCTATCAGTTACAATTGACTCATGATCTCATCCATTAAAATTACTACGATATCCATAATCAACCATTGCTCACTAGTGACTGGCTTCAAGAGGTATTTCCCGGAGTTCTAGTGAGAAACAATGACCAGTGGAGTTCAACCAGGTATGTTGTGAGATAGTAATTCACTGGGAACAATGTTGGATGTGTCGCTCAGTTTATTGTACTGGTTAAATTTAGACATGAAGACCGTTGGATACCGGCCAGCTCAGTGGTCTAGAGGTTAAACGTTCGTCCGCGAGACGGGATCGTGGATGTACAGTGCTGAGGAGTCCTACAATAGGACGAAACGGCCGTCCAGTGCTTCCAGGTTTTCCATGATGGTCTAGCTTCAATTGACTCATGATCTCGACTATTAAAATAATATAGAAAATCCAATCAAGTCAGCCTAGACACAATATTGTAGCAAGAATGTTTACAGGAAGGATTTTGTTGAATACACAAAGTATCAATATGTACTTTATATTAATTATTATGGTTATAATTATTATATTTTAACTTTCAATAGGCTTTTTTATTTACATTACTCAACTGTTTATTGTTATTTCTTTCGATTTCATTGTTTGCGCAAATGTAGATATGTATAATTAACAGAGAGTGTTACATTAAGTATACAAGAAAAAGGATACGTTCATTTTCTTTTGAATTATTTATACTTTTAACGACTTCTACTACAACTTCATCAAATAGCTAAAACAAAAGATTGATTAGAGGGTGAAATTAAGTATAAACAATAATGAAAATGTAATATTATTATCAGAAAGGGTTTATGTAAATATTATAATAACTTTTTAGGTTTGAAAGGTCCTGGGTTCGAATTTCGCGAGACGGGATTGTGAATACTTACTGCTGAGGAGTCGCATACTAAGACGAAACGGCCATCTAGTGCTTTCAGGTTTTCTATAGTGGTCTAGCTTCAACTGACTTATGATCTTAACTAGTAAAATTACTATAATATTATTATTGAATTAAATTACTACAACACATCAAAAATATTATTACTGAATCTATTAGTAAGTCGGTGAACGTATTAACGAAAATAGTAAACAAGAAAATTGTTTTTTTTCGTTTTATGTTCATGTAATAATCGCTTCCAATGTAATCATTTGAAGTCATGAAATATGAAAATATATATTTAGCATATCAACCATTAAAGTATAAGCTTTTGAAAGAATTAATAGTATGGATATAAGATTAAAAAAATATATCAGATGAATAGAAAGCTACGTGGTTCTACTATCATTCCTTTATCAAAAGGCATAGTTGTTATCATAATTAGACAGAATCTTCAATTGAACTTCGTCAAACTAAATTTTCTATATAGGTGTCATTACCAAGGTTTGATTTGATAATTTCGAATAAATTGAGCATTGGGTTGATTGTTATAAATAAAAATAATATATTTGTAATATCCCAATGACTAGAAAATTGGATTTTCTGACGTTTCGTGACTTAGTGTAAGTCACTTCTTCAGAGAATAAATAACCAAATTAAAATTAATCCAAGTTTTTATTTATAAATTTTCTATAGTTTACATAAGCACAGTAACAGACTGTGGTTTACTATGTCTTATATTTTAAAATAGTTAATTAATGATTTACATATTTGACAAAATATTTCAACCAGTAAAATTAGTCGAAATATAATGATATAAATCACTCAATCAACCATTTACCTTCTTTATTTGGAAATCTGTTTTGGCACTAGTTTCAACAAAGAATAAATTTTCTTTTTCGGCTTTCTTAGCTGCTTCTTCAGTCGTTACGACTCTATAAAAAAAGGAAGCAAACTTATGCAAGTAAGATTCTGTATTTCAGATATGATTTTGTCATTGTTTGACTTTCCATGGATCTGGCACATACCAATATATATTTTGATGGAGTTTAGTTCTCTGAACTGGATGGTCCAGATTTTAGTCTAAGCGTTTGAAGTGAAGTAACTTATCATCTTGACTACTTCACTCATCCTGAAAGTCACATCAGTCCTGTGAGATGAGTAGCTCACACAGTCTCAGCGTGAACACAGGAAGATAATTTCAATGTTCACAAATTTTTCAACGTGTAATTCAAAAAATATATTCTTCTGACTACACGAATGTAGGGATTTTGGACACCAATCTGTTTTATTTTCTCTTACACCTGAAGCGAACATACAAGACATGCATAGCCTGTTAGAATTTGATCAACAGTATATCCCAAGCATGATGAAATATTCAAGTGAGCAATATTGAAAAAAGGAGCATACTTTTAGTTAGAGATGGTCGATATGGTCTCGAATCTTCAGTGAGTCCATTGATATGATTTACACACCTTAAACCACATTCTGTCCAGAGTTGCAATGACAGCTACCTAATAAATAAGCGTGACCAAACCAAGATACTTTTACAACTATAAAGTCAATAACTTCTGAAACGAGTAGTGTCAAAAGGTGCGGACCAGGTGACTTACATCTTTAAGCTGATCATGATTATTATTTAAAGATCTCAGGTGATATGGGTAGAGCGCCACAGAGTAATTAATTCTTTGGTTTATTATGCTTAAATTTTAATATTATCACGTAATTCTTGTTTCTCATTTTCATTACTTGTTTTCGATTTATATTTTCTATGTTTGATTTGTACTGTCATTGTCAACAATATTATTTCTACTGATTGAGCCGATACAAAGTGAGGCTGTTTAGATTGATTAAAATTTATGCCATACCTTAAACAATTTATGTCATACTGAATGAATAAACGATAATTCAGTCATAAAAACACTATTACTTAGTCACTACCTTAGTTTGTAGAAGTATGAAACTTTTCTCTAAGGTTGTCATTAAAAAGATTCTTTAGATAATCAAGAGCAAGGAAACAACTAAGTATATTTGAACATCGTCTGGTGCATGCTAGTTAAATTGCTGAATTCGGATAATAATTGAAAAAAATGTGTTGCTCATTGTCATTGGACACAGACAATATAAGATTCATTATCATTTTTGGTCTATTCTAATATCAAGAATGTTAAGTCAGGCCAAGGTTATATCACAATATGACATGAGTTGATGATATAAACTGTTAAGTCTGAACCTTAAAGCTTAAACGTTTTACGCGCACTTCAAGTCCTGAAACTCTAGGATTTAATTCTCTGTGTGGAGACTTCGGTGCTTACTGATTAGTAGTTACAAACTACAACGAAACAGCTGTCTGTTAGACTGATGTTCAGTGGTTCTAATACTAATAAGAATTACACTTCACATTATATTGATATAATGGAAAGCCAAGTAGGTATGAAACTTTATACAATTCCATAAAATAGGTGTTATGTTTCAGACATAAAGTCACACACTTACAGAATTTTATCTGGATCAATTATTTACCACGTGAGTATGAAGTTACTTTTAGATCTTATATTTAGTGTTTTAATTTTGTTATGTTAAGACTCACCCTGATTCCATTCAAAAAGCTGGTGACTTTTAAATACATAAGGAGGTTTAACGATTTTACGGTTTATTTAAGGTATGATGATTGACTGGTAAAGAAGGAGGAAGTTTCTAGAGTTATGTGTTTGCGATATATGCCGACAAAATATAAATCTCAACAAGAAATAATGGGTTCGGTACACTAGAGGAATTTAAATACGTTTCGCATCCGCAAAATATTAATTATAATAGTAGTCAAAGATGGGTGGTGGTTAATGGTGGAATCCATAATACCAACTTCGTCCTATTTTGGACGCGGCAGTTGAGCGCACCTGAATCCTAGAGTTGATGTACACCTCAGGAATTATTATTGTTATTATTTTTATTATCCTTATTATTATTATATGTACTACACACTAACTCGGAATATTATTTACTTAATTTAATAATCATTTGTATAATTTTTTGCCGATATACTTTATCATCTGATAAATAAATAGATACATCATTTGATCAGCACAGTAGTTAATAAAATCTCACTATAGAGACTTGTCTCTAGCTTCCTTACTGAGTTTCCTTGAACGTTGCTAGTTTAAGTTTAAATTGCAGACGTTTACAATGAGTCATATTTTTTATACAATTCCGGCCTAATCAATATATCATTATCATTGTCGGATCGTGATATTTATCTCCTTGAAGCCTTATAAATAGGTGACTTGACTTGTATTAGAACTCATCTGAAACAATTCTGAATGATATCATTCTAATCTGATAGTCTCAGTGAAAGAGATGGGATAAATCAAACATTCAGATTTTAAACATTTATCAATCAGATAAACATTTATTCATGTCCTTCTTGGTAATGAAGCATGATGCCTTATTCCAGAGCAATTTATATAGAATAACAACGCGTAAACAGTTGTTTTACATAAGAAGGATATATTAAATGTATGACTCAAAGTGAAAAAAGTCGCTGAAAATTACAAAAATTACCAATTTTTCCTAACAAATTTCGTCAAGGAACATCTCATGAAATCGATCTTAGTTACTCAATGGAACATTAAAACAAATTTGATTCAAATTAACGTAGCTTAGCGTCATAAATACATAAATACACTTAAATTTATGTCATTATTATCCTCATAAAGGCAAGTAATTCTATCCGACTTCCCAAACTATTCATTTGAGAGTGGTTCAAGGTAAATTATAAATAAACGTCCCGATATATATAAAATGTGAGGTTTTGTAAAATTTAGGATAATCATTAACGAGATCAAAACAAAGAACTGGTAATTCGTATAACAGATAATACTCTTTCATAAAATTTAAACTCTACACCCAGGAATAAAACACCCATTAACAGTCACTGAGTTTGAAATATTGTGTACCACTTTAGGTATGGTGTGTGTCAGAGTTGCAAGATTAGTCTATTTAATTTATCTTTGAGCCATCAAAATTTTCGAGTATATATGTATATATAATTCATGTTAACTACATTTAAAAATCTGAAAAACCAATATTAACAGAAATATCATTGAAACTGTAAGAAACTGAATCACATTACATTAATGGCCAGAATCTCATGACACATGTGCTTACTATTTGTGTAAGTATAGGTATGTGTAATTCGGATCTTATTTCGTAGACATCATTTAAGCAGTGATCAGTTAAACCCAACCGTATCGACAGGAAGATAGATAACAATAATATAATCTAATGGTGACCTCTATTTATCACAAGCGCACTGAAGTGGAAAAAACCAGCTTTTGGGTTTTCATCCAATTCTATAAACTGATCGTGAATTCAGACTTTCTTTTGGTAAAAATTTACTCCATTCCGGATGCTGTATGTGTGGATGGCTAAAGCGTGTGTTGCATATCAACAGCCAGCAAGTTCCATGACGTGTAATTATGGTTGAAAACTGAGTTATTTAAAAGGAAGTTAAAAGCAAGGGAGTCAAGTTATATAAACATTAAAGGAGTTTGTTTGTTTTCTTCCTGAAGACTTATAAGCTAGAGCCCCTGAAAAACCCATAATCTTTGATTGCAGAACTCAGGTAACATTTTTTCGTGTTGGTTTCAGTGAAGTAACTAGTATGTATTCCTAATCCACATCTGGGTATTAAACTAAACTTTTCAAATAAAGCTTTGTACCCTTTATTTTTACTGGCTTTATTTCTAAAATAACTCTGAAAACCTTTTTCTCTGCCATCGCCAGCTTTTGCAAATTGTATTCACGTGCTTTTGTACTAGCTCCTACGTTTATTGTAGTCCAGTGGGTGAGGAGTGTAGACTAATTCTAGCTAATGACATAACTGTTTGCGATTACTTCTTATTCGATGGTGAAAAGTAGGTTTGGGAGACAATACTTTCCTCAATAAAACAAATTATAACTAAATATATAAACCGCGAAATGTCTCTCGTTTAGCATTACTAATAACTTTCAAATGTTTTATGATATTTTTCCGGAAAAGTTACGATGTAGGATGATAATAAGTTCGATCAAACACAATTTACAAACATTAGGGTCATAACTTACCGTTTGTCTTCTAAATCAACTTTGTTGCCGACGAGAAAAACCAATGTTTTTGATGGGCGTTCAGTGCGAATTTCTGCGATCCATTTATCAGCTCTGACAAATGATTCACGACCTTACACACCAGGACAAACGGTAATAATTAAATTAGCGTTAATTTCTGAGACGTGAACAAAATTATTATTAAATGACATTTTTGTACATGTTTTGGTGCTTAGTGTATATGACCGAACTTAACAAGAAAGAAAGATATCTGTATGAAAAACCATATGTCACTGAATTATTTCTCAAGCCGAAAAAGAAGGCGTTTTCTGAATTTGGCTTGAGATAGGATTTTGTTGATCGTCACCATAAAGTTGAAGTTTTAATAATTTATTTTCAAATCGATAGGATAACAGTAACAGAAGCCATAAATTTTAGGACATTATGGAAGAAAGGCAGTCTGTTTAACGGCATAAAATCAAAACGTCATGCAGTTTCAATGTTTTGCCTTCTAACTCCAATAAAGTAATAGGCCGTCCAACATAAGGGTGAAAGAATTTCTTGCCAGCATAGCAGCAGATGAACGTTTGGTTCGAATAATTTTGTGCAGTGATAACTACGACTTCACTGGCAACAGTTGAAATAATGGTAAAATGAACAAATTTTGAACCAGATGATACAATTAACAGCATTAGTATCCAGATTTGCATGATAGACTGCAAGTAACACATATTAAACACTACTTTTGAATTGAATTCGGCTTCTTGAAGCCATTTCTGAGACATTACCAGAACAGTGATCCTTTGAACAAAAATTACAAGGCATGAGCAAACGTTATAGTTTCAAACTCTAGACCTCCAATCTAGAATTAACCTTGAGCAACAACAAAACCTTTTAAGGCACTACTCTTTTAATTTTACTTAAAAGCTTCATAATTGTATCTGAAACAACGAATGATAGATAAAACGAGCTATCTCATTCCAATATATGCAATCATGAGAACGAGGCATCAATTGAAGTCTAACGCTCCAGGCACGTAATCGTCATTTGAAAGCATTTAATTCTCTCTGTGAGTATATTTTTATTGAAGATGTAGCTACACAGTGAAGCTATCAGACTAATTTGATTTCATCAAAAGTCACTTACTTGTGACGTCATAGACGACGATCGCTACAGATGAATCCTTTATATAGCTAGGAATGAGGCTGCTAAACCTTTATGTGGTATTAAATTTAAAATTTTTGAGATACCTTTCCTGACCAGCTGTATCCCACAACTGCAAACGTATCTGGGAAATGAAAGTCAAATAAAAATAACACACCTTCTTACTGATTTTTCGTTGAAACAAAGAGTTTTGGAAACAAAGTCAATGCCTATTGTAGCCTGAAACATTACAAACGCATGTAATAAGCTCAACAAACATGATAAGCTGGATCGAATGTATCGTGCATAAAACGTAGTATGATTGATGTTTTTCCAGCTACTAATTTAAATTATTTTTATGATAATCACCTCCATGTTCTCCAAGGAAAACGCACTTGGACTTTATAATCGAATACTCAGAATCAACTGCTTCCTTCATATCACGAAAACTGATCAAACTGACTAAAAGTCCGCAGAAAAGTGTATTTGTCAAATGGTTCAAGACGAGATAGAAGAAGCTTTCGTTTAAACGACTTCCGTATGTAATAAATGCAGATCATCAAATCCATCAGATAAAAATCTATGTACGTTTAACGATAAAAAAGAAAAAGCATCATAGTGAGATACTTTATTTAGTCTTTGATAGTTTGTAAGGTTTTCTCAAATGGTTGAGGTCGGTATAAAAGGAGCTTTCGCTTAACAGGTTTACGTGTCTAGTAGCAGTGAATCACTAATATCTCCGGGCAGGAACCTGGGTATATCAGCGATAATAGAGGAAAAAGTAACTGGTACGTCATAATAAGATATTATCTTTAGTCCTTAGGAATAGGTCAGGTTTCCTCTTAAAGGCCTCCTGGAAAGTCGCTTGGACTAGCTCAGCCGGCAGTAAATTCGAGTATTCTTTGACTCTTAAGGAGTAGAAGTTGTGTCTACAGTCCGTTCTGTTGTGTTGTGTCTCTATTTTCTGGGTGTTCACCTTAGGTCTATGTTGGAGCTAAACTTAAGTAGATGTTTAAGGAGATGTCCAGATGTGTTAAGGATACTGTATGCCATTAGAAGGCCACCTCTAATGAGTAAAGCTTTAGTGATTGGAGGCTCTCTCCATGAGGTTTGAATATGAGTCCCCAAACTGATTTCGTGACTCGCCGTTAGATACGTACTAGAGTGTCCTTATCCTTTAGGAGTGAGGGCGGAAATATTATGCTTCCGCAAGACTTCAAATTGTGGGATAACAGCACTCCTAAATATTTTCCGAATTGGAATACTTCTAGTGAAGAGTTTCCTAAGTTGTAACTGTGGTCTGATACATGTCTCAGATGGGCTACTTTACACTTTGAAGTGTTAAATTTAAGTCCATTGTCATCTGCCCTACTTTGAAGTCGAGTCCTGAATTGTTGTGTTTCTCTCTTCAAAGTTTCAGGTCATCAGAAAAATGTTATAAGTCAGACGATACCTGTTGCAGAAGAATATTCTGAAGACTACTCAGCATATCTGAAGGAATCAAGTGATATTCACTTTTCGTATAAATATTCATGTATATTAGAGTAAAGCCTGATGACGATCTAATTGAAAACAATTGTTTGCTTATATGTGTTGTTCTAATATCCACTTTTATAGACTATATTCATTCAACACGCATACTGTGAAACAGTAAATGCTACAATTTGTATATCATGCCTGTAAAAATGGCGTGTACCTGCTCTTGTAGAAATATTATATTAAATTATATTATGCACGTTATCTTGGAATATACTTTTCTTATTTGGAATTATTGACTACTTTTTATAATTATTTGATCAACGATTACTTTTCCCACTCTTAACAACAAGCTAAACTGGTATCTTAAGAGTCTTCCAGGTAAACTGTGCTGATGTAAAGTGGTTGTTAGCATACTTGCAAACCACTGAGCAATACCGATGTCCAGTTTGTATTCTGTGGATTAGTCGTTCGCCTTGCTGCGTACAAGGCTAAGCGTAAGGAGCTAAAGGTTGGAGTTGTACGTATTTCCCAATTGCAATTTGACACTAAATCTCTTTTAAATTTTTAGCTGAGTTATCTTTGTATTGACCGATATCTAGAGTCTTTTTGTGTTAATTTAGGTTGCGTATATTATGTTTCCTCATGCCGCGTTCAAAAGACGCAATCACCAGCCACGGTGTATAAAGAATTGTTCGCACGACTATCGTATATGATAAACTAACTACAAATACTCGGTTTTTACAATCCGGGAAGAGTTGGTTGAATAGGTTATAGTGAATCTTGCATATATATGGGTCATATTGGATGAGAGGTGCTCAGCATGGCTACAGAACTTCGCTAATAATGTTATACAAGCTGGCTAGAAACAGACTGTGACCAGCATGTATACACGGGTCATGATCGACAGTCATGTTTCTAAAAGTCCAGTGGTTTCGTAAGTGATGTTTAACGAGCCCTTGCAATCCCAAATGACGTCGAAATGAGCTTGTGATCAGCCTGAGGTCTGTGACAGAGTCACAGTTTCAACTGCCGTGTGTGAACTTTGGAAGACATTTGCTGTTGAAGATGTCACAGGTATTCAGTGTTTGACGACGCTTCTACCAGTAACACCTTCTTATGTATTTCGTTCCCACCAAGAGAAATCAAAAGACAGAGTCGAGGAGATCGGAAGAGTATATTTGGCGATGACCAATATATCGGAATTCTCTGATCTAATCTGGCTAGCGATTGCGGTTGATGTTGAGCACGGCGTTACTATACGTGATCTGGTGCGGATGCCTGACCGAGCGCCTTCAGCTAGATGAGTCCACTAAAACATATGGTCAGCATCCAATGTCGAAAACTTACAGGGCTGTTTATTTGGGGGATTTATTTACCGCTACAGATCACCCCCCCTAGTGGGGCAGTGACGACCCTAAGACGTGGCCAGCCAGAAGTTTAAACCCAACGAGTTTGTCGTTGGTAAACACTCTTCTGATAGCTTACTAAATTTAGCAGCGTCTGGTCGTCTTTCCTTACTATATGGGACGGAGGTACAACATAGTAAAAAAGAAAATGTACGATGAAAATTTCGATCCTCATAAACGTCATCGTTCTTTACCAGCCAGCCTGGAAAAGAAAAAGGAAAATGTAAGTGCATGTCGAAATACACTCGTATGTGCGTAAAATCACAATGTCGGCGAAAAAAATTGGAATCTAAACTAATTTACACGTAATATCGTTAAAAAATTTGTTTTTTTTTTGGAATAAAAAATAAAAATATATAGGCATATTAAAATTGTATTTTTTTTAAAAATTATATGTCGTAAAATAAAGATCGAGATAATATTAAATGTCTAGCAGTGCCTTACGTGCAATAGTCGTTTAAATGCTCTGGAAATCTTACTCTTCTTCCAGAACGCGTCGTTTTAAGTTTGTTTTCAGATACATTCGGAGTATCATCGCTAGTGTTGGTTGTCGGTTGAGGAATTGTGAGTGGAGTCGTGTCGTTCGATTGTACGAAAGGAAAATCGACGTAGATAGGATTTCCTTCTAAATACGCTGCTTTGAGGCGATCGATGCTGATGCTATCGTTGGTTCCGTTCTTATCGACTATATAGTACTTAGATTCACGTTGAAGAACTTTGAAAGGTCCTTCGTATGCTGATTCGAATGGTCGTCGATGCGAGTCTCGACGAACGAAAACGTGTGTACTATATCGTAAGTCAGGTTGAACGAAAACATCAGTTGATTGAGGTCGAGTGGAAGCAGGTTTAACTGAACGCATTGCGTTTGTAAGCCTGTTCGTGTAGGAGGTTAGATCCATGTTCATTGAAGAGGACGAAGGATCCACGAATTCTCCTGGAAGTCGAAGTGTCGTTCCATAAACGAGTTGAGCCGCAGTGTATCCAATGTCAGCTTTCACTGCATTGCGGATACCTAGTAAGACGAGTGGAAGAGCGTCGGTCCATTGTGAAACGTTTGCAGCTGATAGTGAAGCTTTTAGTTGTCGGTGAAAGCGTTCTACCAACCCGTTTGCTTGTGAGTGGTAGGCGGTCGTTCGGAAGCGAGTGATTCCTAAAAGTGTGGTCAGACGACGGAAAAGTTCAGATTCAAACTGACGTCCGCGGTCTGTAGTGATGGTTGAAGGGCAGCCGAAGTTTGCTACCCATCGTTCGACGAATGTGCGGGCCACTGTTTCAGCAGTGATGTCCTTGATAGGTACTGCTTCTGGCCATCGAGTGAAACGGTCTACGCAGGTTAAGAGGTAAGAGTATCCATTTGAATCTGGTAAAGGTCCTACCAAATCCAGATGAACATGGTCGAAACGAGCATCGGGAGTTTTAAACGAGCCTAAGGGACATTTATTGTGTCTGATAACCTTAGATTTTTGGCAGCTTACACAGGAGCGTGCCCACTCCCTCACGTCTTTATTCATGCCAGGCCAGCAAAATCGTTCTGCTATAAGCTTGATGGTTGCACGAACACCTGGATGAGAAAGTTTGTGCAATGTATTGAAGACATTGCGTCGATAATGTTTCGGCACGATTGGGCGATCCCTACCTGTAGATGTGTCACAAAGTAAGGTTTCCTTACCTGTTCCCATCTGTTTGATGCGTAGTTTAAGGGTTGTGGACGATAACTCGTGCTGAAGATCAGTGTCTTCTTTTTGAAGCTCGGCGAGTTTAAGAAGGTCGATTCCTTGGAAACTGTTCAAGGAAGTTATGCGAGATAAGGCGTCTGCAACTACATTGTTTGCTCCAGAAATGTGTTGAATATCTGAAGTAAACTGCGAAATGTAGTCCAGTTGTCGAGACTCACGGGGAGAGTACTTGTCAGAAGGAGAGCTTAACGAGAAAGTGAGCGGTTTATGGTCCGTGAAAAGAGTGAATTCACGGCCTTCGATATAGTGTTGGAAATGCCGTACAGCACAATACATAGCTAGGAGTTCCCTACCGAATGTGCTGTACCTCGATTCGGTGTCTAGCAACCTTCTAGAGAAAAATGCCAAGGGTTGCCAGGAGTTGTTAACCCATTGTTGTAAGACTCCTCCGATTGCTGAGTCAGTGGCCATAGGGATTTGGTTATACGCTTTAACCAAGTCGATTTTCGAAAAGACAGCTGTACCTTTCAAGGTAGCTGTCAAATCGTGAATATGAGGCAACGGGTAACGATCGGGAATGGTTTTCCTGTTCAATCGCCGATAGTCGCCAGTTGGACGCCAATCGTTGCTGTCCTTTTTAGGGACCATGTGCAACGGAGATGCATATGGGCTACTTGACGGTCGTATGATTCCTAAATCCATCATGTGATCGAATTCGTTTTTCGCTAACCTTAGCTTTTCAGGAGCTAGTCGTCGTGCTTTAGAGAATACAGGTGGTCCTGTAGTCGTGATGTGATGTGTAACATTGCTGGTTACACACGGTAGTTTCGGTTGAGTTTGTTGTATCCCAGGGTACTTATCGAGTAGTGGCTGATAGAGTGGGTCTATCATATGCTTATCTGTGACTGGGGATACTCTACAACCAGTAAAAGAAGTTACGCAAACGGACAAATTAGTGTTTCCGT
Source organism: Schistosoma mattheei (assembly GCA_944470405.2). Classification (NCBI taxonomy): domain Eukaryota; kingdom Metazoa; phylum Platyhelminthes; class Trematoda; order Strigeidida; family Schistosomatidae; genus Schistosoma; species Schistosoma mattheei. The sequence continues at coordinate 87,032,647 of OX103943.1, forward strand.
CTACTAGCCCCCGTTTGCGAGTGTCGATGATCAGATTGCGGTGTTGTAGAAGGTCCATACCAATGATTGGCATAGAAACATCTGCAACGACGAAAATCCAGTGGATGGGTTTGCGTAAACCCACGTTAAGGTCAACGCACCTTTTGCCATACGTAGCGATCGGTTTTCCGTTTGCCGCTTGTAAGTTCCGAGCCGATTCGTTAAGCCAGTCGTTAGGATTTGCTGGGAGAACGCTAACGTCTGCGCCAGTGTCGACGGGGTAGCGAACTCTCGTTGTCACATCTGTGACGCATAACAGACAGCTATGTTTTCCGGCTACAGTTGCCGTTAACGCGTGCCGGCTTGGAAGTTTCCCGAGTTGTTTTTCGAGTCACTCGGTTTCGTGTTGGGAAAATTGCAGGGTTTTCTGCAATTTCTGGAAAACTTTCCATACTGGTTATGATACCAGCACCAGTCGGGGTTATCTGTCTCTCGTGGTCTAGAGACAGATCGCTTACGTGAAATGCTTCTACGTGGGCTGTGTGAGCGATTACGGTTGATGTTGAGCACGGCGTTACCACACCTGATCTGGTGTGGATGCCTGACCGAGCGCCTTCAGCTTGATGAGTCCACTAAAACATATGGTCAGCATCCAATGTCGAAAACTTACAGGGCTATTTATTTTGGGGATTTATTTACCGCTACACTGTCATGATTTCTGAGCGATTAATCTCAACAGTTAACCAAAATGTGGTGATAAGAGCTCTGTCAGTCCTCAGAATAGGATGAATAGTCGGCCATGATCTGGTTGTTGTACTCGCAAAGTGCTTTCTGAGTTGAATAAAACTAGGTTATATTAGTTTTTGAGAGCGGGGTCAAGTGAGGAGAGAAATGCAGTAGAGTAGGCTCTGTGTTATGGGTAACAAAGTGTTATTTTTGAGACATCAAACTGATGATTCTGTTTTCAAAGTAATTTGTTACTTCCTTCTTGTTACTCTCTTCAAGTGTTCCTTGGTGAAGAACAAACCCACACCTGTTTGAAAATAGGGATAGATATGTCAGTAGATAATAGGCGACAAGTTGAAGCAGTTCACCCAACCACCAGTTTCTTTGCATTCTAGAGCAGTGATGGTGGGTAGCGTTTCCAACGAATTTCTCCGTAACTGAATCGGGATACGGTTTTCTACCTTGTGGGTCTTGAAAAACCCGAGCTAATTCAGTGAAGTGGTACCAATGGTGAGTACTGATCTCCAAAATTTTACGAAGCACTCTTTGAGAGTGACGAACTCATGCTGCCTCAGAACAGAACTTTATGGGTATAATTTAGCATTTCATGATGTGGCCCTCTGATCAGGTAGACAGGAACTTACCTGGCCTCACATTTTGTACTACGCTATCAGGTTAGCTTCCGATGACACATCGTCTTCTGTAAGGTTCAATCTTTGGAGTACTCCGTTTCAAATAGTCCACTAATGACTTGTCAAATACTTTAGACCTCAAAAATAGACCATATGCATATATTAAGGATATGCTATCCCTAAATGATATATTTTCATCCTTAGAAGACATACCCACCATACAAGACCTGACCACGAAACACATCCTCCAACACCAACATATCTAGAATACCAATAGCGAACATCATTGATACTTTACCCATTTTTTACTTCCTGAGAGATTACATATCCTGACCACCAAAAAGGAATTGAGTATAGTTCTTTGTGATACTCTGGGTGTCACCTTCTAACGGAATTCTGGAGTTAATAAATTATGCTCACTCTCAGAGCTTGTTACCAGAGCACTATGTAGACTGAATTGTTTAAAACGATTTTCACTGTTTATCTACAAATATGTTTAAGAGGAAACGGACCATTTTTACATCTACTTTAAGGATATCGCTTTCTTGGAAAGAATTCAAAGAAGTATCTCGAACGGTACTCAGGTTAAAAAATAAATCTTACCCAAATCATCTACAAGCTATCAACACAGCTAGTACTGTACAGGTGGATTAGAGTGATATAATTCGGGTGGACCGTATTGTACTTATTCACCGTACGTTGATATGTTACTGATAAGTTTCAATGATAAAATACGCATGAGGTGAGATTCGTCAAAGTACAAGGATCTGTAACAGTGATTCTGACAACCAAAACTGAATTTGGACACATGAAACCCCATCATTTAGAAGGTGGTTGAAACTCTATTTTCCGACACGTTCGAGAAAACTAGATCTTTTGAGGATCACCTCAAACATATGGTTTCCGGTCTATTCAGAACTGGAATTACGAAGCTCCATCAAAACATTCGCCCACTGCTTTGGACTTCGAAAGGGGAAGTGATTTTTGTACTTGTCGTGATTATCCTTGCTTTGTGTACTTGTTGCACCAAAAAGCATTCCTGGTCTACTTTAACTAAAAGTACTCTGGTTAATGTTTGAAATTTTTGCCTAACTTTGTTCTCTAGTGCCTTTTTTACTTATTGACTGACACTCGTGTTCATATCGTGATCATATTGTGTTTTAAACCTTTTTAATCAAATTACAATGGTTAGTAAGATTTATAAATGTGGACAACCAAACTGTTTGTTCCCCGTTGAGGAAGGAATGCAGTGTGATGAATGTAAAAAGTCGTTCCATAAGATGTGTACACGTCTAATTCCTATGGCATACAAAATATGCTGGAAGCCTAACTAGCACTGGCTTGGTATGTTTTGCTGTAAAAATAAGAAGTTACTAATTCAGGAGGCTATGAGCCTATTGGCTTTGGCCTGTGAGAAAAACGATGGCGGTTGCGCTGATAACACGAGCACTGACGGTGAAGGATCTGTCAGTGTAGTATGTGCTGCTACCGGACCCGCTAAACACCCGACTGTGATTGATTAGAAAGTGTAATCTCCGTTAACATTAACGAGGAGTGAAGTGCCACTTGATATTGACATCGGTAATCATACACCTCTAGTGGAAATTGAAGACTCGCATAAAACTGTCACCGTTCCAAATAGTCCTTGTACGACTGTCCTGAGTGATGATAAGTGGACTTCAGTACGGAGAAAAAGAAATGAGAAGAAAAGAGCTGTAGGCAAGACGGAGCTGGTTAGCAAGTTATTGGAAGAGACGGTATCAGAAACAAAATCTCCTCTGTGTGTCAAGACAAATTTCTTTGAGAGATCAGTCATTTTTCATAAGTTAAGAGAATCTTCCGATAACGAATCAAAGGCTAGATTTGAGCACGATCTCAATCATATTAAGTCTTTAATCAGCAAACTACTCCCAGATACAGTTACAGGAGTTAGTAATTGTAAGCTTTATAGAGTTGGACAAAAGGTGGATTTTGAAAGTCATCAGAAAAACCGCCTTTTGAAGGTTACATTTCCCACGGTTGGAAGAAAGAACCTGATCCTAGAAAACTCACGTAAACTGATTGGATTCGGAATGTATATTTGTGAGGTTCTCAGCCTAGTTGATCGTATTAAGAGACGGGCTGCAGAAGTGTAAATAATTGAGCGTCGCCAAAACGGTGAAAGAAACCTCTTTCATTATAAGTTTTCAAATTGTAAAAGTTCGGAGCAAAACGATCCCAAACCGCTCTGGGTGGTAAGGGAAAGTTCTCCACAGACTTAAGGGTGCGCTGCACAAGTGCTCGCAGCCTTCTAAATAAAATGGTGGAGCTCAAGCCAGTGGTGGATAAAGAAAATCCGGACGTTATTGCTGTCTCGGAAACTTGGTTAACGTCAGAAGTATTAGATAATGAAATTCATTTGACTGGTTTTTTAACCAATAGGGCTGATAGATTAAACCGTAAGGAGGCGGGGTTATCTTGTACACAAAAAGTACCCTAACCATAAGATTAGCTGAGGCAGTGGCACATGTTTCAGGGACATACGAACTGGTGCGATGTAAGCTGAAATGTAGACGGCATGATATTGAATTAGTTGTAGTGGATCGCAGTCCAGAAAGTGTAGCAGATGATTTTCTCTTCAGTAATGATGATGTCACAGGTATTCAGTGTTTGACAACGCTTCTACCAGTAACACCTTCTTATGTATTTCGTTCCCACCAAGAGAAATCAAAAGACAGAGTCGAGAAGATCGGAAGAGTATATTTGGCGATGACCAATATATCGGGATTCTCTGATCTAATCTGGCTAGCGATTGTGGTTGATGTTGAGCACGGCGTTACTACACGTGATCTGGTGCGGATGCCTGACCGAGCGCCTTCAGCTAGATGAGTCCACTAAAACATATGGTCAGCATCCAATGTCGAAAACTTACAGGGCTATTTATTTGGGGGATTTATTTACCGCTACAGATCACCCCCCCTAGTGGGGCAGTGACGACCCTAAGACGTGGCCAGCCAGAAGTTTAAACCCAACGAGTTTGTCGTTGGTAAACACTCTTCTGATAGCTTACTAAATTTAGCAGCGTCTGGTCGTCTTTCCTTACTATATGGGACGGAGGTACAACATAGTAAAAATAGAAAATGTACGATGAAAATTTCGATCCTCATAAACGTCATCGTTCTTTTCCAGCCGGCCTGGAAAAGAAAAAGGAAAATGTAAGTGCATGTCGAAATACACTCGTATGTGCGTAAAATCACAATGTCGGCGAAAAAAATTGGAATCTAAACTAATTTACACGTAATATCGTTAAAAAATTTGTTTTTTTTTTGGAATAAAAAATAAAAATATATAGGCATATTAAAATTGTATTTTTTTTAAAAATTATATGTCGTAAAATAAAGATCGAGATAATATTAAATGTCTAGCAGTGCCTTACGTGCAATAGTCGTTTAAATGTTCTGGAAATCTACTCTTCTTCCAGAACGCGTCGTTTTAAGTTTGTTTTCAGATACATTCGGAGTATCATCGCTAGTGTTGGTTGTCGGTTGAGGAATTGTGAGTGGAGTCGTGTCGTTCGATTGTACCGAAGGAAAATCGACGTAGATAGGATTTCCTTCTAAATACGCTGCTTTTAAGCGATCGATGCTGATGCTATCGTTGGTTCCGTTCTTATCGACTATATAGTACTTAGATTCACGTTGAAGAACTTTGAAAGGTCCTTCGTATGCTGATTCGAATGGTCGTCGATGCGAGTCTCGACGAACGAAAACGTGTGTACTATATCGTAAGTCAGGTTGAACGAAAACATCAGTTGATTGAGGTCGAGTGGAAGCAGGTTTAACTGAACGCATTGCGTTTGTAAGCCTGTTCGTGTAGGAGGTTAGATCCATGTTCATTGAAGAGGACGAAGGATCCACGAATTCTCCTGGAAGTCGAAGTGTCGTTCCATAAACGAGTTGAGCCGCAGTGTATCCAATGTCAGCTTTCACTGCATTGCGGATACCTAGTAAGACGAGTGGAAGAGCGTCGGTCCATTGTGAAACGTTTGCAGCTGATAGTGAAGCTTTCAGTTGTCGGTGAAAACGTTCTACCAACCCGTTTGCTTGTGGATGGTAGGCGGTCGTTCGGAAGCGAGTGATTCCTAAAAGTGTGGTCAGACGACGGAAAAGATCAGATTCAAACTGACGTCCGCGGTCTGTAGTGATGGTTGAAGGGCAGCCGAAGTTTGCTACCCATCGTTCGACGAATGTGCGGGCCACTGTTTCAGCAGTGATGTCCTTGATAGGTACTGCTTCTGGCCATCGAGTGAAACGGTCTACGCAGGTTAAGAGATAAGAGTATCCATTTGAATCTGGTAAAGGTCCTACCAAATCCAGATGAACATGGTCGAAACGAGCATCGGGAGTTTTAAACGAGCCTAAGGGACATTTATTGTGTCTGATAACCTTAGATTTTTGGCAGCTTACACAGGAGCGTGCCCACTCCCTCACGTCTTTATTCATGCCAGGCCAGCAAAATCGTTCTGCTATAAGCTTGATGGTTGCACGAACACCTGGATGAGAAAGTTTGTGCAATGTATTGAAGACATTGCGTCGATAATGTTTCGGCACGATTGGGCGATCCCTACCTGTAGATGTGTCACAAAGTAAGGTTTCCTTACCTGTTCCCATCTGTTTGATGCGTAGTTTAAGTGTTGTGGACGATAACTCGTGCTGAAGATCAGTGTCTTCTTTTTGAAGCTCGGCGAGTTTAAGAAGGTCGATTCCTTGGAAACTGTTCAAGGAAGTTATGCGAGATAAGGCGTCTGCAACTACATTGTTTGCTCCAGAGATGTGTTGAATATCTGAAGTAAACTGCGAAATGTAGTCCAGTTGTCGAGACTCACGGGGAGAGTACTTGTCAGAAGGAGAGCTTAACGAGAAAGTGAGCGGTTTATGGTCCGTGAAAAGAGTGAATTCACGGCCTTCGATATAGTGTTGGAAATGCCGTACAGCACAATACATAGCTAGGAGTTCCCTACCGAATGTGCTGTACCTCGATTCGGTGTCTAGCAACCTTCTAGAGAAAAATGCCAAGGGTTGCCAGGAGTTGTTAACCCATTGTTGTAAGACTCCTCCGATTGCTGAGTCGGATGCGTCTACTGCGATGCTAATGGGTGCTCGGGTGTCCTGATGTGCGAGCATTGTTGCTTTAGCAATCAGTTCCTTAACTGTGGAGAATGCTTTTCGTGCGGTGTCGTCCAAATTAATGGATTTCGCATTTCCACGAAGTTGGTCGGTCAGAGGTTTCATAAGTGATGCGCATTTGGGTATGAAACGTCTATAGAAACTTACCAGGCCGTTGAACGTGCGTAATTGCTTGACGGTGGTCGGTTCTGGGTAATCCAGAATGGCCGCCACTTTGGTTCTAAGGGGTCGGATACCTTGAGCATCGATAGTGTGTCCCAGAAAGTCTAACGAGTCGGTTCCAAATTGGCATTTCTGAACGTTTACAGTTATGCCATGTTTTTGTAATCGTTCGAAAACAAGGTCCAGATGCTTGAGATGTGTTTCTCTGTCCGGACTTGCGATTAGACAGTCGTCAACATACGCGTGTACGAAGTTGAGACCTCGAAAAACGTCGTCTATGAATCTTTGGAATGTTTGAGCAGCATTCCTTAGACCGAAAGGCATTCGCAAAAATTCATAGAGTCCGAAGGGAGTTATGATAGCTGTTTTCGGTATGTCGTCAGTAGCCATAGGGATTTGGTTATACGCTTTAACCAAGTCGATTTTCGAAAAGACAGTTGTACCTTTCAAGGTAGCTGTCAAATCGTGAATGTGAGGCAACGGGTAACGATCGGGAATGGTTTTCGCGTTCAATCGCCGATAGTCGCCAGTTGGACGCCAATCGTTGCTGTCCTTTTTAGGGACCATGTGCAACGGAGATGCATATGGGCTACTTGACGGTCGTATGATTCCTAAGTCCATCATGTGATCGAATTCGTTTTTCGCTAACCTTAGCTTTTCAGGAGCTAGTCGTCGTGCTTTAGAGAATACAGGTGGTCCTGTAGTCGTGATGTGATGTGTAACATTGCTGGTTACACACGGTAGTTTCGGTTGAGTTTGTTGTATCCCAGGGTACTTATCGAGTAGTGGTTGATAGAGTGGGTCTATCATATGTTTAACTGTGACTGGGGATACTCTACAACCAGTAAAAGAAGTTACGCAAACGGACAAATTAGTGTTTCCGTCTACTAGCCTCCGTTTGCGAGTGTCGATGATCAGATTGTGGTGTTGTAGAAGGTCCATACCAATGATTGGCATAGAAACATCTGCAACGACGAAAATCCAGTGGATGGGTTTGCGTAAACCCACGTTAAGGTAAACGTACCTTTTGCCATACGTAGCGATCGGTTTTCCGTTTGCCGCCTGTAAGTTTAGAGTCGATTCGTGAAGTCGGTCGTTAGGATTTGCTGGGAGAACGCTAACTTCTGCGCCAGTGTCGACGAGGTAGCGAACTCTCGTTGTCACATCTGTGACGAATAACAGACGGCTTTGTTCGCCGGCTACGGTTGCCGTTAACGCGTGCCGGCTTGGAAGTTTCCCGAATTGTTTTTCGAGTCAGTCGGTTTCGTGTTGGGAAAATTGCAGGGTTTTCTGCAATTTCTGGAAAACTTTCCATACTGGTTATGATACCAGCACCAGTCGGGGTTATCTGTCTCTCGTGGTCTAGAGACAGATCGCTTACGTGAAATGCTTCTACGTGGGCTGTGTGAGCGATTACGGTTGATGTTGAGCACGGCGTTACCACACCTGATCTGGTGTGGATGCCTGACCGAGCGCCTTCAGCTTGATGAGTCCACTAAAACATATGGTCAGCATCCAATGTCGAAAACTTACAGGGCTATTTATTTTGGGGATTTATTTACCGCTACACTGTCATGATTTCTGAGCGATTAATCTCAACAGTTAACCAAAATGTGGTGATAAGAGCTCTGTCAGTCCTCAGAATAGGATGAATAGTCGGCCATGATCTGGTTGTTGTACTCGCAAAGTGCTTTCTGAGTTGAATAAAACTAGGTTATATTAGTTTTTGAGAGCGGGGTCAAGTGAGGAGAGAAATGCAGTAGAGTAGGCTCTGTGTTATGGGTAACAAAGTGTTATTTTTGAGACATCAAACTGATGATTCTGTTTTCAAAGTAATTTGTTACTTCCTTCTTGTTACTCTCTTCAAGTGTTCCTTGGTGAAGAACAAACCCACACCTGTTTGAAAATAGGGATAGATATGTCAGTAGATAATAGGCGACAAGTTGAAGCAGTTCACCCAACCACCAGTTTCTTTGCATTCTAGAGCAGTGATGGTGGGTAGCGTTTCCAACGAATTTCTCCGTAACTGAATCGGGATACGGTTTTCTACCTTGTGGGTCTTGAAAAACCCGAGCTAATTCAGTGAAGTGGTACCAATGGTGAGTACTGATCTCCAAAATTTTACGAAGCACTCTATGAGAGTGACGAACTCATGCTGCCTCAGAACAGAACTTTATGGGTATAATTTAGCATTTCATGATGTGGCCCTCTGATCAGGTAGACAGGAACTTACCTGGCCTCACATTTTGTACTACGCTATCAGGTTAGCTTCCGATGACACATCGTCTTCTGTAAGGTTCAATCTTTGGAGTACTCCGTTTCAAATAGTCCACTAATGACTTGTCAAATACTTTAGACCTCAAAAATAGACCATATGCATATATTAAGGATATGCTATCCCTAAATGATATATTTTCATCCTTAGAAGACATACCCACCATACAAGACCTGACCACGAAACACATCCTCCAACACCAACATATCTAGAATACCAATAGCGAACATCATTGATACTTTACCCATTTTTTACTTCCTGAGAGATTACATATCCTGACCACCAAAAAGGAATTGAGTATAGTTCTTTGTGATACTCTGGGTGTCACCTTCTAACGGAATTCTGGAGTTAATAAATTATGCTCACTCTCAGAGCTTGTTACCAGAGCACTATGTAGACTGAATTGTTTAAAACGATTTTCACTGTTTATCTACAAATATGTTTAAGAGGAAACGGACCATTTTTACATCTACTTTAAGGATATCGCTTTCTTGGAAAGAATTCAAAGAAGTATCTCGAACGGTACTCAGGTTAAAAAATAAATCTTACCCAAATCATCTACAAGCTATCAACACAGCTAGTACTGTACAGGTGGATTAGAGTGATATAATTCGGGTGGACCGTATTGTACTTATTCACCGTACGTTGATATGTTACTGATAAGTTTCAATGATAAAATACGCATGAGGTGAGATTCGTCAAAGTACAAGGATCTGTAACAGTGATTCTGACAACCAAAACTGAATTTGGACACATGAAACCCCATCATTTAGAAGGTGGTTGAAACTCTATTTTCCGACACGTTCGAGAAAACTAGATCTTTTGAGGATCACCTCAAACATATGGTTTCCGGTCTATTCAGAACTGGAATTACGAAGCTCCATCAAAACATTCGCCCACTGCTTTGGACTTCGAAAGGGGAAGTGATTTTTGTACTTGTCGTGATTATCCTTGCTTTGTGTACTTGTTGCACCAAAAAGCATTCCTGGTCTACTTTAACTAAAAGTACTCTGGTTAATGTTTGAAATTTTTGCCTAACTTTGTTCTCTAGTGCCTTTTTTACTTATTGACTGACACTCGTGTTCATATCGTGATCATATTGTGTTTTAAACCTTTTTAATCAAATTACAATGGTTAGTAAGATTTATAAATGTGGACAACCAAACTGTTTGTTCCCCGTTGAGGAAGGAATGCAGTGTGATGAATGTAAAAAGTCGTTCCATAAGATGTGTACACGTCTAATTCCTATGGCATACAAAATATGCTGGAAGCCTAACTAGCACTGGCTTGGTATGTTTTGCTGTAAAAATAAGAAGTTACTAATTCAGGAGGCTATGAGCCTATTGGCTTTGGCCTGTGAGAAAAACGATGGCGGTTGCGCTGATAACACGAGCACTGACGGTGAAGGATCTGTCAGTGTAGTATGTGCTGCTACCGGACCCGCTAAACACCCGACTGTGATTGATTAGAAAGTGTAATCTCCGTTAACATTAACGAGGAGTGAAGTGCCACTTGATATTGACATCGGTAATCATACACCTCTAGTGGAAATTGAAGACTCGCATAAAACTGTCACCGTTCCAAATAGTCCTTGTACGACTGTCCTGAGTGATGATAAGTGGACTTCAGTACGGAGAAAAAGAAATGAGAAGAAAAGAGCTGTAGGCAAGACGGAGCTGGTTAGCAAGTTATTGGAAGAGACGGTATCAGAAACAAAATCTCCTCTGTGTGTCAAGACAAATTTCTTTGAGAGATCAGTCATTTTTCATAAGTTAAGAGAATCTTCCGATAACGAATCAAAGGCTAGATTTGAGCACGATCTCAATCATATTAAGTCTTTAATCAGCAAACTACTCCCAGATACAGTTACAGGAGTTAGTAATTGTAAGCTTTATAGAGTTGGACAAAAGGTGGATTTTGAAAGTCATCAGAAAAACCGCCTTTTGAAGGTTACATTTCCCACGGTTGGAAGAAAGAACCTGATCCTAGAAAACTCACGTAAACTGATTGGATTCGGAATGTATATTTGTGAGGTTCTCAGCCTAGTTGATCGTATTAAGAGACGGGCTGCAGAAGTGTAAATAATTGAGCGTCGCCAAAACGGTGAAAGAAACCTCTTTCATTATAAGTTTTCAAATTGTAAAAGTTCGGAGCAAAACGATCCCAAACCGCTCTGGGTGGTAAGGGAAAGTTCTCCACAGACTTAAGGGTGCGCTGCACAAGTGCTCGCAGCCTTCTAAATAAAATGGTGGAGCTCAAGCCAGTGGTGGATAAAGAAAATCCGGACGTTATTGCTGTCTCGGAAACTTGGTTAACGTCAGAAGTATTAGATAATGAAATTCATTTGACTGGTTTTTTAACCAATAGGGCTGATAGATTAAACCGTAAGGAGGCGGGGTTATCTTGTACACAAAAAGTACCCTAACCATAAGATTAGCTGAGGCAGTGGCACATGTTTCAGGGACATACGAACTGGTGCGATGTAAGCTGAAATGTAGACGGCATGATATTGAATTAGTTGTAGTGGATCGCAGTCCAGAAAGTGTAGCAGATGATTTTCTCTTCAGTAATGATGATGTCACAGGTATTCAGTGTTTGACAACGCTTCTACCAGTAACACCTTCTTATGTATTTCGTTCCCACCAAGAGAAATCAAAAGACAGAGTCGAGGAGATCGGAAGAGTATATTTGGCGATGACCAATATATCGGGATTCTCTGATCTAATCTGGCTAGCGATTGTGGTTGATGTTGAGCACGGCGTTACTACACGTGATCTGGTGCGGATGCCTGACCGAGCGCCTTCAGCTAGATGAGTCCACTAAAACATATGGTCAGCATCCAATGTCGAAAACTTACAGGGCTATTTATTTGGGGGATTTATTTACCGCTACAGATCACCCCCCCTAGTGGGGCAGTGACGACCCTAAGACGTGGCCAGCCAGAAGTTTAAACCCAACGAGTTTGTCGTTGGTAAACACTCTTCTGATAGCTTACTAAATTTAGCAGCGTCTGGTCGTCTTTCCTTACTATATGGGACGGAGGTACAACATAGTAAAAAAAGAAAATGTACAATGAAAATTTCGATCCTCATAAACGTCATCGTTCTTTTCCAGCCGTCCTGGAAAAGAAAAAGGAAAATGTAAGTGCATGTCGAAATACACTCGTATGTGCGTAAAAACACAATGTCGGCGAAAAAAATGGAATCTAAACTAATTTACACGTAATATCGTTAAAAAATTTGTTTTTTTTTGGAATAAAAAATAAAAATATATAAGCATATTAAAATTGTATTTTTTTTAAAAATTATATGTCGTAAAAAAAAGATCGAGATAATATTAAATGTCTAGCAGTGCCTTACGTGCAATAGTCGTTTAAATGTTCTGGAAATCTTACTCTTCTTCCAGAACGCGTCGTTTTAAGTTTATTTTCAGATACATTCGGAGTATCATCGCTAGTGTTGGTTGTCGGTTGAGGAATTATGAGTGGAGTCGTGTCGTTCGATTGTACCGAAGGAAAATCGACGTAGATAGGATTTCCTTCTAAATACGCTGCTTTTAAGCGATCGATGCTGATGCTATCGTTGGTTCCGTTCTTATCGACTATATAGTACTTAGATTCACGTTGAAGAACTTTGAAAGGTCCTTCGTATGCTGATTCGAATGGTCGTCGATGCGAGTCTCGACGAACGAAAACGTGTGTACTATATCGTAAGTCAGGTTGAACGAAAACATCAGTTGATTGAGGTCGAGTGGAAGCAGGTTTAACTGAACGCATTGCGTTTGTAAGCCTGTTCGTGTAGGAGGTTAGATCCATGTTCATCGAAGAGCACGAAGGATCCACGAATTCTCCTGGAAGTCGAAGTGTCGTTCCATAAACGAGTTGAGCCGCAGTGTATCCAATGTCAGCTTTCACTGCATTGCGGATACCTAGTAAGACGAGTGGAAGAGCGTCGGTCCATTGTGAAACGTTTGCAGCTGATAGTGAAGCTTTCAGTTGTCGGTGAAAACGTTCTACCAACCCGTTTGCTTGTGGATGGTAGGCGGTCGTTCGGAAGCGAGTGATTCCTAAAAGTGTGGTCAGACGACGGAAAAGTTCAGATTCAAACTGACGTCCGCGGTCTGTAGTGATGGTTGAAGGGCAGCCGAAGTTTGCTACCCATCGTTCGACGAATGTGCGGGCCACTGTTTCAGCAGTGATGTCCTTGATAGGTACTGCTTCTGGCCATCGAGTGAAACGGTCTACGCAGGTTAAGAGGTAAGAGTATCCATTTGAATCTGGTAAAGGTCCTACCAAATCCAGATGAACATGGTCGAAACGAGCATCGGGAGTTTTAAACGAGCCTAAGGGACATTTATTGTGTCTGATAACCTTAGATTTTTGGCAGCTTACACAGGAGCGTGCCCACTCCCTCACGTCTTTATTCATGCCAGGCCAGCAAAATCGTTCTGCTATAAGCTTGATGGTTGCACGAACACCTGGATGAGAAAGTTTGTGCAATGTATTGAAGACATTGCGTCGATAATGTTTCGGCACGATTGGGCGATCCCTACCTGTAGATGTGTCACAAAGTAAGGTTTCCTTACCTGTTCCCATCTGTTTGATGCGTAGTTTAAGTGTTGTGGACGATAACTCGTGCTGAAGATCAGTGTCTTCTTTTTGAAGCTCGGCGAGTTTAAGAAGGTCGATTCCTTGGAAACTGTTCAAGGAAGTTATGCGAGATAAGGCGTCTGCAACTACATTGTTTGCTCCAGAGATGTGTTGAATATCTGAAGTAAACTGCGAAATGTAGTCCAGTTGTCGAGACTCACGGGGAGAGTACTTGTCAGAAGGAGAGCTTAACGAGAAAGTGAGCGGTTTATGGTCCGTGAAAAGAGTGAATTCACGGCCTTCGATATAGTGTTGGAAATGCCGTACAGCACAATACATAGCTAGGAGTTCCCTACCGAATGTGCTGTACCTCGATTCGGTGTCTAGCAACCTTCTAGAGAAAAATGCCAAGGGTTGCCAGGAGTTGTTAACCCATTGTTGTAAGACTCCTCCGATTGCTGAGTCGGATGCGTCTACTGCGATGCTAATGGGTGCTCGGGTGTCCTGATGTGCGAGCATTGTTGCTTTAGCAATCAGTTCCTTAACTGTGGAGAATGCTTTTCGTGCGGTGTCGTCCAAATTAATGGATTTCGCATTTCCACGAAGTTGGTCGGTCAGAGGTTTCATAAGTGATGCGCATTTGGGTATGAAACGTCTATAGAAACTTACCAGGCCGTTGAACGTGCGTAATTGCTTGACGGTGGTCGGTTCTGGGTAATCCAGAATGGCCGCCACTTTGGTTCTAAGGGGTCGGATACCTTGAGCATCGATAGTGTGTCCCAGAAAGTCTAACGAGTCGGTTCCAAATTGGCATTTCTGAACGTTTACAGTTATGCCATGTTTTTGTAATCGTTCGAAAACAAGGTCCAGATGCTTGAGATGTGTTTCTCTGTCCGGACTTGCGATTAGACAGTCGTCAACATACGCGTGTACGAAGTTGAGACCTCGAAAAACGTCGTCTATGAATCTTTGGAATGTTTGAGCAGCATTCCTTAGACCGAAAGGCATTCGCAAAAATTCATAGAGTCCGAAGGGAGTTATGATAGCTGTTTTCGGTATGTCGTCAGTAGCCATAGGGATTTGGTTATACGCTTTAACCAAGTCGATTTTCGAAAAGACAGTTGTACCTTTCAAGGTAGCTGTCAAATCGTGAATGTGAGGCAACGGGTAACGATCGGGAATGGTTTTCGCGTTCAATCGCCGATAGTCGCCAGTTGGACGCCAATCGTTGCTGTCCTTTTTAGGGACCATGTGCAACGGAGATGCATATGGGCTACTTGACGGTCGTATGATTCCTAAGTCCATCATGTGATCGAATTCGTTTTTCGCTAACCTTAGCTTTTCAGGAGCTAGTCGTCGTGCTTTAGAGAATACAGGTGGTCCTGTAGTCGTGATGTGATGTGTAACATTGCTGGTTACACACGGTAGTTTCGGTTGAGTTTGTTGTATCCCAGGGTACTTATCGAGTAGTGGTTGATAGAGTGGGTCTATCATATGTTTAACTGTGACTGGGGATACTCTACAACCAGTAAAAGAAGTTACGCAAACGGACAAATTAGTGTTTCCGTCTACTAGCCTCCGTTTGCGAGTGTCGATGATCAGATTGTGGTGTTGTAGAAGGTCCATACCAATGATTGGCATAGAAACATCTGCAACGACGAAAATCCAGTGGATGGGTTTGCGTAAACCCACGTTAAGGTAAACGTACCTTTTGCCATACGTAGCGATCGGTTTTCCGTTTGCCGCCTGTAAGTTTAGAGTCGATTCGTGAAGTCGGTCGTTAGGATTTGCTGGGAGAACGCTAACTTCTGCGCCAGTGTCGACGAGGTAGCGAACTCTCGTTGTCACATCTGTGACGAATAACAGACGGCTTTGTTCGCCGGCTACGGTTGCCGTTAACGCGTGCCGGCTTGGAAGTTTCCCGAATTGTTTTTCGAGTCAGTCGGTTTCGTGTTGGGAAAATTGCAGGGTTTTCTGCAATTTCTGGAAAACTTTCCATACTGGTTATGATACCAGCACCAGTCGGGGTTATCTGTCTCTCGTGGTCTAGAGACAGATCGCTTACGTGAAATGCTTCTACGTGGGCTGTGTGAGCGATTACGGTTGATGTTGAGCACGGCGTTACCACACCTGATCTGGTGTGGATGCCTGACCGAGCGCCTTCAGCTTGATGAGTCCACTAAAACATATGGTCAGCATCCAATGTCGAAAACTTACAGGGCTATTTATTTTGGGGATTTATTTACCGCTACACTGTCATGATTTCTGAGCGATTAATCTCAACAGTTAACCAAAATGTGGTGATAAGAGCTCTGTCAGTCCTCAGAATAGGATGAATAGTCGGCCATGATCTGGTTGTTGTACTCGCAAAGTGCTTTCTGAGTTGAATAAAACTAGGTTATATTAGTTTTTGAGAGCGGGGTCAAGTGAGGAGAGAAATGCAGTAGAGTAGGCTCTGTGTTATGGGTAACAAAGTGTTATTTTTGAGACATCAAACTGATGATTCTGTTTTCAAAGTAATTTGTTACTTCCTTCTTGTTACTCTCTTCAAGTGTTCCTTGGTGAAGAACAAACCCACACCTGTTTGAAAATAGGGATAGATGTGTCAGTAGATAATAGGCGACAAGTTGAAGCAGTTCACCCAACCACCAGTTTCTTTGCATTCTAGAGCAGTGATGGTGGGTAGCGTTTCCAACGAATTTCTCCGTAACTGAATCGGGATACGGTTTTCTACCTTGTGGGTCTTGAAAAACCCGAGCTAATTCAGTGAAGTGGTACCAATGGTGAGTACTGATCTCCAAAATTTTACGAAGCACTCTTTGAGAGTGACGAACTCATGCTGCCTCAGAACAGAACTTTATGGGTATAATTTAGCATTTCATGATGTGGCCCTCTGATCAGGTAGACAGGAACTTACCTGCGTAGCGATCGGTTTTCCGTTTGCCGCTTGTAAGTTTCGAGCCGATTCGTTAAGCCAGTCGTTAGGATTTGCTGGGAGAACGCTAACGTCTGCGCCAGTGTCGACGGGGTAGCGAACTCTCGTTGTCACATCTGTGACGCATAACAGACACCTATGTTTTCCGGCTACAGTTGCCGTTAACGCGTGCCGGCTTGGAAGTTTCCCGAGTTGTTTTCGAGTCACTCGGTTTCGTGTTGGGAAAATTGCAGGGTTTTCTGCAATTTCTGGAAAACTTTCCATACTGGTTATGATACCAGCACCAGTCGGGTTTATCTGTCTCTCGTGGTCTAGAGACAGATCGCTTACGAGAAATGCTTCTACGTAGTGTGCGCGATCTCTTACGGTCGGTACGAAGACTAAGATAACGCGTGAGTGTGTGACATAAGTCGGTTATGTCATTCTGAGTCGTGTGAGGCTTTTCTTTGACTGAAAATACCTCGGTAGTAGAAGGTTTCGTAATTTCTAGAATGCGGTCGGCAGATACAGCTAGTTCATCTAAGGCGTTGTTCTGGAACGAGACCAGAACTGCTTGCACCTGTTGGGGAAGTTTAGACAAGAAGAGTTGTTTGAATAGACCTTCGTCGAAAGTTCTTGGGCCTATAACCTCTCTCATCCGTTGCAACATGTCCGTCGCAGAACCGTGTTGCAGGTTGATGTTATTGAAGAGTTGATCTAACCTTTGTCGATCGGTTAGGTCTCCTCGTTTGAGAATCGAGCGTTTTAAGATTCCGTAAGGTTCGGAAACATCACTAGTAAACATACTAGGTGTTACGTACCTGTTGAATTCGCGCGGCAGTGCCTTGACTACTGCGAGGAATTGTGCACGTGTGTCGATCACGCCGTGCTCGGAGAAGTCGGCTTCTGCGTAGCAAAACCAGGCTTCGATGTTGTCGGGCCAGAAAGGCATCAGTTGAAACGAAGGTGGGGACAAGGTCTTAAGCTTGAGCACTTTAAGTGTCTGTTCAGTCATGATGAACTATGAAGTACGATAATGAACGAGGGGAAAATATATATATATATCCAAGAAAAACACGAAAAAAATCACAATGTTTAAAAAAAAAATAAAAAATTAGGCAATGATATATAAAAATCGCAAAAAGGAACAGACTCACAGTTGCAATAAGGTGTACCAGATCACGACGGTCTCACCAATGTTGATGTCACAGGTATTCAGTGTTTGACAACGTTTCTACCAGTAACACCTTCTTATGTATTTCGTTCCCACCAAGAGAAATCAAAAGACAGAGTCGAGAAGATCGGAAGAGTATATTTGGCGATTACCAATATATCGGGATTCTCTGATCTAATCTGGCTAGCGATTGTGGTTGATGTTGAGCACGGCGTTACTACACGTGATCTGGTGCGGATGCCTGACCGAGCGCCTTCAGCTAGATGAGTCCACTAAAACATATAGTCAGCATCCAATGTCGAAAACTTACAGAGCTATTTATTTTAGGGATTTATTTACCGCTACAGTAAAATTAAGTCCTGGTGTAACGAGGATAAAAGCCTTGTAGTAGACGACTTTAATG
The DNA here is from genome assembly GCA_944470405.2 of Schistosoma mattheei. Taxonomy (NCBI): domain Eukaryota; kingdom Metazoa; phylum Platyhelminthes; class Trematoda; order Strigeidida; family Schistosomatidae; genus Schistosoma; species Schistosoma mattheei. Next base: position 87,050,665 of record OX103943.1, read on the forward strand.
CGCCGTATATAAACTAGGTTAACTTAGAATTAGGGTAATCGAAAACGTCGTTCGATTGCAAACTATTAGAAACTTCGATTGAATTAGCTTTATTCCAACACATTAGAAACCCCACAAGATATGAATTAAGAAACTCTTCTCTTTTAGATTTAGTCTTCACACACGGTGATGACGTTGGCTATATGACTTTTCTCCCACTTATAGGGAGAAGTGACCATGCAGTCATCTTTTTCAAGTTCATGGTTGAGATTGCCTATTTAACAGTTGCACCGGCCCGTCCTAATATATGAAAGGCAGATATGCAGGCAATCAACTCCGCAGCATCGGCTGAAAACTGGGAACTTGAATCAAGGGCATCAAGACAAGAGACATGGACTCTGTTCGGACAGTTATACAATCCAGTAACTCATACATACATACCCTGGACTGTCCCAAAAAAAGGAGCACGGACATCCCTGGATAGGGCGGGATATTCGACGTTTACTAAGACAAATGAATAAATGCAGATACGATGGAACGCTACAGATCGATAAGAAACAAGTGTATAACTAAAATTCGGGAAGCTCAAAGAAAATATGAAATGCAGCTGGCACAGTCTGCACTCAGGTAGCCCAAGATAATATTCTCGTACATCAACTACAGAAAAAGGATGCATTATTGGATTCCCAACTTCAATAAACCAGGGAGTGAATTTGAAATGATAGAGGAAGATCAGGAAAGAGCAGAGGCTTTGGCTAACGATTTGGGGGCAGTTTTCATCCAGGAACCTCTTCTAGACAAAGAACCAAACCAAAATAAACAGCCAACAAACCACCTGCTCACCGTGGACTTTGATCAGGACGATGTATAGATAACTTGTAGACATGGAAGAGTCAACAGGACCAGATGAACTACACCTCGAAATCTTGAGACATGTTGTACAATATGTTGCAGCCCCACTGACTGTGATATTTAATATTTCACTTGACCAAGGTGTGTTACCTATGGACTGGAAGAACGCAATTGTCACTCCCATACATAAAACAGGACCGAGTAAGGTTCCATGGAACTACAGACCTGTAAGCCTGTAAGCCTGTAAGTTAAAACATTGGAAAGAATAACCAAACGGACCATAATGGCATTTATGGAAACCAATAACTTGCTAGTCATAGAACAACAGGGTTTTAGAAAGGGTCTATCTTGTACAACAAACCTCTTTAGGGCAAGGGAGTTTTGGTTAAAGAGGCTAGACAACAGAAACTTAGTGTATTTTGTCTACATAGACTTCAGTAAGGCTTTTGTCAAGGTGCCAACAAGTAGACTGCTATTTGAGTTAGAAAATGTTGGTATTGCCGGACCTCTTTTAAAATGACTTAAGGATTTATTAGTAGGTCGTAGACAGAAAGTAAGAATAGATTCCAAGCACTCCATGTGCTCTTCAGGTAGACTTAAATAATATGATTAACTGGTCTAAAGAGTGGCTGATGCCTATCAACGAGGAAAGTGTGTCTACATGCACTTGGGGGATTCAAAGGTTAATAGGTACAACATAGGGGATGTGTCATTATCCGTAGTCCGGTCTCATAAGGATCTAGGGGTGACAGTGAGTAATGATCTTAAGACGACGGCCCACTGTCGGGAGGTCGCAGCCAAGGGGTTTCGGACCCTCTGGGCTTTAAAAAGGACATTCACTAAGTTAGATACTACCATGTTCACCACAGTATACACATCCTTAGTTAGAACTAAGCTAGAGAACTGCGTCCAGGCTGCAAGTTCTTGCTTAAAAGGTGACTTGGACATACTAGAAAAAGTACAGAGGGCAGCTACCCGTGCAATTCCGGAACTCCGGGGTTTATCATACAAAGAGCGGTTTGGAAAGCTGGAACTCTTTACTCTATCCTATCACAGATTAAGAGGGATCTGATTTTGACGTACAGAATACTGATAAATGATTTCGGACCTAACTTATCCTCTCTCTCTCTTTCCACTAGATCGGGACTCGTCAGAGGACATAGCAGGCGAGTAGAAAAGCCAAGAACGAACAAAATACCCGTGGCATACAGGTTTTCACACCGAGTCATCAATACTTGGAACCTGTTGCCTGAAGCAGTAGTGTCCGCACCTTCAATTGACTCTTTCAAGAGAAGACTGGACACTCACAGAATCATACTATAAAAAGAATAACATAGGCTATAGGACTTCTGTCCTTTTCCTCTTTTATCAACCTAGGTTCCTGCCTGGAGGTTTAGGTGATCCCCTGCCACTAGACACGGAAGCCTGTTAAGCGGAAGCTTCTTCTATTCCGTTCACAACCATTTGGACCATTTTACTACACAAATGTGCATCTGAATTGAGTCTTTAGGTAGCGCAAATTATAAGGATAGTGGTTACGGCGGATTCTAAATGGTTAGCAGAATTCCAAATAATTGTGTCTTAATTATGATATTTTCAGCAATTTACAGAAACTCTACTGTCTTCAGATGATGCAAGTTTTGAGCGTCTGTTGTTCGATGAAGTTAGAACACAGGCTCTTGAAGTATGTACTCCTCAAGTTTTCAAACCTTCGGAAAATATATCAGCCGAACCATTTGGTGAGAGTGACTTCGAGTCGAGCAAATCAGAATACGCTGCCTTAGAACGGACATTGTTTCGTAGTTTTGAATTATTCATTGCTGGGAGGGAATTCATCAAAACTCAAGATGCGGGTGAATGTGCCGATCAACTTGAAGCTTATTTGCAATCTGTAGCTCCGAGTGAACAGGGTATATGTGGTCGAATATTTCAAGCCAATGAACCAACCTATTGTTGCAGGTAGTAAAGCAGAGCTTTTTACAACCTTGTCTGTGTGAACTGGTAGGGTGTGTAATGCGACTCTGAAGTCCAGGACGATGGTAATAATTTCTCACTGACATATATACCGTAGTTAGTTAGTATACTAGTCAGGATTTAACATTGATGAGCAATCTCAACAATCGTGGCTGAGACTTGGGATTTTTTCTACGTAAAGATGTCTTGATACTATTCTATTTCTTATGGCTGACATTATTGTTCGCTTCTCTCGTCGTTTAGTCTTCACTAGTAAGAATAAAAATGTAGACTGCGTATGTACTGTCTTACAACTGGCACTGGTGTAGGGTCCTATCTTACCTGAAAAGCAGCAAGCTAAGGTAATAGCAAGATAGTCCCTAACTAACACAACTGATCTCATACAGTATTCTAACAATCGTAGTAGTTAGGCTAAGTGACAAGCACATGTACCATATTGTTGACATGTTTTAAAATCCATGCCAATGATAGCTTCTTTCTAGCCTCTGGATTCACGGCTGATTCATTTACATACCAAAAATATCGCCAGTGGTTTGGCAGTCATTTAGTAGCGCTAATGTAGTCCCAGGACTAAGTTCACATGAATCGATTTCGAATATTGGGGTAATCGTAAGATAAAAATTCCAGAGTAATAGGTCTGTTTTGAGCCCATCTTTACAATTGTCAGCTAACCTTTCATTGTTATCCGTTGAAAATGTTGCACGTCAGATATCGAATATTTAGTGATGCTTTTTGAATATAAAGCATGACCATTTCTCGGCGTAATGTGTTCTTTGGTCTTTCTCTTTTCCTTTGGCCTTGAGGATTCCATGTGAGGGCTTGTCTTGTGAAGCAGTTGGGTGCTATCCTCAGTGTGTGTCCTATCCACTTCCAACGCTTCTTCCTAATTTCTTCCTCCGCTGGGATCTGGTTTGTTCTCTCCCACAGTACGTTGTTGCTAATAGTGTCCGGCCAACGGATCCGAAGTATTTTGCATAGACAACTGTTAATAAACACCTGTATTTTCTGGATGATGGCATTCGTAGTTCTCCAGGCCTCCGCCCCATACAGTAGAACTGTCTTGACATTTGTATTGAAAATGCTGACCTTGGTATTGGTTGACAGTTGTTTTGAGTTCCAGATGTTCTTCAGTTGTGAATATACCGCTTTTGCTTTTCCGATCCGCACCTTCACATCCGCATCAGATCTGCCGTGTTTATCAATGATGCTGCCCAAATACGTAAAGGTTTTTACATCTTCCAAATCTTCTCCGTCAAGTGTGATTGGATTGGTGCATGCTGTGTTGTATCGGAGGATCTTGCTTTTCCCTTTGTGTATGCTGTGACCTACTGCTGCTGAGGCTGCTGCTACACTGGTCGTTTTCTCCTGCATTTGTCGTTGCGTTTGCGATAAAAGAGCTTGCTACTTAATGTAGTGTAATATCGACGTTTTACGCGAATTTATATCCCCGAAATTTGATACTGAACTTAATTAAACTAGTAAATGTTAGCAAAGTCCGAAGGATTTTCATACTTCAACGGAGTTCATTTACTTGATTTTGAAGAACGTACTATGGTTATTGATATCGTTTGTTGTCTCTGTTCATAGTTTATGCCTCTAGCGTGTTAGAGTAAAAGATATTCGTAAGCTACTAGTATTTGACCAAAGATGTCTTAGAAATATTGTTCGCATCTGCTGGGATCACCGGATAAGTAATAGTGAGGTTAGACGCAGGGTATCAGGGAATGATGGTAGATCAGTTGATAAGGTTGTGAATCTTCATCAACTGAGATGGTTGGGCCACGTATTGAAAATTTCAAATAGACAGTTGGCAAGGAATAACTTAATATACATATACCTATGGTGGATCATACATGTCGGATCAAGGATATAAAAGTTATCTAATAATTTATAAGTCGATTTTCTGACTAAGCTATATGGGGTTGCTGGGCTCTAATTTCAAAGCTTTTGGAAAATTTAATTTGCTAGTAATGGACAGATATTTTGAGAAACTGTGCTTGGTAACATTCACCTTAGAGGCCTGTTATTTGATTCCTAACCACTGCTGTTCCAAATTCTTTTTATGTGATCTGTGTTTTGATGATTTGTGTTGACATTTTAACTGCTACTAGTTAAAGTAAGTTTTTTCCGTACACTGTGCTGTGATCTGTCGATAGGTTAATTTACCCGTGTTGTTGCGTAAGTGGCTTAACCAAATCTTTCCATCAGGTCAAAATGTTTGTGTATTTATTTGACTGTGCCATTAAATGCCATCAAATAATTAAAGAGTACTGCCTTGCGATGATGAATTTCTATAGGATTTGTGAAACTCGTTCACTCGAACCCGTGGTTTAGTTCTCATAGCTTGATTTGGTCTTCACTTGTAAAGTCCTCTAGCATTTGGATGGAGTTCACAGCTATTCCAACTATTAGTAACGTCATTTTGGATAGTTACTGTTTCCTAGTGAATTTTGTGTATTTTGTGGGCTTAGAGTACCGATATTATGGTAGGATTTGATTGCTAAGAATATCAAGCAATGTTTAAGTTTCACTCATTAACTATTTTTTTTATATTTTTAATCTTTTTCTCAACTATGACTCATAGTCTTTTGCTTCTTCATGATAATTTCAAGTTTTATCCATTGTTCCATTCAAACGACATTTTTGTTACCCATCGTATTTTTGTGTGTTGCGGCACTCACTTTCATGCAACAATAATTTTGTCTAGAAACTGTCCATTTTTGTTCAAATTCTAGGGATTGTGCAATTGACTCAACCTGTGTGTTATGCAGGGGCTGTTTCTTCAACAGTGCTCACATTAAACACAATTATAAAGTAGGTTATTGGTAGTATCTCTTTTTGGTATTTTTTAATATTCCAAGCGTTTCATTATTATGGTGTTTGTATAACAGAGGTGAATATAAATGTTATATATATTAAACCATGAACTACACTGTTTGCATAAATATTAATGGTATCACTCGAGTGCTCTAACTGAAGTAGCTGGCTCGTGATATTCAAACTCTACTTGTTCGACTAGTTGGTGTTACATTTTTATAAAGGATACTGTATCCAGTGGTTTTCGTACACTTAAAGGGAGTGTAAGCGAGATTGTTCTAAAAAAAATCTGAGAACAGTAAATTAAAATCAAAGAACAGAAGAGGACAACAATTTGGATGTATAAATTATTCTGGTTGAAAACCATGACAACAGTAGTCAGCTGGAATAAAAATTTAATCCGACAAGCTACAAATTTTAGTTTTTTATAACTTGTAGGATACACTATCGCATAAGATATTTAATACCTTAAATGACTATATTTATACGATTGTTAAAGTACCCTTATGTTTGGGTTTTGTTGGTCCATTCGACAACAGGAGGATTTAAAAGTATTTTTCATTGTTACCATTATAAAGTCGTTGGATCAGCGATATCGTCGCCGATTACATTTACGTATAATAACAAAACACTTTGATGTTTGATCTGAAATTACCCTTTTGTAATTGAGGCATTGGTTTAAAAAGAATGTAGCAAAAATATCGAATATCATGTCACAAATCTTCATAGCAAGTTATTTTCCAAATACAGTGAAAATTCTCATTTAGACAATTGGAAGAAATTTTTAGTTGAGATGAGCTTACTTTTTAATGAAGTTCCTCTTATTGGTTGTTCTAATCTTACATAGTAAAAGTCGTCTTCCTGTTATACATATTTAAAACTATATTGGAGCTCAAACAGCGGCACTGGGTAATGCAATTTCCAAATTTTGAACCAGCATAAATGTCCTCAATGTCGTAGACACATTTTTGCTCATGGATCTCATCAATTATAAAAGTTTTTGATTTTCGGACATTGAATAAAATACAGAGTTTGTTGATTACAAACTTGTGTCTGAAAGTCTCTGACATTTAATATTTTAAGTGACATTATGTACTAATGTCCTTTTAGAGACTAAGTTCATCAATTCCATTTAATCTTCCTGATCGTTCTTTGTTATGCATATGAAGCCAAATATTAAATGATTTTTCAAACAATTGTTGGTTTATTACGGATTCTATCGTGATATTAAACTTGCATTTATACCTTAATTTCACAATTAACGCAGTCAGATGCAAAAAAGGATGTACGTTTAACTGAGTCATAGATGATGGGAAAATATACTTTTGGCTAATAATTACATTCAGCTAGATTATGCTATCAACAATGATTAGCTAATTGAATAGCTTAAAATAAACTAATATCTGGTGTTCAAAGTATTCTTCTATCCTACGTAAAGATTCGTTTTAAGCATAGTTTTAGGTGATATTTAAAATGTGTGTGATATTTTTTTTACTAAAAAGCTAATAATAATGACGATTATAATAGCTTTATTCAATACTATAAAAATTATTACAGCAAAGAATTTTCATAACCAATAGTCCAACATCACAACAAATATCTTTTTAATATGCAGGCAAATAGCAATTGTCTAAAGCATATTTTACAAATGTTCTCAGCAGTTAGTGTCGGGCATTCATATTCAGTTATTAAAGTTTTCTGTCGATTTTGATGCTACAGCTAATTTTTCCATTCATCATATGTAAGGTTTGTAAACTCCAATCTACTTGCCTTTCATTTTTTCCGATGATAGATTAGAAGTAAAATACTCCAAGAATTGCGGTGTTCCTGTTTAAGTTTTATATTGTTTGGCATTTCAATAGTTTAAAACCTTTCTATACTAACTCTTGAGTATGGATAGTTACCATTCGTGATCATTCAATTTAAGCACATATAATACAGGTCGTTTAATCTAAGTATTTGGACAATTAAAAAGTAGGTTCTCAAACACTTGAACGGGCTACCAAATTTTTTTTCACCTTGTTTATCTTATGCCGTGAGTTTTTCCAGTTTGCCATATTAAATTGGCACAACGAGATGAAGTGGCAACAAAGATCGAAATGATATGGTGGCATTGATAAAAGGACCATACCGTGGGGATGTATTTATGAAGGGATATTGGAATTCAAGGTATAGAGGGATATGAAAAGTGAATAGATCTGCACCGTTGGTACTATTCTGATTCACGTCACGAAAAGCACACAAAAGTCTGGTAAAACATGGCACCCAAAAATGAAGTGCTCCATACAAATTATGGATGACATAGTGGTAAGAAAAAGATGTGTATTTGAAGAGAAAGAAGTAGACATAAATAAATAGAATGGTTGATAAAAATAATGTATTATAGGTGAGATAGTTGAACTAACAATGCGGCGAAGGCGATACAAAACTGTTTCAGTTAACGAAATTCCTCTCACAGTTCTGCAAAATGCAAGACAATATTACGGCAGGGTCACGATTGGTTTCTGTTCTGAGAATGTTATCGATGACACAGTCCTATCTAACAAATCGAAGGCGACCCTATTATCAAGAAACACAACGATTATTGGCCTACCTTGAGCATGGTGGTGTTCTAAAATTTGGCGGAGGGTTAAGATATAATCAATACATACTCGACCAGAACGAAAACCAGTCTGTTCCTTGCGTGTCAACCTTCCTTAGGTTTCGAACAACCTACGAATTATGATAAACCACTAATTTAGACGCAATCAGAAGTGGACTAATCACGCGATAGTTGTCGTATAGGTGATATAGGGACACTTTTTTTTGAGTGTTCCCAGAAAATTCAGTCAATTGCCTAACCAGAAGTTCGCCATCATACTTAAAAAAACCAGGAGTACGACACCCAGTCTTGTGACATGTACTGTTTCAAGAATTTGATATCCTTGTGGACCTCCGCCTCATTTGGAGAATCTGTCGTCACTGTCCATCAACTGCAGGACAAAGTGTTTAATATTGGTAGAAAAACAGGCCAGCTGAAATGCTACTCGGAGAACTGCCCATCATTCAGTGTCTTTGAATGTCACTTATTGGCACTCCACCAAATTCGCAGGTTGTTTCACCAACTCTAGGCTTCTTGCTGCCAGTGGCTTGGATGAAGTGAAATAGCTTCTGCCAGCTGATAAAAGCAGCAACAGCTTCTAACTCGAAAGCACGCTCCGAACACTAGGTTTCATATCCCTTACTCAGACTTTCGATTCAGCGGATAAGACTGGGTTGCCTCAAAGGGTTTTAAGAAGTCTGTAAAAACCCATTGCTTTAAAGTAGGAGGTTTCACAAAAGACGCAACCTGTCATTTTTGTGGCGTCAAGTGAATGCATTCAATGTTTATTTACGCATCCCCAGGTCAAGTATAGCATCATAATCAATGCTTATCTTTGTTTAGTAATCTCATATTATGATCACGAGGTTAGTGGTGTTTTGTCCTTGCTATCTACTGCTAATATGTTATAATTCTGAGTAAAAACCGTTGGGTTACCGTGACTGATATCGTAATCAGATTAGACTAAACCGAATATATAGCAATTTTCATTTTCTTAGCTACTTATTATATTACATTTTTAGATAAGCACATCCATTGGTGTCGGCTATTGTGATTGCGGAGATCCTGAAGCTTGGCGTTCAGATGCTTGGTGTAAACTTCACAAAAACACATCAAAATGTGAAGGAGCTGAAGAGAACAACTTATCCAAACTTACTGATACTGAAAATACAGATGTAAAGTTACGAGCTGAACTTGAAATCTCCGTCGACGAATTAATGGTCTTCCAAGTGATATTGTTATGCGTACAGGGAAATTATTAAAACCTTTAATAAAGAGTGCGATTCTTTGTCTTACTGATTTAATTCAAGTAAGATTACGTAATATTTAATGATTGCCAAATACATAGTTACTTTTTATGACATCATTTTCAAGCGACACGTTTTCTAAGACTTTTATTTCTTATCCTAATGGAAAACAATGGTCTACATATTTGTTCTGGCTTACAGTTTTTGTCATTTTAGTGTCAGTTTACAATATGTAACTGAAAGTTATGATTTGACTTGTGACATCATTCACAGATAATCAGCCAGCCATAGTTAACATAGAGTCTGGTGTCAGTCAGTTCTAACATACCTCACATCATCACAGTGAAAGTAATATCAAATTCACTGTAAGCGTGATATAAGAATAACGATTGAAACAGAACTATTGAGATTAAAGAATTTAATTAGAAAGTTTTGAGGCAAATAAAAATGTTATATAACTGTGCTACTGCAACCAGTTTTTGAGAAATACTACCCAGCCTCGACGATCGAAAAATTTGGCCATTAATCAGGTCTAACCAAGAGGTCTGTGCTCAAAGTTGTTTGTGCTCACACAAGATCGTTGATTGTTCATATATGTTAGAATTATAACAACCTATCCATTTGATCTTTCATACAGTAATCAAGTGAGTCAGATTAGTTTAAACAAGCAGCTTTTAATCAGTAAGATACGAGTTCACACATTCTATCTACCGTGGTTTGGATTTGAGGTGAGTGATGCTTATTTGTCTTTCGCAGACAACACTTGTAGTGTAAATTATGTTCTAATTGTTCACATATTAGCAATCCATATAAAATTGGTTTGATGTGACTTTGTTGTTTGTTATTTATAATTCACTTTTGCAACTGTTCATCGTATATTGTTTTTACAATAATTCACACCATAGTTATCTCAGTGAATTTTTCAATATCCCTCTTCAGGGCACACCTCGTCTATCAACTGAACCCTTGAGTAGTCGACTGCATCAGGAAAAATGTCCATTGAGTGAAAACGGTGATGAAAAACAGACGACTGTTGATTTATGGTCGACAGATGACGGTGTGGTTGATTATAAGATGGATAATGAGAACTCATGGGATAATTGGCCACCTCCTTTATCGCATATCCCACTTGTCTCACCTAGTGAAGATGCTGCAAAGCTAGGGCAGGACGCCTGGCCAAGAACTGCTCCTAAACGTCGTTCTGCTGTGGATGTAGAGGCCAGATGTTTAGCTCAGTTAGAACGAGCTAGAAAGTATCATCCTAGATTATTTCCTCCACGACCTATGCGTACAGCTTCTGAGCGAACCGCAGCTTCTCGATCATTTTTAGTTTTACTTTACAACAATGAATATCACAATTATGAGCAGGTAATTTTTAAAGTATTTTTTCTTTCTAAACAAAAATACTTTATTCAGCAACGCTAACTTTCATTACACGGCCTAACACTCACTGTTGTTTTTTGCATCAAACAAATTCTAGGTTATCAAAACGTTAAGACGTGTGCTGGACTGTACAACTCAGCAGGGTACACATTATGCGGTGCTTGTTAATTGTGATGGCCGTGCAGTTCTTCAAACAAACCTCACCGCTTCACAAGCGTCTAATTTGGCATCAATTCTGATGGTAAGTAATCGTAATGGGGCTATTTTTAACTTCATTAATTTACTGATGACATTTGTTATACATAATATATATGTTTTATGCTGATTGTTTGTATCTCTTCCACTTGCGAATTAATTAATCTCGTTTTCTTTGTGAATCTTTCTATGGATTTACTAGATTCGTTAGTTCTGCTCTTCGACACTAAGCACCTTCTATAAATATTATTCCTCATGATGGATGTATCATGCATATAATTCCCTGTATAATCCTGAAGTGAGCGAGAACCAAAGATTTTAGAAGAATAGCATGAACTCATTTTATTTCGCTTAGTTCTCGTTAGGTATTTACAACCTGTGATAGTTAAAAATCATAATTACAAAATGGGTTTAAATTACTAACATGAAAGATTTTAGTTGGAAGTTATTTTGAAGACACATCAGTATAGTTATTGATCAATCTTCAGTATAACTTCCAATTTTCATGATAGGTTCAAGTGACTGGTTGGCTGCAGTTAAATTGTAAACTGTTGGACTCCGAAACTTTTACGTGTATCATCCTTACCGCAAAACATGATCTTGAATGTTCGATTTTATTTGCCGAAAATATACACTGATGAAGAGTTTTATATTGTCAACCATATGATCACCGAGCTCAGTGGACAAGTCTATGAGACCGGTCGTACAAAACCTTTCTGTGAGTTTCTCATGCGTTGGTTTCGTACTTTTCATACCTTACTTCAGGCGATGGCAATCCGTATGTCAAGACGAGGTGTGCTAACGTTTGTGTCTGACATTTACCAGCACTCTCCTTTGGTTGAGTAAGGCATCATTTCTGCAGATGGTGGTTTACTTGCCATCACACCACCGTACAGTTGATAACACCGCCTTGTCCTCGAGCCTTGGACTTTCTATCTTTAATCTTATTACCTCTCAAACAACCCGTCTGCCTTGATAAGATCTTAACAAATGTGTTTTATTCAGTGTAGCTCAATTGTATCACCACAATATTCAAGTCCACGATAGCAGTTGCGGTCGGGTCTTGTCGTACATGAAGTTTATTGATAGTACCCGTTTACCTAAACCGATGTAAGTAAACTAGGACTTGAATCTACTGATCAGAATGTTAAAATACACTAACCACCAGACTATCTTTTCATAAAACTTAAGAATTATAATTATTTAATGTTCAATATTTTAAATGACAAAGTTTTTATAAGATTGTCTCGTACTTCCACTTTTTAATTATTTCATATACTATTCCCTAGAACAACTTCATATCAACTTTTATCTATTTTATTGAATCATAATATGTTTTAACACGGATCACGCTGTTGTATTCCACTTGTTTTTTCCAGCGTACATCTACAAGTTTATCTACACGTCCAATAAATTGTGCAGCTCAACATACGGATGTTTATTCAATGGAAGTATTTTTCACATTATTTATTCGTTGGTTACGTCGTTTCTGTGATCAAGTACCTAGTTTACGACCGATTATTTGTCATGCTATCTTGGGTCATCTACCAGCTAATAAGAATGGTATCGATGTTAGTGAATCAAGTCAATCAAATGATATATTGCCAATATTACTCCCCGGGGAAATTGTTGAACAAGATTCATTTTTAAGTCATATATTGGAACGTCATAGTTTAACATGGAGATGTAAGTAATACTTACTTGTTTTGGTTGGGATATGGAATGGTTTTCGATGCATGGTTTTGTCGTTGTTCAATTGTTGGAGAACTACATAAGCATACACATTTAACTCTCAATTCCAAGCCACTTCTCATGGTGTAACAGATATTGACATCATCCAATTGTTTATACAGAAGGCCCGAGCCTTAATATTCAAGCATATTTTTTTGGGAACTTAAAAAGCTTAAATAACCTGTACTGTATTCTGAAGGTCTTCCAGTCACCCAAAGACAATATAGGATTCGGCCAAAACTGTCCATCAGTGCGATATGCCATACCTCATAGCAAGAAGAAGCATGGTTGTAAAATTATTATCAACAACAGTTGGCACTATTTGAGTTCAATGAGTTAGAAGTGCCCATTAGAGAAATAGAACTAATGGAACTATACCACTGCAACCAGTTTCTCTTCATGTCATTCTTAGTCTCCAACTAATTATTACGAGTGTTACATGGGTCTTAACCACGAAGTCTTCATCTACTGACATGGCTAAGTCCAGGAATCAAAGATTTCATAGAATAATGGAATGACTTACTCATAATTTCCTTCCTAACCACTCATATTAGGATCGGAATTGCAAGACTAGTGTTCAAATATTCTTACAATCTAGTTTATTCTATCTGCATGGCAGTAGTATATTTATTACATTTCGTATTTTATTTTTATTTATTTATTTATTTGAACACATAAATATTGATACAAGAGGGCACCAAATATATATGCGCCACACAAAACAATGAGAATTCGAAGAGAAAAAAAGGAACAATAACGAACAGATTAGTGTAAGGTAGTGTAATAATAATAATAATAGTAGTAATGGGGGAAACGACTTATGCAACAGCTCGCCTATGGTGGAAACTCGGTTCTATCTATCTAAGCGTTCTCGAGTCACTGTCTAGTTGAAAATTGTATGCTACCACCAAATACGAATAGTGAAGCAGTTTTTCTGAAACCATGTACTCTTATTTTAACAGTGTATACAGTTGCTATACATTCATTGATCGATATATAAATATATTACATTACTTGTTGTTTAACCCAATTAATTGTTACCCTAATTATTTTGTTATTTGTTCTTCTTATATATCTTTTTTTCTCTCTCACTTGTTCAGCTGTTCGACAAGAAATGTTACGTCTTATTATGAGTGTACTCCTAAAAGATAATTTTTATCGATGTGTATTTGCAATTAAATTTACCAGAGTAAGAGATTTTATTTGTGTTTCTCTCTTTCTATATATATACATATTCATGATTGTAATCTATGTCTATTTAAACTAATCAACATTAAGTAAAGATATCTATCAATTACTTAAAAGTATATCGTGTTCAGAATAAGACAAAAAGAATAATTCACTGTATTTAACTAACCTCACGTTATATGAAATTGTCTTCTGACCTAAATTCGTTAATCGCAACAACATATTTCAACAGAGATGTATTGGCAGATTTCTTAAAATCACTTACTTATTTATCATCCTGTTTAATTATGAATTAAATTACTGCAGTGAATGTGTTTAATATTATAGGATATTCTCATAATTTTGGGGTTTATTAGGAAAGTTGTAACTTGCTAATTAAGTACAGATAAATATATAGTCGATGTTTTAGCAGCATATTTAATCTTACTGTTAATAATATTCGAGTGATTAGAAAGAATTAGTTGAATTGGGTCTCAAACCTGCTATTTGTCAACTAAAAATTGGATGTTTTTACTACTGGTAATATAATTCCCATCAAGATTGCAGGTACGCCTTGTTGATAAGTCCAAGGTTCAGGGTACATGACCCGTAAGATTTTCTAATGGTGTCTCGCAGCGGGAGTGTTGTTCACGAAATTAAGAGGACAAAAAGCGAATGTCCGGCGCTTTAACGGGGTTGGTGGATACGGAGAACTTACCTAACGGAGCTCGGAAACCCTGATTCCAAACCAACGGTGAAAGTGAGGTCCAGGATCCTAAGGAAACAAATGGCGTGTGAACCTGTTGTCGGTAACCGGCTACCATGATACCGCATCTAACATTTTTTCACTGTCTTGTGGCTTAGACCTCTAGGTCAAAGGCTCTGAGTGTGGCCCCTTAAGAAAACCACCTGTTTCTGTTCGGGCACCCAGTTAGTATTCCAGCCCTCATACAAATCGAATGATTTATGTGGCGCGTATATCTTTGGTATCTCTTTGTACCAATGTTTGTGTTCAAATGAAAAATAAATAAAATGGTGTCCATGTAAAATTTGGTACACCTGATCTACAAGGATATAAAACAGTGCATGCACTATTGTCTAGTTTGATGTGCGAAGTGTGCTTCATGCTATATATGCAATCCATGCTGTTATCATTAGTGGAGTAACGACTAAGTGGTCAACGCGTTATTTTTGCAACAACTTGGTTTCAGGTTTCAATTCCTCTTTACTTCGGTTCAGTCAGCCTAGTAATATCATCAGTCTTCATACTCAGAATATTTCTTAAAGTCAATGTACACGAATCTATAACTGGTACTTGAGTGTTTAATAATAATCAAAGATTATATGATTTAAAATTCATTTTAATGAAAATGGTTGTTACTCTATGTCTTAATAAACCAATGAATAGAGCGTCTTTTTTTTCTTATGAAGAATGTTATATCTTCAAGAACATAAGTGTATATACCGAATGAAAGCTTACCAATAGGAGAAATATAGGTATACAATAATTCAAGTATTTTTTTTTTCCCACAATAAGTTCAACTATATATTCCTTGTTTATGATCAATATTTGCCCATTAAAAATGAAAGACCTATCTAGTTGATGATATTCAATGTCAAATGTATAAATAAATTTTTTTGTTATCATTAACTGGAAAGAAAAAAATTTGTTTATTTACATTGCATTGTTGACATGTGATTCTTGTTATAGACTAATATACAATTTCAATTGTATATCATATATAATTGTTTATTATAATCTGAAGGGGTGACTTTAATAGATACATTGTTATCAGCTGAATTTTCAATGGAATATATATTTCTTCAAAAGTTCATGACTTTATTTATTCTTTAAATTCTAATTTGCTTGAAGTCACTAACTTCTATTCTTAGCCATGTTGGTAAGGATCCGCGTAACTATCGTAACAGATGGTTGGGTGACATGACCGATAATCGATTACAATGGCCTAGGTATATACACTCTCTGTCTTCCTCAAACTACGAGGTTAAAATCGTTTCATATCTTTCTTTCTTCCTGTACTATATCCTTATATGCAATCTTTTATATATTACTACCATTGGAATAACTACTTCTATGAATTTGGTGTTCATTTTGTTGTGCTTATGAGGTGTGGCAACTTGGACGGATGCATATCTGTGCCTGGTCCTACGTTGTAACTGACTGAATATGTACACACCTATCTGCTGTTTTTCTAGTTTGTAAAATATTATTCTGATGGGTAACAGATTTTGTGTCTATTTCCTTATGTGAGTACTGGTTTGGCTACGAATGATCAATAGATTATTAATATTTCAAAAAATTTTTGATCAATACATTTATTGTTCATGATTAGGATTTGAAATTGGATAAATTGGTACATATGGAGGATCCACCTGGGGGAGTTTGAAAACCTTGATTGCAAACCAATGGTGCACATGGGTTCTAGGATCCTGAGGGAACATATGGCGTATAAACCAATTATTGGTCACCGGCTACCATGTTACTGCATCTCCTGACGTTGCTCCACTGCCTTGTGGATCAGACAATTCCTTAACTTTCAATATTGAATCCCTTGTAACCAGGAAAAAATGTATCGTGAAAATGTAAAAAATTGTTACTGTTAAGCAAGAATTAGACAAAATCTGAAGAGCTCTTATGAAGAATAGATAGTCACTAAGATTTAACAGACTGAAAGCATAAAGAACTAAGGAATATTCTAGCGTAAACATAAGAATCGAGCGAATACATCTATTACCAAGTTTAAGACAGGCTCAATTTTCTCATGTTCGTTTTTCCAGAGCTTAAGTTAAATGTAGAGCAATTATGAATACTAGTATTTCAAAAACAATTAGCAAAACTAATCGCTCTGATTATCATAATAGGTTTACTGTCCTTTTTATAGATTGAAATGGTTTGTGATCACTACCATTTTTCCTGAAGACCTATCGAGTTAGTCCATCATAATCTGTGCTTATTCTCTTACAATTAGTTTTAATTACTTCGATGTATCTGTCAATTGAAAGCTTAAAGTCAATCTCCCGTTCAAGATTTTATTAAGTATTAAACAACTGAATAGTAGATAAAGATTATGTCTTTTCCATTTTGTTTCCGCAAATAGCTGAATTTTCAACCGCAATCACTTTGATGAGTTTAAACAGTTGTCTAGTGTTATTTATCGTCATTGCCCTCTTCATCCTCTTTGCTTTCATTATGACTAGTCACTATCATTAGGTCTGCTAGTGATGGGTGTATATTAGAAGAGAAAATGTAACAACTGATAAATCAGTCTGTCTAGTTATTCATTTATCTGTTTGTCATTAACTGGAAAAAAATGTTAATATTTCTGGTTAACGTTTTTTTTAGCGAGTTAGTTTTCTACGGGGGGGGGTCGCTAACCCCATGCCCAACCCTCCTCCTTTATTCGAGATTAAAATTGGCAGTAGCCGTATAGGGGCTCCAGGCCGAGTTACAGTGTTAGTAATTATCCTCGATTAACAGTTGAATCTTACAATGTAATAATAATGCACCTCATTTATCATGTGAAGTATTTTGATTTAATCTGTATGTTCAAGGTTAATCATACACTCTAGGGTCGGTCATTTAAATCAAAATAGAGTAGCAGTCGAACTATTGTTTGTAAGCCAATTTTGTAAAACAGAAATCTAAATTATTATTCTTATTTGACAATTACGTTTTATTTCCATTGTAACTAGATCATGTTCACTATAAATGATCATAGTTAAATGGAAACTATTAATTTTTATCTTCTAATCATATGATTGATATTTTGTGTTGATTTTTGATTTCTATAAAAAAAAAACCCATTTCATCTATGGATTTCCTATATCAAACAACTTGATGTCCATTGATCATCTATGTATCCATAGTCCTATTCATCGTTAATTCAAAATCATATTTATGATGATCATTTAGTTGGAGACAGTTTATGTGGTCTAAGTTGTCAATTTTACACTGTTATCAGTTTGGTAAGTTACATATCACTTCATGAATTTACATTTTAAAAAGGGTTTAGTTTTTAACTATATATATATATGCTGTTAGTCAGGTATGGAGAAATTCTAGTAGCTGACGCACACCGCTTTGCCCCCAAATGTTTTGGAACGGTTGAGGGTGTAGAGAGTCAGCTCTCCCTCTCGAAACGCTCTCACATGGCCACGCATATACAGCCACTGACACAGAAGTCCTATGCCTTCTCGCGACATTACTGTTGTTTACAAAATTGAGAGGACGAAAAAGGAGTGTCTCGCACTTTGGTGGACACGGAGAGTTGACCTAGGGGAAGTTAGAAAACCGTGATTCCAAACCAATGGTGCACATAGGTTTCAGGACCCTGGGGGAACAATTGGCGTATGAGCCAATTATTGGTCACTGGCTACTATGTTACTGCATCTCCTGATGTTGCCCCACTTCCTTGTGTATCAGGCCTTTAGGTCGAAGGCTCTGGGTGTGGTCCCCTAAGAAAACCACCTGCTTCGGTCTGGACACCCGGGTATTATCACGACCCACACACAAATCAGGTTACTTGTGTGGAGCATATGTATTTGGCTTCTCTTTGTACCAATATTTATGTGTTCAGATAAATAAATAAGCTTAATTCTTTTGAAACTAATGGCTGCTGATTTTATGTAGTAAGGTAATAAACGTTTAACAGTTAAATTATCCAAATCAGAGGACATAGTACTTCCGAAATTCTCTCTCTGAACTACAAATCTCGATTATTGTATTATCTTGTACATCAATTGACTGAAGTTCCTACATTCAGTTTGTGATAATGGTGTTGTTTTATTTTTCTAGTTGTAATACATTTTGTTTTCTTGTTGATGATATACTGCATAGTCTTTATCTATGAACAAGTTTCAGTTTGCATTCATATTGTTCATATTGGTGCCCAAAATGATGTGGGGTGCTCCATTTTGACGTCAATTAGACTGCATGTTGTCGACGCGCTAACCACTTCTGTGGTTTTTTATCTGATTACAATTAGATCATATGTTGATCGCTATTGAATGATTGCTATCGGGATCTATATGTCGCCTATCATCGACTTAACTCGCGTTAGTGAATACGGGAATTAAAATAAGTTAAATACGAGAATGGATTTTCGAATACTTATATTTTGTACAATCGTTAATAGGAACAGATAATCAGATGGACGTAGCGATAAAAGCAAAGAAGAATGAGCGAAGAGAAAATACATGCAGTAGAGAAGGCGTGTGAACCAACTTCATTTAATCAAGCGTTATTCAATATTCATAGTCACACAAAAATAGGTTACAGACATGCAATGAATGGGATAAGAAGTGTACACACGTACGCTCATATAAAAGCAGTCAGGGTTGATAGGTGAATAATTAACAAGGTCAAAACGTGGTTCAAGAGGAATGGATAAATTGATCTGTCCAGAAGCTAGAATAAGTTATATGGACCTAACATAGTAACCGACACTACAATGAATCAATATTAGCTGTGAGATATTATCATCAGGAAAATATCAGTTGTAATATGTCTCTGTACTTTAATGAATTAATTTTATCAATTACGCATCTTCATATCATGGTAACAATGCATGAAGTCGCTAAAATCATGTTGACTATTACATCCATAACGCTTTAAGTTGTTATACAGTGTGACATGTTATATCAAATGACATATTACTCAAGTCAGTTTGTTATGATGATGATGAAAGCACTATGTATTGTCATTATTTCATTATCTATCAAGTGATATTAATCACAGTTCTGTCTTGGAAATAAAAAAAACTTTTACAATTAACGTTTTGTCCATACTGCTTGGTATACAATTAATTATACCGGTTTTCTATATTGTCCATAACAGAGCATAAAGGACTGTGTATTACGTTTTTTTTTTAATTTAAAAAAAGATATCATACCTAATGAATATGTAATGCAGTATTATTATTATTATTATTATTATTATTATTATTATTATTATTATTATTTGTATTACAGGCACGTCAACTTTTAGAGCAGAACAATATTTTGACACGATTAATTTCTCGATTAACTAATGCATTTCAAGTTAATTCAATTGTTTTACCTGATTTTTATTCACAAACAACTAATCAAAATATACCTGCCGATATACAAGAAGAATTAGCTATATCTAATTTCAATACTGATACAAATGTATCATGGGTTAGTGCTGTTCTTGACCTACTTAGACGTTTGAATCCATTCGAATGGGGTTCATCAGCTGGATCTTATATGAACAATCTTACAATATCATCAACTAATATGAATCCAATAAATTGTGTTCTTCCAGAACCGCGTGTTTTATCATGGCAAGCTGGTAATACACTTGCTCGCTCATTATTTCATCCATTTGAACGATTATTTCATGTTATACGTGATGTGGACTATATTCTGGCAAGCTTAACTAATGTTCGACCTATTGTTATAGATAATGATGGTAATTGTTCAGTTACTTGGTGGACGGAAGCTGCAAGATCTGCTTATCTTGATTATATAAGACAATTTTTATCATTGCTTAGTTTTATACAAGTAAGTTAACTTGTCATTATTTTTATCAGCTATTTTCTCCTTAGTAATAAATATATCGCAGTGATTATATTCATACATTCATATATCGCATGAACATAATTTTACTGATCAGTTGTTTATTCTACCATAGGATTTATTTTGTTTCAATTTACATTATGTACTACAAATATACTTTTAGTGATAAGTTAAAATGACAGGTTTAAGGTCAACAAGAAACAATCAACATCGAGGTGTACAAGACAAGCTGTGAGCCAAATGTAGAGAAATTCGAACACTTCACTTCTACCTGAAGTTTGTGTTGATGTCGTCCAGACGAAAGATAAAAGCTCCACAACCAAACCATTCAGTTCAGGGAACAAGATTCCATCAAAATAAAATAATTTGTAAAAATTTTCCTTTCTGAGGATTATTATTATTAATGTTATTTTCTTTTTTCATAATTTCCTTTACCAATGTATATCATCCTGGCAATTTATGTTTACCAATACTATACAATTGAGTAATTCTCTGTGATAATTCCGTACATAAACTCCACTACTCTAATTTCTCTCTTTGAAAAATGTGACCGATAAACAGTTGCTGTGATAAGTTTTTACATACTTGACAGACAACCAAATTTCATTTTTTTTGTAGCATCTATTGTTATACTGAATTTCAAATGGTATTTCCTTTAGATGATTTACTTTAAGATTTTTCAGTGCATACGTTATTACATGTTCGAATACATTTGTTTCAGTCTAATAGTTTTCACTCAAATCTTTAGCATGAGAAGGAAACGATAGTTATATTGCTTTTTTCGAAGTAGAAGAACAGAACTGTGCTGGAGGTTTTTAAACAATGTCATACGTTGAACCTATAGACAATTAAGTCCCAAAAAATATACTTGTAAACTTTCGAAAAACAATCTAAATTTGAAGAGAAATTCAAATACAGTTCATTTAACTTCGATTCAATCATCTACAGCGTAGGACCGGACACATATATGCATTGATAGACGGATATTTCGCCTTCCAATGATAGACACTGCCACAGAATCTCCTGGCTTACAGAGTCAAATGCTACTTTTAAGTCAAGGAAAAATATCATTGTCGGACGCCAGTAAGCATACATGTGTTCTTAGGTCATCACACCTCTGTACATTCTGCAGTACGAATTCGTCGGACCTCCAGTCTTCTACTTTTTGTCTTACCGTTCTCCAACGGACCTGGCTGTCATGGCTGCCAGTATGTCCCGATCGGTTCATCACAATGTGCAAGCTAGACTATTTCGTCAACAGTCGTGGTTCATTTCTCTTTGGTGTACATTTTGCAGTTTGCGTATAAATGATCAAGAAAAATTACTGGAGTTCACGTCAGTGACTCCGATTGCCAATTCTCCAACTTGGAACAATCTTTGTGATTCTTTTCAAGGGTTTATAATAGATATTCAGGTTACGGACAAACTTTACACATGGAGGTTAGTAATGCCACCAGGATGCCTAAGCTACTGAAGCGGGAGTGAGATCTAAACATGAAACTAATATATTGATGTCTTTTGTAACACAGATATAATTATGCCAATTCCTTATGTATAATAAATAATTTCCCTGGTTCCATAAACAATCTTGAGTGATGCTATATTGATGAAATGTTTATGAACAATATTCATTTCAGTTGATTATTTTCCCCTGAAAATATATATTTGGGGAGGTACTAATGTTTTTGTCCAAAACAACAATGAAGGTAACTCGAAAAGCGTAATAACATCACTAAAATACTCTCTTTAAGATGAGATACTCTGTTGCATATTCAGTATTAAGACAGTTTAACTACTCATGTATTCACATTTACATATATGCACTACTTATTCACTTTTCTTTTATATCCATCTGTAGGATATGAATGGTATGCAACGTGAAACACAAAATCATGTTGAAGAAGAATTAGAATGGGCTAGTGGATTTTATATTATGAGTTTATTAGTTAGTCTGCTTGGCCTAACTGTCCAAGTGGCGAGTTCAGATTATGAACTTTACAATTTGGTATTACGTGAAGTTCGTCAGGTAAGTTTTTTATTTTAGTTTCTGAAATCCAAGAAAATAGCTTATAAGAGAACAAATTTAATCATTTGATTTTGATTTAGTACAAATTTAAAGCACTTATGTAGTATTCGGTCTTGTAATTTCAGTGATAACCCTTAAACTGTTCAAAATATACCGGCGGCTGTAAAATATATTCGGGGTGATTAGATTAACTAAAACAAGGCTCTGTAAGTCAGAATATGAATACAGCAGATTTACTCAAACTGATATCTTCTTAGTGGTTGCGAATACTTTATGAGTGGTTTGAATCTGTTTCAAGTTTCATAAAATGAGTTATTATATGAATATAAATGTAAAGATGATTGAAATAATGCATTAGCAACCTATACATCAATTTTATTGATTATGAGGTGTTTGACAGTGCAGACAGGAGAACATTATGAGAACGTCTTTGACACTGTGGAGTTCCTGAGAAGATTGTTAACATTATCTGGACCTCATACGACGGACTACAGTGCAAAGTTGTGCATAGATGACAGCTGACAGACGCATTCCAAGTAAGGGCCGGATACAGACAAGGCTGTCTGCTCTCCCCCTTCTTGTTTCTTCTAGTGGTCGACTGGATTATGAAGACCTTGAAATCTGAGGGAAAACACGGCATACAATGGACAATTTAAAGCCAATTAGACGATTTGGACTTCGCAGATGACCTAGCCCTCCTGTCCCATACACACGAACAAATGCAGATGAGGACAACTCGTGTAGCAGCAGTCTTTGTATCAGTAAGGTTCTTAAATACAGCACGGCGAACACTAACACAACCACAATTGATGAAGGAACTTTGGAAGAGGTGGAATCGTTCACGTACCTGGTTAGCATCAACGATGAATAAAGAGGATCAGATGCAGACGTGAAGGCGAGGATTGGCAAAGCAAGGGCTGCATTTCTAAAATGAAGAACATATGGAAATCGAAACAACTATCAAATAATATCAAAGTGAGAATCTTCAATACGAACGTCGACACAGTTCTACTGTACGGAGCTGAAATATGGAGAACTATTAAAACCGTCATCAAGAAGGTACAAGTATTCATAAATAGTTGTCCACGCAAGACACTCAACATCCATTGGTCGGATACAATCAGCCACAGCCTAATGTAGGAGAGAATAAACTAGCTTCCATCTGAACAGAAAATGGGAAACGACGATGGAAGTGGATAGGATATACGTTGTGGGATATCATGAAACGGTATCACGAGGCAAGCACTAACTTGGAATCCTGAAGGGAAGCGAAAAGTGGAAGGCCAAAGCATACATTACGTCGGAAATAGAAGCAGATATGAAAATAATGAATAACAACTGGAAAGAGCTGGAAAAAATTGCACAGGAAAGGGTTAGATGGAGAGTCCTTGTAGGCGGCATATGCTCCTTCATGAGAAGTAACAGCGGTAAGTAAGTAAGTAACCCTCAATTACAACACTTCCTATTAGGAAATTCACTAAACATAAGAGATCCTGGATGACTTGGAAATTTCAACACGAGGTGATAAGCTGCCTAAATTGAAAATATTCTATTAGAATAATTTATTCTATGTACAATTAGTACACAAAAAAATCTGTATGATTGCGACCGGATTTCGTGACTGTCTAGATCAGTCATAGAAATTCGAAAGGAACAAATTATTTAACACATTAACTAAAGAATAATAAAAGGTCATTGAATCATAAAAAAACCAGTGGATATTATCAGTTACACATATGAAAGAATGGGCGTGACAAATGAACTAGAAAATAAGATTTGTTGTGAAATAACATGTAGTTTAATCCAGTATACCTTTTTCATTTAGAGATTAAATTTAATTGTTTTTTTGGTAAGAAAAATTATCATAACACCATTATATATTGAATGTCATGTGGTGTGAAATCAAAATTACACAATACTTTCATTCTTTTTGATAAGCATTCCTTCGGAAATTTGATGAAATCAGCATTTTGTGTGTGTGTGTGTGTCTTTCATGTATTAAATGTAATATCTATGACGAAATCATACGACTACCAATTTGTTAGTTAATAAACATTTTTATCTCTTACATGATTAATTGAATAAGTTAAGGATCTTACATAGACCATTATGACATTGCCATTTTCATTAACTTTAAAGTTTGAACACAAATGTTGTGGAAACTGAAAGAAATCATTGATGTTAGTATTTTCTTATTTACAAATTGCCAAAATATTTAACTCAATTTTTTCAATGAATTGGTTTTTATTAGAATGGGGGTTTGTGGAGATTCTAGTGATTTTAATAGTTTAATTCATGAATCTATGTAAGCTAGACCACTGTTGGATGCCGGCTCAGTGATCCAGAGGTTAGGCATTCGCGCGCCAGACCGAAGGTCCTGGGTTCGAGTCCCACATGCGGGATCGCGGATGTGTACTGCTAGGGGATTCCCATACTAAGACGAGACTGTCGTCCTGTGCTTTCAGGTTTTTAATGGTGGTCTAGCTTACATTGACTCATGATTTCAACTATTAGAATTGGTTTTGATCGCGAAAATATTCAGTTTTAATATTTTAAACCCTCGAAGCATCCGATATGTAATAAGAACGTAAAATTACATGAAAATTTGACAGCTCTTTTGTCTGTTGCTTAAAACTCCAGTTTTAAGTGCAGTCACATAGACCCAAACCTATGAACATGATGACTGCTAACCAGTATTGTATTAGAATATGTTTGTCTAGTTTTATTTTATGGGTTGTGTTATTTTGAAATAAAAAGGAATTACATCATTAACATGCGGTTAGATTGTGACCCTGGTTCACCAGGGTGCTTGGTACCTGTGTGGTTACGCCACAGGATTGAGCTGTTTCATTTAGATTGTAGCGTTAAAGCCTATATGATGTCTGGTTCTCCTGTGAAGCGGGATTGAGCTGTATTACTCGGGTTATAGAGTTTAAGCCTGGATGGTGTCTGGTTTTCCTGGAAACGGGATTGAGCCGTGCTATTTAGGCTACAAATTTTAAGCCTGGGCGGTGTCTGCCTCTCCTGTTAAATGGGATTGAGCTGTATTGTTTGGGTTGTCACATGAAAGTATGGATGATGTCTGGTTCTCCTGAAAACCAATGTAAAATTACCCTGGCCCACAAGGGTATACTATATATAGATTACGGCCTGTGATACACACTTGATTATTTAATGTACTTTTAGCCCTCGTAATTGAATGATGTTTGGTAAAAGAAAAAAACTTTATATTATTTTGAAATGGAAATATTCCTAATATTCAATAATTTTGTTGTATGTCGCGTTATTCTTTTGAATTTTGTTTACAGAATGTCTCATGTGGTTTCATATTGTTGGTTGTTTATTTGTTTATGGTTCTTATTGTATATAGGTCTTTGAAACACGTATTGGTATAATGGATCGTCGTTTTCGTATTAAACCGTTAACAATAGATCTTAAACTTGATAACAATGATGAATCTAATCAAGCTAATAACAATGTCATGTCGAATAAATTAAACTTTCATTCACTTGGTGTCACAACGGAAGTGTATGTGTATGATGTATCAGTGTATCGTTTAAGTTTATTACAACCGATTCCCGATTATTGGCAAGTTTGTATGGACATGGATTAGAAATGGGATTGAATTTTGAAAGCTTGGGTTTATTAGATCAGGTAGAAGCTTGTTTTTATTGTTTATATAATATTTCATGACCATGATATTCGTTCTTTGTTGATCCAAAATTTGAAGTAGTGAACATATCTTCTAATTGATGTTTTTATCATTGTATTTGCCCACTGAAGATGTACACTGGGAGCGGTGTCCTTCATCTTTCAATCAGTCAGTCAGCAGCAACGTATAACTTCGTTCGTACGTACCTCAGTTCCAGTTGCCATACCACATTAGCACAGAGATACAATTGTCAATTCAAATCACGTAGTGGTAGAGGCAGTCAAAGTATAAGCAGTAATCAGAAGCATTAGGGTTTGAAGATGTTATTCAAGAAGTATAATCCAGTGAAATAAATTTGGAAAGAGAGAAAAGAAAGGAACATGTAGAATTCAGAAGATTAGAACTTGGGAGAACATAAAGAGTGGATGCGCCTGCACCATTGCAAACGATTTTGAGCCATGTCATTCAGGGTCTCTAACCATCGGTTGCTATCATCTCGTGGATCCCAACCAAGTTGTCTACACCTACCAACATGACTCAGTCCACTTATCAGTGACTTTATGGATTTGTGCTGTGTTTTAGTGTGGTCGCTCCTAGCTTTCTTCCAACCTACTCCTATACCACTGAACATCGCACGTCGAGGCAGTCGGTGGTTGGGCATACGTAACACATGTCCCAGTCATCTCAACTGATGAAGTAGTGAAACCTCATCAATCGATTCGTTATCCTTACCTAGTATCCGTTTCCTAACAACTGCATTGCTTACTCGGTGGTCTCAGGATATACGAGCCTAAAGAATTTTTCTAATTATGTTGCTAGTATTTAAATGTGGTGATATTTTTTTGTGTGACTTCAAACGAAGTATGAACTTAATTAGCTGTCAGTGCTGTTCTCTTAATCCAATAATTGATTTTTCTCGACAAATTCTATTATGACAATCAATCTTTTGGATTAGATGGAGTAAGAAGCTGAAGTACTTATGTTAAACGTCCAAAGTATTGAAACTAAGGCTAATTTAACGTATAGACCACTCGTATTTCAACGATAAAATGTACTTACTTACGGTTGTGCGAAGCTATCAAATTTAAATATGGTTGCGTTTGTTGTTGAACAATCAAGGTTTTGAGATTAGATGTAGTCTATCTGTTCAATCCTCGTTCATTAAGGGTTTGTTTAACTTTACTGTTTTTAGTTTCTATAGATAGATAACAATCATAGTTTTGTCTGTCTTACTTATTGTTGCTCATATCCCACTAACTCTAGTTGATACACGCTCCCGTTAAGTCACATGTTTTATGTGACTAGCTAATTCTATGGTATTCATGAGCTTATTACCACTTCACACTTAGTTTACCAACATATTTAACTTTCAATGAATGAGAAGGATTACGAAAAAAAGAAACTTTTGAGTGATTTTTGTCAATTAGAAAAAAACATGTATACACTATCGACAAAATAATTGGGGGGTGTGAATTTGATTCGTTGTGGCCACATTCAACTAGATACTACAGATTGAATAGTTAAAGACTTCTGTAACTATCTTCATATTGTTCACCTACGTTCTTTTCCTACTCGTAAATTCTCCTGATTATTTTACTCATGGATTTTATGTTCTTCATTGATAACATGGTTCAATTATCTCGTACACCTTTTCTGCAGTAATTGATAAGTTATATGCTTTGTACATGAATCACTTTATTATCAACTTGAACATCGTTTTTATTTTCTGACTAATTATTATTTATTTATTTCTAATAAGGGATTTGTAAATCTATTGATTGAAAGACCATTGCAAATATTTGCATTTTGTGCTCAATGCAATGCTAAAATGTGGGTTCGTAATGGATTCGCTGTTCAACAATCTGTATGTGTGACTTTATTGTTGTATTTATTTTGTTATGTGTTAATCATTTTATGTATTGAATGTACGAGCTTTGAAGGGGAGAGGGAGTTGGCTTCCAGCTGATTAGTCGCACGTTTGGACTTGTGTATAAGGTGGTAGTTGTAGGTAATTCATAGGGAATCCTTGAACTGGATCTCGTGCTATTCGACACTCGTCAGCAAGGTGTGCCTGAAATCTTAGGGAAACTGATGCTTCCTGACGGATTCGATCCTGTGTCACCCAGCATCAAAGTCAGAGACATTATCGCTCAGATATCCGGGCTGTGACTGACTTACTGTTGGACTGAGATATTTTCACAGTTGATCGGTGACTGGGAAATAGCCAGTTGGTGTAATGAATGTCGACCTAAAAAGGTTACTCTAAACGAAGGTCGCACCTGTCACCCTGGTCGAAATTCATATTGAATTGGTAAAAGAAATCTAGGACTTTCGAATCTCATGGCAATCGCTTAACTCACAGGTTACTGAATCGATATCTAATGGTCTAAACTTCTAACGTCAGTCTAGTTGTATTATTGCACCGCTGCGTTCCGTTACAGTTTGTAGGTAACTATCTCAAACTCAACATAATCATCCATTGTTGTTATGTTACGAAGTTCTACTTTCAGTAACAATAATACATTTCCTAGATTTCTCTTGTTAGAATGCCTTTCTAAAGAAAGAGCGGTCAGGCAACCAAAATTTTATTTTTTTAAAATGATTCTGATCTTTTATAAGCGATGAAGTCATATACTACATTTACGTAAATTGTGTCATTTTCATGCTTAGATGCACAGAATACTTCTAGATATTAATAATACTGTTGGTTTCCATCGGCCTTGATGTTTCATTAATCTGTATTCTGAATTTTTATAGAATTAAATCTTGATCTAATCAATAGTGATTTCATCTTGACATTTAACATTTTGATATCCACTTAGCCATGACTCGATCATAAAGAAACTGTATTAGTTATTCTTACCCTTTTCCCTTTATTTTCAATGTGAGTATAGACGACCCATGTTAGTGTATGCATGGTACCTTGTAGAAGTCTGCCAGCTCACCCTGATCAAGGATTTAAAACGTTAAATATTATGGATGAGTTTCATTCTTGATGGTGCAGACGCATCACTTTTATCCATTCCAGTCACTCTTTATATATATCTCCTAATTTTGTCTTCTCGAACCATGTTCTTAATGTTTGATCTCTCATGTTTTCACTGCTACTGGTATTATTTTGAATTCTTTTCTATACATCGTGTTAATTTTATCTAATCTTTGTGTAGTTAGACAACTTGAGCTAATTCACTTTTGTGCCTGTCTGTACGTACAATATGACTAGCTACTGTATTTTTTTAATTCTGTATTTGTATAGATGACGAATCTATTCAGTCCATCAATACGTGTTGAATTAGTTGATCGTGATCTACAATTATTACAAATTGCTAGTTGTGTTCTACCACCGGATGAATTTATTGTTCGTTTAATACACAAATTTCATTTGGGTAATTATTTAAAGACGTGAGTTCAAGTTGTTTTAATTGAATCAATCAATTAAATGTGTTCAATGTCAAGATATTTTAATCAAACTCAATAGTCAGTCAGCTACAACGTAGGACCAGGCACATATGTGCATCGGTCTAAGTTGCCATACCTCATTAGCATAACAAGATGAACACCGGATTCAAAGAAGTAGTTAATTCATTGGCGGTAATATATAAAATAAAGATTGCATATAAGGACATAGTACGGGAAAACTGAATGGACAATTATGTTTTCAATTATTGTGGAGAATTTTGTAGCTCATGTGAATTGTTTTTTCGTTGTTGTTTCTGGTAGGTTAGGCTTATCGTCTTTAAGCTCTGTGGTTTTTATAATTGCAAAGCTTTTGTTATTGTTTTGGCAAACAAAACTATCAACGCTTACTTCTCAAAGAATCCATTTTGATTTTTGAATATTGGCGCCTAAAGTTTAATCTTTACATTATTGACTTTTAATTCTGTTGTCCAAATTTCCAAATTCTGAACAATTCATATAACATTGAATGATAACTATGCAGTACCAATGATGAAAGTGGTTGTCTTATTTATTCCTTCTTATATGATTGAATCCTACTAGTTCTTAAGTTCTTTCTAGAATCAACGTATCTGAATTGATTATCTTACACAATTTATTCAAAACTATTGTAGAATAATATACATCAGTTGAAATCATCAGATGTATTTTCTTGCTTGTATTTAGTTAGATAAACAAACCTCGTTCGTCATTATAAGATTCGTTTACATCTCGAATCGTTTCCTTGAACGTTATTGGTCCTATTAACAACAGGAGATTTATTTGGTTCCTGTTTATTTCAATAGTTGAAATCATGAGTCAATTGAAGCTAGACCACCATGGAAAACCTGGAAGCACTGGACGGCCGTTTCGTCCTAGTATGGGACTCCTCAGCAGTGAACTTCCACGATCCCGCCCTCCTGCGAGACTCATGATTTCAACTATTGAAATTTCTAAAATCTCCACAAAACCCCTTCTGATTATGTTTATTTCTCACCCTCACTATATTTACACGAATGCATTTATAATCAAACAATCACTTTACCGTATTAATAATCATTAGCACGATTTCATTCTGACACTTTTACGTCCATATGAGTTATAGAAGGATAAATCATCAGGTCGATAACATGTATTTACGTTCTTATTCAATGATTGCATATTAATAATACTACATACCGGTATACTACAGTCTCAAGCACTTGTTTTACTGAAATTCTCTGACAGTTTAAATGTTTTCCCCTACTATCTCATATTACATCAGGTATTGTTACTATTTTGATGTCCATTGCCTTAAGACTAACAGTAATATAAAGATTGTGTTTCAATGAAACTACTAGACAGAGAACTGTTTTTTTTTTTAGTTGCAAAAATAATTGAAACGATATCCTTGTTTGAGGTGTCGTACAGTAGAATTATAAACTACTTATAAGTAAGCAGTTGATAAATGCTGAACTTTCAAAATCATTGTTTTTTTTTGTTATTATCCAACTTCTATTTTCAAAAATAAAAATACCTGAACAAAACAACAATCCAGCGATGTCTCATCTAAAGAACCCGGTCTTGGTCGTGTACATGCAGTGGAAATGTTGTTACGCGTAATATTGGCATGTGTTTCTAATCGTTCACGTCCTTCAATGGGTTATTTTGCCAAAGACTACTACATGATGAACGATTCTAATAATAAACTGTTGAGTTGTTTGGATGATATCCTGATTGATACTGAATCGGAAATTTACTATCCGAGCCTAATTAATGATGTGATACATACATTATGCCTGAAACCTTTAAGTTATAGTGAATTATTATCCGTTCTTCCATATCAAAATGCAAATAGTTTATTGTTAAGAGTTCCAACGGAACAATCGGATTCAACACATCATCAATCAGATCAATCAGACCATGAAATGAGCACAGAAGAAATACAACAATCGTCAACAGCATGTCCTATAGATTTGGGCTCCAGACCACCAGTTTTACCAGCTTCAATATCAAGAAGTGCTAATAAACGTGCTATAGAAAACGCATTACCTAAAATATTACGTAAACTAGCCGTACAATCATCGGTGAATAACCGTACAGTGTTCAGTATACGACCAGAATATATGGCATATCGATTTAATCGATTTTATTGGGGATATAGACATCCGGAACAAACAGCTGTAAGTGTACTATCATATATCTTAATATGTTTGTGCAA
This sequence comes from Schistosoma mattheei, assembly GCA_944470405.2. Classification (NCBI taxonomy): domain Eukaryota; kingdom Metazoa; phylum Platyhelminthes; class Trematoda; order Strigeidida; family Schistosomatidae; genus Schistosoma; species Schistosoma mattheei. The sequence goes on from OX103943.1 coordinate 87,082,462, forward strand.
TATAGTTTGGATAAACATCAAGCACTGATGCCACGTTTTGGTTTGGCCGCCCCTTACTTTCTTCCAACCGTTGTTGCTACCTTGACGTGGTGGTCGGGCTTGCCTATCGTGTTGAAGCAACCGAGCTATACTGGCTGGAACAACCGTTCCTCAAAATCCTACCATGTCAGACAGGTCAGTTGATGAGCGGTAAGACTAAAAGCAACAAACCCAAGGTCTGAGGGTGAAGTAGTACTGCTGACTTTACAGAGGTGTGACAGCAGTAAGGTGTTTCCTTCAGACAACCAGCATGACAGCGATACTGCCTTCCCACAAGGAGGGGTGGGGTTAGAAAAGGTCGATCCTAAAAATGCACACCTCACCTTATCCCACGGATATCCGTCTCCGGCAGTAAGGTCTTAACAAGTACGGAGCTAACACAAAAACTACTCACATAAAGGTCGTGTGTGACCGACCTCAAGCAGTTGTCCCTTGGGCACTGCGGTTACACTCTCAGGTCACTAAGACCACCTCTAATCCAATTTCCTTTTCAAGTACCTTTAGAAGAACCCTTCCACGGTGTGGGCAACCTGGAAGTGATAACCGCCCTCATACCTCTAACAGCACTCAAGACCATGGGACTGCATCTCCTCACGATGATCCACTGCCTTGTGGGTTAGACCTTTAGGTCAAAGGCTTAGGGTGTGGCCACCTAAGAAAACCACCTGCTTCGGTGTGGGCACCCGGGCAGTATTACAGCCCTCACAAAAAGGTGTGGCGCATATATATTTGGTGCCCTCTTGTACCATATATATATGTGTTCAAATAAATAAGTAAATAAATGACTGTTCAATATTCTGTATTGTAGTTTCAAGTCTATAAGAATAATAAGTAAACTGAAGACACATTCGATCGATCTGTTTTCAAATGATTAGATAACAATATTACATTTAACACAGTTTTCTTAATTTCCGACTCTATAAATTATTGAAATCAAGCAAATAATTGTGATTGGGATGTTATACAACGAGTTTAGTAGATCATAGAAATGTAAAAATGCCTTGAAAAGTTATTTTTTCCACTGATTGATTATTTACCATTCATTTAGTTTCAAAGATAAATCTTTTAAGCAGAGGTGATCCTTCAAAACAGACTAATCAGTTGAAGTCCTAAATGTTTATGGGAAGATCCAAACAACTAAAATATATGAATTTTCTCATGAATTTTGCAGCTGATTGTAACTTCCAAGAATTCCATATTGTGCCAAGAGATAGTATTTAATAAAAATATTATTATTATTGATGTGTATTTAACTTTAGCATCGATTTTTGGAAGGAATATTAATAAACTTTTCAAATCCATTCTGGGTTTCTGTATAAAGTCTGATACACTATGTTTTCAGCCTGTATTCTAACCAATAAAAGTATTTTTATATTCTTCTTCAATTTCATCGCTTCTCGGCTCTTTGAGCTATGATTATGTGTATATGTGTCTTCAATGTCATATTCACTTCAAACGTTCTGCTTAGTGTTCTTTGACTGTTTAGTATTCAAGCTCAATGAATGAAAATGTACATTAGTTATCAAAAAACAAATGGTCATATCTCCAAAGTTCCAGAGAGAATAGTTTTAAAACTGTTAAAGTCAACTGTGTAATTGCATTCTCGTAGATTAATTCATGAAAACACTTTGAATTGCTTAATTTAGGACTGTGTTGACGTTCGTATTGAAGATTGTGACTTCGATATTTTTTGAAAGTTGTTTTGAGTTCCATTTGTTATCAATTAGGATATTGCATATTACTAAAAACTGTATGTGTCTGTGTTTTTAGTCACTTTTATTATTGGGTTGAGTAAAATTGTGCTTAACAGTTTAACCAGTACATCTTTGTGAACATTTCAACAGCTTGTTTTTCTTCTTTAATAGGCTGAAGCAAATGTTTCTAAATGTTTAAAGAAATGGATTCAAGAACAAAATAATATTGATTTAAAAAATCTTCCAATACCACCACCGGCTCCTCGTCCTTTACACAAATTTACACCATCTGTTTATCCTGGTCCATTACATATTATTCAATGTGTTACATTTGTACGTTTAATTAAAACATTATTAGATATTGCCTATTCTCATGGAACATCAGCCTCATGGTGGTCACATAGTCTACTAGATTTGTTACTACATTTGATTACTGTTGCACTGTATGAAGATGAATTAAGTGGGCGGTAAGTTTGTTCGGTTTTTCTGATTTTTAAATGTTGAAACTTGTTAAAAGATTACGATTAAGTTGTGGTTGGGCTTGCAGTTATTGTTATGTTACAGACAATTAAGGCTATACTGGCACGAAGGGAATTTACTACATTAAGTTCTCTGTCATTGTTCATTGGTTATTGGACATTCCTACAGGGATCGGACAAATTAATCTAACCGGATAGTACTTTTTCCATAATAACGGCCTGATCACATGGAACCCAATACCAAACAAGAGTTTATCCTTTTCAAAGATATAACACTAATATTTTTTAGACTATATTTCACTCAAATTTTCCTTGATATAAACAAGAATCGAAAGTGAACAATATACGTATTCCAATAATCCAAATAATAAAATTACATTTATAAAAACACTACAGTTTATATAAGAATATTGCAGGATCTCGGTACGTCCACTAACGCTGATTGATTGAATATCGGTCAATCAGTGTATCCAATTCAATCAGATTATACAACAGTCAGAAATCTATCGTGCTGACAATCTTTAATTACTGTTTGTAAATTTACCATGTTTACATTTTCTCTTTTGTATTTCATCTATTTCTTAGTAAAACTGGTTCATATCCGTTTTTGATAGCCGTTACCCGTGTCCCAGAACATAGTGAATCTGATTCTGAATTAAAAGAGCTTGCACGTTCCGGGCATTGGTTACAGTCAGCCACAATCGATAAATCTGTTTTGTTCACACTTTTAAACAAGTATGTTTATTGTTATTAGTATTTTTTTTTAAAAATAAGGTAATTGGCAACAATACGGTCATTTTTTACTAAATATGTATCATAGCTTGTAGTTACAACCAAGTGTCCTAATTGGATTTTAAGCACTTAACTATACAAAAAAGATTGCGAGCATCCTCTTAGCAACATCGTTATTTCTTATAGTATGCGTGGATTAAGTTCAACACGTATTTACAGTCATGTGGACTTGATTAGGTTAACTTATTTACCACTTGTGTTTTGAAATTTCCACTCTGATTGTCATTATACATGTATGATATAATAACGAATAGACTTTCTAAAGGAAAGTTGTTTGCATAGGAATTTATTTGTCAGTCATTTGAATATCTAAATGTGTAATCTACAATTCAAAGAATCTTAGTCTGGAAATAATTTTCCATGATCCCAGGTGAACGAAGTAAATTCTTATGTCATTCCTTGGATCCCATATACACCATTAGTTTGGAATTATAATAAGGTTCTTAGCTGTGGAATTTTCTCCTCTTCCCTACCAATTAACGCGGTTTCTACACAGGAAGTTCGCTTTTATCCCTGTTTTGTTTTTTAAAGATGCTACCCATATACAACCTCAGAAATGTTTTTGATCAATGTGAGATGATAATCTCTTCACATTCTACCACAGCAACACGTTTGAACGCAATGTAGTTTATGTTATATGTAATAGTTTTAGTCCATTAAGACATTAAAGATATGTTTTTTCCAGTACACTAGAGTATAATAATTATTTTTTTCATGTCATCAATTCGCCTAACTGTATCAAACTTATAGTGTTCGCGCTTTTTTTTTCTTCTGACAATCATTCAGCTATCTTATTGATGTCCAATCTAGCATATATAGTAATGTGCCATTTAAGCTCATTTAACAGTTTTAAACCCTTGTAGTTTATGGTAATTGGGGGGGGGGACAAATATTATTAATTCTTTTGTATTTAGTCATATCTTTTTCTTATCATTCCAGTAATTGTATAACTTCTCGATTGATACGCATATTGAATTCTACATATCATGATGATCATTCAGATTTGATTAGGTAAGTAAATAATTTTTTTTTTAACCTTAGCCTTCCCTTGGTTTTTTCTCCCGGTATTTATTGGGTTGTTCTAGTGTTTATTTATATCCGAATACTGAATTCTTTTTCGATTTGATAACCTGTATAGTTCATATAAGTATTTGTAACGAAGTAACCACCTCCACCTTGTGAAGGCTCTTTACTCGAACACTACTAGTCGAGTCAGGGCTTATGGCGAACTGTCATCTACTTTTGCAACCTCAAGTGGTGTCCGTCAAGGCTGCCCACTTTCCCCATTTTTGTTTAACTTCATCATAGACCTATTGATGGAAATAACACTCTCGTCGACTGAACTCTCGGGTATTGATCTCCATCCAGGAGGTCCACTTATCGACTTAGAATACGCAGATGACATAGTCCTGTTTGGTGAAGACGCTGACAAAATGCAGAGTCTTCTGGTAGCACTAAGCAACAATGCCAGAATGTTTGGGATGCGCTTCTCTCCCTCGAAATGCAAGTTGTTGCTTCAGGACTGGTCTGCGTCAACACCTGAACTAAGGATAGGGAGTGAAGTAGTCGAACGCGTTGACAACTTCACTTATCTTGGAAGTCTGATCAGCCCTAATGGGTTGGTGTCTGACGAAATCTCAGCACGGATTCGAAAAGCTCGTTTGGCTTTTGCCAACTTACGTCACCTTTGGCGGAGGCGAGATATCCGTCTATCAATAAAAGGACGAGTATACTGCGCGGCAGTTCGTTCTGTTTTAATTTACGGCAGCGAAACATGGCCCTTAAGAGTAGAAGACACCCGTAAGCTACTAGTATTTGACCACAGATGCCTTAGAAATATTGCTGGCATCTGCTGGGATCACCGGGTAAGTAATAGTGAGGTTAGACGCAGGGTATTAGGGAATGATGGTAAATCAGTTGATGAGGTTATGAATCTTCATCGACTGAGATGGTTGGGCCACGTGTTACGTATGCCTGAACACCGATTACCACGACGTGCAATGCTAGCCGGTGTAGGGGATGGTTGGAAGAAAGTTAGGGGCGGCCAAACCAAAACGTGGCATCAGTGCCTGAAGTCACTAACTTGTAGTCTGAGCCATGTTGGTAGATGCAGACTACTTGGTTGGGGTCCGCGTGACTTTCGTAACCAATGGTTGGAGACTCTTGGTGACATGGCTCAGAATCGATCACAATGGCGTCGGTGTATACACTCCCTGTCTTCCCTTAAACTAAGAGATTAAAATCACTTCATATCTTTCTTTCTACGAACTAATTCTTTCTTCCTATACTATATCCTTATTGCAATCCTCCTATATATTACCACCTCTGAATTAACTACTTTTATGAATCCGGTGTTCATCTTGCTGTGCTAATGAGGTATGGCAACCTGGACCGATGCACATATGTGCCTGGTCCTACGTTGTAGCTGACTGACTGACTGATATAAGTATTTGTAGTGTCTCTAGCTATTCGAAGAGTGAAAATTACATTAATTAGTTACTATGTGGTAACCAAATTTGGGTTTATCTAGAGCTTGGTGCATTAACCGTGTCACTTTCGAATTGATAATCACAAAATTTTCTTTTTTTAGTGAATGACAACGACAACGGAAATCCTATTGATTACCTTTAATCACCTAACATATCCATTCGTATCTGAATATAGGATTTACTAGTCATGATTTATGTATTTTTTTTCATCTTTATTATTTTAGATGGACTTTGGATTATTGGAATAAAGTTGTACAAAGTATGACAGGTGAACAACAGTTTGTTCATAATCCTTCGTCTGAATTTGGTGAAGTAAAGAAGGTAATTTGTTCATAAAAATGTTACGAATTATTTCCTTGTAATTTCATGGTCTATTTGAGTCCATCGTTGGTTTGTTGCAGAGGCTAACCATGTTAGATGATGTCTCTCCTTATGCCTGAAATTAGTGCCTGTTGAAAATAAAATAAGCAAACGATTACCATTATCTGTTTACTGAACCGGGATACTAAGGTACCCACCTAAATGTCTTTCTGTTTAGTATAAGCTACCTACTTGGTTGTTGAAGTCACCTGCTACGAGTATTGTGTCTGAGTGCTTAGCTTTTTGAATAAGTTCAGAAATCTTTCTGTAAAAGTCATCTTTCATTTCATCCGATTTGCAGTCAATGGGATCATAGGCAAAAACGACGAAAAGGTAACGACATGTGTCCTTATCCTTCTGAGTTCTTACAGAGCCGTTCACGCAAACAACACGTAAACGACTGTTAACGGGAATCCATTCTAGTAGTGCTTGTTCTGCCCTCATACTTAGTGTTATGCCCTCACCTGCCAGTCCACGAGTACTGGCCATCGTGTCGCCAGATACACAGAGGATGTATCTCGTCTGCTCTCCGTTTTGGCGAGGTGACGTCAAGTTAATGACGACTACACAAGGATCCTGCATGTGTGTTTCGGTGACACAGCATACATCAATGTTACGAGATTCTAGAGTCCTAGCCAAGTATACCAAGGACACATCATATCTATCTATCGATATATATACAATTGTAGAGCTATGATGAAAAACTAATTTAGAAGTATTCCTTCCGTCTATTTATCCTTTTACTAGATATCTCAATGGGAATTTTCGGTTTACTATAAATGGATTATCATTTATGGTGTTTATTTATTACATTTGTTTTAATTGTACTAAAGTATCTCTATTTTTTTAAAATAAAATAAATCAACTATGTCACCCTGCTTACTATTATAGGAACCTTCATCTTATCAGTTGTCAAGTGCACTAGTCAAACAAGATCGTGCAGAGAAAGCGCGAGCTCGACGTGCCCGAATTATGGCACGTATGTCAAACATGCAAAGAAATTTTATGGATTCCTTATCACAGAATGAGGCAACTACAAATGAAGTATGTTTTGGTATCCTGAAATGATGTGTACCTTCCATTTTACATAATTTTTGATCCTAAGACATTTAGAACTTTGTGAAAATACAATATTGTTCGACAATTACACAGTGGATTAATGACACTATAGATCGATTGAATTCCGATGAACATCTCAATGTTTCTGCCTGCGTCTTAACTTCATGTTAATTCCGTAGGTTATGGTTACTCTTTAAGGAATTTAAAGAAGTTATATATTGCTTGATATTTTATTTAGCAATATTAAATCAAGCACAATTTTTAGGGATTATGTTCTATTTAGCTAATATAAACTCAAATAATAAAAATACAATAGTGAAAGTGTTTAGAGTAATAGAAATATTGCATTTTATCACTACCCTAATTTACGGTATTCCCTTGGTTGACATCAGTAATGTGTGTATGTATCACTTAGTTATGTTAGTAGGAAATTTAACACGAATGTTAGTTAGGTGTAAATCATCTCAGTTCCCTATTGTTTACATTCTTATGTAATAAGAAAAGCAAATTCATTGTGATGTTGAATCGTAGTTTTGTTGAATGACCACTTAACAAATTTTATCAACATTACGGATTATACTCAATGTGGTAATATGTATCATCTGTAGCTGAATGTACAAATTTCATTGAAGCAACCAATTTATCATTTGTTTTATATTGCATAATTAGACTATTTCTTAGCTGTCATATAAAACTAAATACTTGAAATTATATTTGTAACTGTGTCAAAGTTGACTATCTTGAAACACCACTGTACAATTCATTGTTTGTTTTATTATACTAATACATATGTTTTTTTAAGGCTGAATTAATGGATATTGATTCTCCTGAAGTGATGAACGATACTGTTAATCAGTCAACAATAACACAACCTGAATCAATCATTTCAACTGTAGTACAACAATGTGCACTTGGTCCAACAAGATCTTTAGGTGGTGCTGCTTTCATTATATCAGATTCATCAGTTTCACGAGGAATGGATAGTTCAAGTCTACAAAATAATGAATTAGTCACTTGTAATTTATGCTTGGTATGTTATTATATATGTATAATTCGATTACATAGTTCTCTTGTCCTACCTCTCTATTGAGTAAATTTCCTATTGTTTTCTTCGGAAGAACGCAGTCATTGTTAAACTATAGACTCTGGGTGACATGGTTCGGAGTCGTGAGATAATAATTGCTTTATGCCTTTCTTTTTACGAGCTCATTCTTTCTCTCTGTATTATATGTGAATATGCAGTCTTTCTTTTATATATTACTAACATTGAAGTAAATACTTCTATGAATTCGGTGTTCATCTTGTTGTGCTAATGAGTTATGGCATCTTGAACCAATGCAAATATGTCCCCGGCCGTATGTTGTAACTGACTGACTGACTGACTAGCAATATGAAAATGTTTCTTATGTGGTTTCTAGTGGCGGCTGGAATGAATTTTGTTCTGAAACTCATGTATTGCCTTTCTTCTTCTTCTTCTTCTTCTTCTTCTTCTTCAAACTATTCATTTAACATAAAGATATTTTGAATTATTTTGAAAAACTCCTTGTTTTTCAATACAAAGCATCCACATTAATTATTTTCTCCTCATCGAAAATGCCAACACATGAAATGAGTGAATAGAGATATGAAAATTTGTAATTCAATGAAAAGTGAAAATAATATTCAATATTCTACATTAGCAATAATCAATGATTTGTGAGATCAAAATTCTACTTAGTAACTGTTACGATACTGATTAATCTTCTTTTCAATTTCTTGTTTAAGTTCATCCATATATTAAAGATACTGTAAACTTGTATTTCATTAGTTAAAAGAGTTATTTCACGTTTTTGTATTAAACACTAGAGCGTCATTTGAATAACAAATAAATTAATTACCTTCTTCATGGTTACTAATAGTTTTTTCATTTGTTTACTGAAAGTTTCCAATTTTAAAACAATCTGTGATGGTTTCTCGATGACGAATTTTCATTTCTATTAAATTAAAGATGAAGGAAACAATAGCTTCATTGACTGAAGTGTTCGACTTCCAACTACAACTTATTACAGTTTAGTATCTCGACATATTTCCATATGAACAGCTTACTGGTAATATTGTAGTGTATACTACTTATGTTGACAGATATAACTAGTTTGTAATATCAATCATAAGTGAAATACCTGGCAGCAGAAGACGACGGGAATGAATGAACAATGAAATTTGTATAAGACAATCGACGGAAGATGTGTAAATGTTATACTGAATGTATGATTTTTACATTTAACTGAATCACTGTGTGATTTTGCATTAAATGATAAATTGATCCTCTCACCTGAGTTCCCGTTCACTACCGTGTCACTCATATTACTGGACCTAATCTTTAGTTAAATAACCTTTAAAAGACAAAAGGCATTAGATATCCTTTTCATCTTTGTATGAGTCTTCTTAGCAGTGGTCATTCCCAACCCCTCGAAGGGTTGACCTAGGAGTTTCGGATATAGCAACAAACGTTTCGTCCTTTAAATACTGTTTTGGCGCCCATCATTTTAAATTTTTAACTTTAAATTTAACAATCTCCTTAAACTCGCTAATAATAGTCAATTATTATGATAGTCTGCAGCATAGATTCATTTCATATTATCATTATTATTTCGATGCTGTTATCATTTTTCTAATAGGAAGAAGTAACAGAACATGCATCGAATCGAATGGTTATGGCTGCGCATGTTTGCCGATCTTCTGTACTATCTTCACGTGGTATTGGATGGTTAGAAGGTCCTGTCACAATGTCTGTCGTTGAGCGTTTATGTGTTGAAAATGAAATGATTGGTTCCGAATCCTCAACAGTTGTTGGTAACCATCCAGTGCATTATGATAAAATATTTCCTGCTAACAAAATTCATAATGATGACAATCAGGTTATTAATAATTTATTACAGCTATTTTTATTAAATTTGGGTGTATCTTTGTGTTTATGTTGTTGATTGCCATTATCTAACGTGTTATCAAATGGTTTGTGTTGTGAACTCTGGCCTATGGATAATAGGAACCACTGACAATCTATTGGTCCATTTATTGACTATATCTTCATTATGATAATCGGACCAACGATCTTCTGTTTAACTAACAGCACAAAGCACCCTTGGTGAATAGCTAATTGACTGTGATACATTACTGGAAACTTTAACCCCTATCGGTTTACAAACCGCTTCTAATCAGTGTTGTGACGGGAAGTCGATGATAACAAGCGTTCATAATTCTGTATTCTTTATTCGAAACTCATTTGATAATGTACATTGATGATCAGACCACAAAGCCCTCAAATTCTCGGGTATGGACGAGTATAAAGAGGGTCAGCTCTCCGTTTCCAAATGCTCTCACATGGCTACGAGTATACATTTACTGCTAAGGAAGTCCTACTCACTGCGACATTACGGCTGTTTACGAAATTGAGAGGATAAAAAGCGAATGTATGGCGATTTAACCGGGTTAGTTGATATGGAGGATCCACCTATGGGAGTTGGGAAACCCTGATTTCAAACCATTGGTACATATTGGCTCCAGGATCCTGAGGGCGTACGAACCAGTTGTTGGTGACTGGCTACCATGAGATTGCGTTTCCTAACGTTCTTTCACTGCTTTGTGGTTTAGATCTGTAGGTCAAAGTTTTCGGGTATGTTTGTCTAAGAAATTCACCTGTTTCTGTTTGAGCACCCGAACAGTATGATACTGTTCGTTGAAGATCACTATTATTTCAATATCATTTTACATTTATTTCTAATTATTCATGCCTCTCTTCTATTTTTGTTTATAGCTTATTCCTTTTCTGGCATCAGTATCGACAACAGCTGCGGCTAAATGTGCCGGTTCTTCAAGAATGGGGCTTCGAATTATTCCTGAATTATTATCTGGTATACGATGTCTAGAGCTACGAAAGGATACTTCTATGTCAATTGATTTCACAAATAAAAGTATGTAAATTTTGTTTTATGATCTGTAGGATTGTTTAGATCAATATTATTTGTTGATAATAATTCTGATTGTTCGTTGAAGCAATTTATATCAATGTAACCCGTCTTTGTACTGTTGTGACGTTAGTATATTTGTAAAGGATAGTGCGTACATTTTATCCATACTAAGGTGATACAACAAATCTATGCATTTTATCTGAACAATTAGTCATCTACATTTCGAGTCAATACAAGTAAATAATATAATCAGTGTATAAAATGGTTTGATATTTGATATTGTTTAAGTGTAATGTTCTCTTTATTATAATTGTGCAATGAGTTAGATTTTTTTAATATTAATATTAATCATAATTATTGTAGATGCTCTTGGTCCTGGCTTAATTGATCAGTTACTCGATAGTTATGGTCTATCATCAGATCAAGATATCAATCATTCATTTATATTAGATCCTTGGCATCCACGACCTTTAGTTTCTAGTCGTGATCCAATTTCAGAGGAAGGATCATTTTTCACTTTTTGTTCACATCCCATGCATGCTGCATGTAAAACAAAATATGCAAGACAGATAAAAGGTCGAGTGGATCATCTAAATCGGTAAGTGTTTTTTTTTTTATAGATCATATTCATCAACATTTCGTTGTCAACTGCTTAATTCATTTTTCTACGTAATTGGGTTTACATAATCTGATTTTGAGCCACATTGGTTGTGTGAACATTATGCATGCAAAAACCTGATTTAGGCAGGTATGATTGTTCAAACGTGCCATCGATTAATTGAAGATGCATTGTTTTAGTGCATTAAGCCACTGCTCCAACGAAAACAACTTACCTTCAAATTGTAATAACTCACTCGAGTATTTGATAGCCAGTCGTGAATAAATTTAATTTAATTTTCAGTTATATTTTTAACTCTATGATTGTTTGCTGAATTTCTTTTGAAGTTGACTGAAAAGCTTGTATATTTGAAATCCCCCTTTTTGAGTCAGCAGAAACCATCTCTGATAAAGCTAAATGGCATATTTAACCATGCGAGAGTTGTGTAAAGTTATGTGTATATATTCATCATTATTTACCTGAAGTAACTGACAATCAGCTTTCAACGTTCTCCTCCTTCCTAAAGGTAGAGTAGACAGTTTATGATTTATTTATTTGAACATATACATAGGGGTACAAGAGTGCGCCAAATATATATGCACCACACAAAACAATGAGAATTTAAAGATAAGGAAAAAGAAAAAAGGTAAGGAGAGTAAGAAAAAGAACAATAAGGAAGGGATTGGCGTAAGGTAGTGTAATAATAAAAGTGGTAATAATGGGGGAACGGAAAGGTACAATCAGAATAAATCCTTCACTTAGGGAAGATACAACCATTTTTTTATGAAGAAAGTAATAGAAAGTTACAGCAGGATCGCCACTGGCTTCTATTCTGAGCCATATCTGATAGCGTCTCAAGCTACTGTGTTGCACCATATCTCGGACCTCAGCCAGGGAGCCGTGAAGGACCAACACAAGCCAGTCCTTTGCAGCTTTCTTTCATGCCACGACACCATGTCATATACTGACCAACTCTCCGCTTTTTCCAACCAGTCCCAGAGTCGGCAAATAATGCACGACGTGGAATTCTCTGGGACGACATTCGTAGAACACGTCCAAGCCCTTCGTCCAAGACGACGATGGATGTTAGTGATTGGCCTTTCGTCATCCTCGTAGATTGTTTCGCTTATACCAGACTTCTTGCTGTAACAAAAGTTGCAACCAGCTTGCTAACATCAATCCGTTGGTGGCGGTCACTTCGTTGTCCACTGAAAAGTAAGGTAAGATTGACACAGACCAAGGCATGGTCAGAGTCCAGATAGGTACTCCAAAAGAAGCGGCAGTCTTGTACACAACCACGCCAGCGGTAGCTGATCGCGATGTGATCAATCTGAGTCCAGGCTTGGGATGCAGAGGGAGTACGCCAGGTGGCACATCGGCGATGACTGTGCCGAAAGTTAGTGCTAGCCAGAAACAGGTTGTGGTCTGTGCATAGTTGCAGTAGACGGTCCCCGTTATCTGACCTGCGACCAACAAGTCCCCATCGGCCACCTAAACGACTCTCTTCTGTGCCTAGACGCCCGACCTGAGCATTCAAGTCTCCGGCTAGTACTACAATATCTGTCGAACGCACTTTCTGGAGAAGAACAGATAATTGATGGTAGAATTCATACTTGATTGCATCCGGGCTACAATCTGTCGGAGCATAGGCGGAGATGACGAAAAGACATCGTTTCTCACGCCGATTTCTTCTCACTTTGATGAAACTTTCTAATCTAACAGCACGTAACCGACTGTTAATGGGGATCCAATCGATTAGTGCTGCCTCAGCTCTAGCTCTTAGTGCGACACCAACGCCAGAAAGACCAGACGAAGATGCCACAGGGTCCCCGGATAAACGCACGTAAAACAAGCTTTTCGAATCGACAGATGGAGAGCTAATTTGTAGTACTTCACCAGAGTCTTGAATACAGGTCTCGGATAGACAGCAAACATCAATATTAAGACTTTACAAAGACATAGCCATCCCTATCTGTTGTCCGACCTGCATAAATGTGCGAACGTGGAAGGCAGCCAGTTTGAATGGTGCACGTGGTTTCAGAAACACTGCTTCAGTACTCATATTCGGTGGTGACATACAATTTTCAACCGGATAGTGACTCGAGAACGTTTAGATAGTCGAATTTCCACCAAAGTCGAGCTGCTGTATAGGTCGAAAAAATAAGTATAAACAGAGTAGGAATAAAAGAGGGTGAATAATGACGTAGTAAATAATAATTATTATTTGGATCATTTGATTGTTAGTCGAAGCAAGAAAAGTGGTTTCCATATATATAGAAAGTTCATCATTTGTTTGTGGGCTGTGATACTGCCCGGGTACCCAGATCGAAGCAGGTGGTTATCTTAGGAGGCCACACCCCGAGCGTTTGACCTAATGGTCTAACCCGCAAGGCAGTGGAGCATCGTAAGGAGATGCAGTCCCATGGTAACCGGTGACCGAAAATTGGTTCATACGCCATTTGTTCGCGCAGGATACGGGAGCCCATGTGCACCATTGATTTGGTTTGGGATATTTTGAAAGCGCCGGACATTCGTTTTTCATCCTCTCATTTTCGTAAACAACACCCCTGCCACGAGAAGGCAGTGAGTAGAACTTCCTTGGCAGAGGCTGTATACGCGTGGCCGTGTGAGAGTATTTCGAGAGGGAGGGCGAACCCACCCCGCTCTCGGCCATGCCAGGGCATTTGGGGGGCTAAAGGTAGATAGGAGGTGGTTATACTATTTTCTCAAAAAAGAAATAATTAAAGTTCATAAGGATTTTCTCCATTTTTGAAATAAATACGCTGCTATCTTAGGATAAAGCAATAAATACTTTAGTTTAGATAGTCTCTATATTGTACATGTGAAGCAATTTTGAATGGTAATGTCATTAAAGAGAGCTCAAGTTGTTTATTTTTTTTTGTCATTTAAAGGATAATTTCGATAAAATTTTCAATCCATATCCTCTCAATGATTTTGCTGTTGTTAGTTTTACTATTCTCATTTTCTCAATGTGATTGTCCGTTTTATATCAGTTGAGTTGTTCTATTTCAATTTTTTGACTTCTATTTAAATATGAAACTATCTTAAAAGACTCATCATCTCTATTTCATATTAGCATATCAGTTGTCATTCTATTTTGTCAGTCATAAAATCTGTTCGTTTTAGAATAAGCTTTGTCGTTCCGTAAGTAGTTGTCACCGTAAACTCCAACTGGAAATCCAATATGTAATCATTTTATGAAGTTATAACAAATATCAAGGCATTCCGTTCAAAACACATGCATGTCCAGGGAAATTGATCACAGTTCAGTTCTTAAAGTTAATAACGCGAGATGATCCAAACACCTAAAAATAAATAATATTATTCATTCCTCTTATACAAATTGGTGACTACTTGAACTCAGTAATTCAGTGGATAACAAGTTAAACATTTTAGACTAAACATACTGTGTTCAAGTGCCACAATAAGTATTAACATTGGGATTCAATTCACTCTCGCCAGTTGATGTGTACCAAATAGGACGGAACGTAAGTATTGAATTCAACTATTAGCCACTTCCCTTTTTAATTATTTATCCTTGTTGTAATTTTTAATTCCTAGAGGTAAACTCTAGATAACGGTATTTTCTGACTGTATTCATTTCCCAATATTTGAATAGCAAAATTATATTTATTTTTTGCTCCAAATAACGACTGAAATCGTTTTTCTCAATAATTTCTGTTGTTGTTTTTATACTTTTTCAACTGACTATTCCAGTTCGCCTTTAAAATTGCACTTTACGTTTCAAAATGATGGTTTTAATAGAGTTAACAAATAGAGTACTGATGTATAGATGATATGTAACAACTTGATTTACCTGACTGATGGATAGCCCACCTGTTCACACGGTCGATTCACTGACAGATATCCCTTTAAATGAGTTGTTTATTCTTACCCATCGTAATAGCTATATATATATTGAATGCAACAGTAAGTATAATGTGGTTAGATGTCAATTAACCTGTTAAGGATTAATAAATACAAATTTCCTAATTTATTTCTTATTTGTTTGAATACGTACATTTTAGCACAAGGGGGCACCAGATACATATGCGCAACACAAATCTCATTTGATTTATGTGAGGGCTGTGACACTACCTGGTTGCCCAAGCCGAAGCAGGTGGTTTTCTTAGGGGGACCACACCCAGAACCTTTGACCTAAAGGTCTGATTCACAATGCGGTGGAGCAACTGCGGGAGATTCAGTCCCATGGTAGCTAGTCATCAACAATTGGTTCATACGCCATTTGTTCCCGCAGGATACTTGAGCCCATGTGCACCATTTGTTTGGAATCAGGGTTTCCCAACTGCCCTAGGTGAACTCTCCGTGTTCATCAACCCAGCTGAGCACCGTACATTCGCTTTTCATCCTCTCAATTTCGTAAACAACAGTAATGCCGCGAGAAGGAATTGAGTAGGACTTCCCTGACAGAGGCTATATACGCGTGTCCATATGGAAGCATTTCAATAGGGAGAGCTGACTCTCCTCACTCTCGGCCTTACCAGAGTATTTAGGGGCATAAATAGGATGTCTCTTCCAGGATCCTATTCCTAATTAGATATTTCATAAGTCAATGGAATTCTAATCTCTCCTACTGTCTTCGCATACTTGTTCGTGATGTCAAAGTGCATGATAAGAACCACCTGTGAATATTTTATTAGATTGATTTCCCTCGGAAGCCTTTTTGTGAGGAGCTTATTTATGCGGGATAATGATACACCATGCTCAAACACACTCCTTTATAGAGTCTTAGGACCTATAGTAACCCTGGATAAGCTTCAGGTGGAGGTATATTACTCATTTGATTGTTGTATATTTCGATTATATTCCTTTTTATTTTTCTCTCTTAGCAGTCGTAATTCATCAATGGTGGTATTTGAATTTCGTTGTCCATTATGTAAATGTATATCTACATTGGATTTACCAATGTTAGGTCCAATTTATTTAGATCTTCCTATTGAATGGTTAAAATCAAGATTATTATCTTCGAATGATGAACATTTAAATCGATCCCGGTCTGTCGCTTCTGTTACCAACACTAATACTTCTACTATTACTGCTGATAATAATAATAATAATTTTCAACCATTAAGTTCTTGGCTACGTAATCTTTCACGTTGGTTAGATATGTCGTCAGATATAAATGATTTTATTTTGGGTCCATTATTCCCATCTACATCAATTGCTGATCGTTTACAAAATGCGGTATGTTTCATCATGAATGCACTAATTACTTTGTAAATTCCATAGTTTGTCTTGGAGAGTTTGTTTTGTTTTTATTTTCTGTCAGCGTAATGTTCTCTGTGGTAGAAAAATGGTCTTTGATGACACTTATAATGTTCATTTCAACAATATCAACTCAATACTGTTTTATGCATTTAATGATGCTTCTGGGATGCTAGGAACTCTCCTACATTTGAACCTTAAAGGAAAACTTCCGGTGGATTCTGTAAAAAGCAGCCTCAATTCCAAGTTTAGTTTAGGGTTGGGAAACCAAGAATATTTACAGGTTTATGTGTGACTTTTATATTTTAAAAGCTCCTGGAAACAAGCCGAACTCAGCAAGTATCCAATCAGGATATAACATAATCTTTTGTCTACTTTAAGCTCTCTGGAAAGTCTCTACTAAATGGTGATTGGACCAATTATTTTTGACTACTAGTCATAATAATAATGGTTTTGTTCAGTATTATATGTTTAGTACAATTTGGAATTCTTGCCATTCAATATTCCAATACGTTACTTTTACTTTACTCATATCACAAAAATTAATGTATAATTACACACATAGGTATATGAAATAAATAAACAAAAATTTCACAGGTTTAAATCATGAGTCAATTGAATCTAGACCATCATGGAAAACCTGGAAGCACTGGACGGCCGTTTCGTCCTAGTATGGGACTCCTCAGCAGTGCGCATCCACGATCCCGCACCCTGCGGGATTCGAACCGGGGATCTACTGGTTTCGCACGCGAGCAGTTAACCACTAGACCATTGAGCCGGCATCCAACGGTGTTAATGTCTAACTTCAACCAACCCACTGCTGAGGATTCCCATACTTGGACGAAACGGCCGTCCAGTGCTTCCAGGTTTTCCATGGTGGTCTAGCTTCAATTGACTCATGATTTCAACCTGTGAAATTTTTAAAAATCTCCACAAAACCAATTCTGAAAATAATAATTTGTACAACTGTGAATTCACAACTGGTTTAACAATATAAATGTTTTTTTAATATTAGATCAGCTTTTATTATCTTTTCGTTATATTGTAGATGTGATAGGTACTGTAAGGCAGAATTTTTGTGTTTTTACCTGTATCCATGTGTTATAAACTCTTTTCTTACGGTTATGACCCAGCTATACCTATTGCTTAATATTCTTGGACACCAATCACTCGACAAGTTCCCAAATCAGAACACGGTTGAACAGGAAAGAGATTATATTCCAAATAACAAGGTTAGATAGAAGTAAGAAGCAAGTAAAAAGCACAATAGGGAAAAACGTCAGTATATTTATAGTTTTTACATGAGAAGATTCTAGAGTATTCTCCAGCTATCGACTAGTGCTGATTGTTTAAGAATTAGCCAATCAACGTGCACCAAAGCAATTGTGCATTGAGCTTGTTTTAATCCAGTCTATGTTCCGCTAACACCATGATTTTCATTGTATCTGTATCTCGGTTTGGATGTAAATGAAGAGGTTGATAGGTATCTGATAAAATAATACATTCTAGTGATTTGCACAATTTCAAGTGTATATCCACAATTACATAATGACAGCTAAAGTTCCATAACATTCCATACTGTATATTTTTAAGAAACTCATCAACATAGCATGATTGTTTTCGGACGTTCACGCGTAAGCTTTAGATATAAAGTTAAATATTTGACAAATAATAGAATAGTTCTAAGTAGTCATGTACATTTTGTATGTTTTTTTTTTAAAAGAAAATAAGTAAACCGGCTTTTATTTCTTTTTTTCCCTAACTCAGTCAACTACTGTAGACTCAACATTAGAAGATTATACATTTTGGAATTTTGGAAATATTATCTCATCAGATACAAGTGTAAATTATTCTTGTCCTTCTACTTCTTCTCCATCAACATCATCACCGTCATCATCATTATCAGTTGATATGGATATTGATAATAATCCACCGAGTGCAAAACTTCTAGCATTCAGTGAAAACTATGAACTTGCTTCAAAATTAATTAACTCTATAGTGAAACGAATAAAATATAGTTTAATTGTCCAAGATAATGATAATGATAATTATAATAATGAAACGGGTAATAATAAGAAAAATTCAAAAGTTACTTCGAAAACTACTGATTGCGGAGTTAGTAGCAGTGGAAGCAGTAGTTTAAATCCGTTAAGTCGACAATTTTGGACATCTAGACGCTTTTCCAGACGTTCTACTTCAGATAATGACAATACCACGATGAACTCATCTAATTCCAGAAGCAATAATAATAATAATAATGCTAAAGTTAGTGGAAACACTTTAAGGAACCTTTTACCGCCACAATCTTCATCTCTTTTAGTTTCCACAAATTTATTTACGCTAGTCCAACGATTGGCTAGTTTATGTCAACCGAAATCACTGGATACACTTGTACAACGTCCAAGTGGTCGACGCGCTGCTGCTGCTGCTGCTGAGGTAGTTGGTAAGTTCACTAGTGATATTACATTTTTATAATGGAAAAGCGCTTGGTGATCTTGGTGATGTGACTGATAGCTTTACTTTCTGATTTCGTTCTAGCCCGAACCTAATCGATAAAAATTCAATCAGTGCTTAAGAATAATAGGAAATTACTGACTACTTTTCCGTTTATGTATTCCTTTACTAGACTATTAATCATATCAATGTACAAGTTTATATATTCATATTTCAATCACACACACACACATTATCCGGACGGTTGGTCAAATCGAAATATATGACCAGTTGTTTGAATATGTAACCTTTATAATTGATAATCGTAGAATACATTGAGCCTTATGCTACTATTCTTCATTAGGCTACATATACTTACACTGACTTTAGATGACTAATCTTTACACTTTGTCATGTAACCTAGTTGAATTGAATTGAATTGATGGGGAACGTAATCTCTAATTTTCATATGATAGTTTAATTACCTACTTAAAGTGTCTTATAATACTTACCCATCAGTCAGTTAGAGATGATGCCAAGTTTTATTATCGGTTTGTAGATGGTTGTCACTTCCCGGTTGTCCGCATCGTGGAAAGATACTTATTCTTAAGATTAATAAAGAAAGTGGAATAATAGTAATCTTAGCAACCTGAGAGCATAACCCTATAGCTCAGGGTTAAAAAAACTCTTTAAGCCCAATGACTCACAACTTATTTGCGAGTGGCTGTTGATATGTTCGCTCCATACTTATAAAGCCTTACTATCGACGACCGAAATCCGTGGAGTAAGGTGTGCTGTTTTTTTTTAGAAGCGACGTTTTCCGACTCATTTCTTTTTTGGGAGGGGATGCAGCATAGCTGTTTATCCTGGTTTCTTTGGAAACACCTTTCTTCCTTCACATCGTAATACAACGTAGCACTCAAACTTTAGTTTACTGCTTTTAGTCTACACTGTTCTCCAACTGACTTGTCTTGTAATGTAGAGCCTAAAGTAGCCTGTACTTCAATAACTATAGCTCGATTTTGTCGTCGTAATGGCCAGAGTCGACCACCAAGTGAATGTATCAGCCACCATTGGAATCTTAGTATCACTTTTTCCAATTATATTGAAGCCTCTATGATTTCTTCTTAACTGAAACACTGGATATTCAAATAGATCCGTCACCAAATAAACATCTAGTGTTGGGGATGGTTAGAAGAAAGTTAGGGGCGGCCAAACCAAAACGTGGCATCAGTCATTGAAGCTACTAACTTATAGTCTTGACCACGTTGGTAGATGTAGACTACTTGATTGGGGTCCGCGTGACTATCGTAAACAATGGTTGGAGACCCTGGGTGATATGGCTCAGAATCGATCACAATGGCGTCGGTGTATACACTCTCTGTCCTCCCTTAAACTATGAGATTAAAACTGCTTTATATCTTTCTTTCTACTAACTAATTATTTCTTGTTCTATATCTTTATATGCGATCTTTCCGGTATATAGTACTACCATTAGAGTAACTACTTTTATGAATTCGGTGTTCATTTTGCTGTACTAATGAGGTTTGGTAACTTGAACCAATGCATATCTGTGCCTGGTCCTACCTTGTAGCTAACTGACTGAGTAAATAAACGTGATATAGAAAAGCAACTATGTTCATTTGATGTTGATGGAGTTATTGAATGGTCCATAATGTTCAATTCTGTCAATTACTTGTTTTATAAATGAATCTTAATCGTGTATAAATTTAGTGGTATTACTGCTACTACTACTCATATCAGTTTATGTGATTAATGATAAACATATCATTTATCCCTCTTATGACCAGTATTACTTTTGACTTTTAGATAATATTCCAATCGGTAAAAGAACATTTGTCGTTCAGTAGTTTAGTTAGTATAGTCGATTGTTAGTCATGGGTTTTGAGCGATTGAAATAATTCTATGATAACAGATTTAAACCCTGCTTCACGTGTAAACTCAGTATCACCAGTTGAATAGTCACCAGTAGCAATTAGACAAAAGTATGTGACTTAAGTGTGAGTTCATGACATCCGACCTCATGAGCCATTATATTTATAAAATTAATTCAAATGTGTTACCACAAATTTTCGCCTTGCACATAGTCATTTTGTTTAGATTTATAAGTTATTTATATTGTTTGCTATTATATCATCAATGTTGCTAGTTAATAATGGACCAACAATTCTTTCTCTACCAAATGAAATTAATGAAGAAGACGATGATCAAGTTGTAGCGTTTGTTGTCGCTGATACAGAAATTCAAGTCAATTTATATCCAACTGACAATAATGCACCTACAGTGCCTGGTTCAAATATTCAAGTGCTGGTTACACAAACAGAATATAATCCAGCCACTACTTCTACTGCTTTTAATAGTAGTTCAGCAATATCAACCACATCTAATCACTCTCCTGTTAGACAATTATCACAAACTGTTCCATTCGATGCCAATTTAAGTCTTTCCGAAGCGATTGAACGTTTTCATTTAGATTTTATGAGTTTCTATGAACGTTTACGTACACTCGGCTCATCTATACCACATACTACAACTATTATATCGTATCCAGTAACACCAACAGTGGGACTATCAAACTCTACCAAACCTCAAATATCTGATCGTGTAACCAAAACTACAGAAGATATTAATCATAAAATTATTGTCAATTCTCATAATTCTGCTAAACATTATCTGGAACGTGTTGCGCAACGCGCTCGTAATGTAATTTGGTCAGCTGCTTGTGAATGGAGATCATTGAGACATAGTGTGGCGTATACATTGATTGGGTCCGAACGTGTAAGCAATCTTGTATAGTGTATTCTCTACACATAATTTTTTTACTATCACTAATATTGCCACCGCTACTGCTAATACTATTTCTTTTACCTTCCTATTGGTCTAGATTTGTTGATGGATTTCTAAATTACTTGACTGACTGATATTCTCTGTGTACAGATTCTCATTTATAGTTCTATTATCTTAATTTGTTCGTTCTTCTTCTTGTTTCACATCGTTTTGTTTTGCTGATCATATAGTGCGCATAACAACTTGTAGAGACAATATATAAACACATCAAATCCTATCTTTTTGTTATTTATACTTATTTATTAATCTGTCCATCTTATTCTTTGTAGATATCTGTTCTATGGATTCCTTATTTTGATTAACAGCAGTATACACATAAAAATATGATTATTTCCATTTATTCATTCCTCTTTTCTTCATTTAATTGAATTGTATTTTCTCTAATATTATAAGTAGTAGATCAAATGTTTTGTTCACTTATCATATACCTAGTAGATTTTTATTTACGCTGTTTTTAGGTTTAGTGTTTGCAGCTGGTGTTTATAGGCTAGTGCTAGTCTCAGATTGAAATAGGTTAAACGATTTTTAAACCTGATACTTACATAGAGAATGAAGTTCGAAAAGTAATGAATAATACTGTGGTGAATACTCGGAAGAAGTTTTTTCTTTTGAACAATCAGTGTATTTTTTGACAAAGAAACTGATTTTCATTTATTTCATTTAAGCTGTTCCTAAACAGAATCCATGAATCTTTTTCTGTCCGACCTGAAATTTCCTGACACACTGGTTGTACCGATAGTCACGAACTGATGCTATGTCCTAGCAGTTTATTATGTCCGGCTTTAAAAAACTCAAGAAGCACTGGACAACGGGGCGGACAATATCACAAAAGTTCAATACGGCCTTTCTTCAGGATACTAACAAACTCAACAAATTCAAGATAGTCCTCAGCAACAAGTTCCAGGCCTTTCATGATCTACTCAATGGAGAAGGAACTACTGTGGAGAGCAACTGGAAGGGGATCAAAGAGGCAATCACTTCAACATGTCATGAGGTCCTGGGTCACAAGAAGCACCATCACAAGGAATGGATCACTGTTGATACACTGGATAAGATTCAAGAAAGGAGGAACAAGAAGGCAGCAATCAATACCAGTCGAACAAGAGCAGAAAAAGCCAAGGCACAAGCTGAATACACAGAAGTAAACAAACAAGTGAAGAGGAGCATCAGAACCGACAAACGTAAATATGTGGAAGATTTAGCAACGACGGCGGAAAAGGCTGCAAGAGAAGGAAACATGAGACAACTGTATGACACGACAAAGAAACTCTCTGGAAATCGCCGCAAACCAGAACGACCAGTGAAAAGCAAGGAAGGCAAGGTAATCACCAACATTGAAGAGCAACAAAACAGGTGGGTAGAACACTTCAAAGAACTCTTGAATCGACCAGCCCCACTGAACCCACCCAACATCGAAGCAGCACCCACGGACCTCCCAATCAATGTTGGCCCACCAACAATTGAAGAAATCAGC
The DNA here is from genome assembly GCA_944470405.2 of Schistosoma mattheei. Classification (NCBI taxonomy): domain Eukaryota; kingdom Metazoa; phylum Platyhelminthes; class Trematoda; order Strigeidida; family Schistosomatidae; genus Schistosoma; species Schistosoma mattheei. The sequence goes on from OX103943.1 coordinate 87,105,941, forward strand.
ATGGCCATCAGACAAATCAAGAGTGGCAAAGCAGCAGGACCGGACAACATCCCAGCAGAGGCACTAAAAGCAGACGTAGCGGCAACTGCAAGGATACTCCACATTCTCTTCAATAAGATTTGGGATGAGGAACAAGTACCAAAAGACTGGAAAGAAGGACTTCTGATCAAAATACCGAAGAAAGGCGATCTCAGCAACTGTGATAACTACAGGGGCATCACTCTTCTCTCAATACCGGGAAAAGTCTTCAACAGGGTATTGTTAAACAGGATGAAGGACTGCGTAGACGCCCAACTTCGTGACCAACAGGCAGGATTCCGTAAGGATAGATCGTGTACAGACCAAATCGCAACTCTACGGATCATTGTGGAACAATCAATTGAATGGAATTCATCACTCTACATCAACTTCATTGACTACGAAAAGGCATTTGATAGCGTGGACAGAACAACACTATGGAAACTTCTTCGACACTACGGCGTGCCTCAGAAGATAGTCAATATCATACGGAATTCCTATGATGGATTAACTGCAAAATTGTGCATGGAGGACAGTTGACAAACTCGTTCGAGGTAAAGGTGGTGTCAGGCAAGGTTGCTTACTCTCACCCTTTCTCTTTCTCCTGGTGATCGACTGGATCATGAAGACGTCAACGTCTGAAGGGAAGCACGGGATACAATGGACATCTAGGATGCAGTTGGACGATCTAGACTTCGCAGATGATCTGGCCCTTCTATCCCAAACGCAACAACAAATGCAGGAGAAGACGACCAGTGTGGCAGCAGCCTCAGCAGCAGTAGGTCTCAATATACACAAAGGGAAAAGCAGGATTCTCCGATACAACACAGCATGCACCAATCCAATCACAATTGACGGAGAAGATTTGGAAGATGTAAAAACCTTTACATATTTGGGCAGCATCATTGATGAACAGGGTGGATCTGATGCAGATGTGAAGGCGCGGATCGGCAAAGCAAGAGCAGCATATTTACAACTGAGGAACATCTGGAATTCAAAGCAACTGTCAACCAACACCAAGGTCAGGATTTTCAATACAAATGTCAAGACAGTTCTACTGTATGGGGCAGAAACCTGGAGAACTACGAAAGCCATCATCCAGAAAATACAGGTGTTTATTAACAGTTGTCTACGCAAAATACTTCAGATCCGTTGGCCGGACACTATTAGCAACAACGTACTGTGGGAGAGAACAAACCAGATCCCAGCGGAGGAAGAAATCAGGAAGAAGCGCTGGAAGTGGATAGGACACACATTGAGGAAAGCACCCAACTGCGTCACAAGACAAGCCCTCACATGGAATCCTCAAGGCCAAAGGAGAAGAGGAAGACCAAAGAACACATTACGCCGAGAAATGGAAATAGACATGAGAAAAATGAACAAGAATTGGATGGAACTAGAAAAGAAGGCCCAGGACAGAGTGGGTTGGAGAATGCTGGTCAGCGGCCTATGCTCCATTGGGAGTAACAGGCGTAAGTAAGTAAGTCAAACCATCTCGGTGTTTTTTTTGGTTGCTACGATGTTTTTACATATTTGATATGACTAGTTCTTGATTTTCATATTGCTAACTTTTCTAGACTTTAAGGTTACGTGGTTGTCACGAGCATTTCTTTAATGGTGGCTTGGCAGAACGACGAATTCATGGACTTGGACATTTGTTAAGAGCTTCATTCGCAGCACATTCTCGTCATGCTGTTGTTTCACGTGGCTGTTCATTGTCATGCAATGCAAGTGATTGTAAGACATCAGGACATCGATATTGTTGGTCACAATTGAGAACTCACCCTATTCATTGGTGGTGGTGGTCTTATTGTGTTCCATTTGATGTTGTACCAAAATCACAACTAAAAGATAGTAAGTGGATTTGTATTTTTTTCAACTGAGCGATTCTATGTAGTACATTCATATTCGACGTTATATAGCATTAATCTCTGATATAAGTAAACTGACGAGAAATGGATCGGTGTGGACAAATGAAGAGACTGAATTTACCTCTTCACTAATACCTAATTAGTAGATTTTTAATTGAAGTGCAAGTAAACGTTTTGGCATTGAACTGTGCGTAGTGCTGAACATAGTTTTTTTATATTTCTAACTGTTATTATTAGGCAATTAGCCTCATCGTTTTTTCAGTATTATATGTCACACCAGTGGATACGATTTAAAAGCTGAGGCTGACAAGGTTGTGCAGTTTTCTATCCATAAGCTTCACGTCATTCAGTAACTCGAAACTCGATAAAGTCTACATCAGAACAAGTTGTCACACTTTGTATCAGTCAAAAAATAGTTACTTAAATCGATTCCATTTTTTGATTTTATTTATTTAATTCACACATATCCTGCTACAACTGTAAATGTAAGACACACATAAAATAAAGGGGTGATATTGCAAAAATAGCATGCAACAGGCGATACTGTTCAGTTGAAAATACAATCACGGAAGACTTCTAGCTTAGGTAGTTTCTTTCATTTTCAATTAAAAAGAATATGTAATTAAAAAGGACTGTAGAATCACCACTGACTTTTTTGGAGCCATGTCTGATAGCATATCAAACCATTAAGTTGCACTATCTCTGGGACTGGGACCGGAGACACTCTGTGCATAGATAGATGCTGCTCCTATACAGCTTTCTTTTATACCACGACACTATTTTATGGACGGACTACCTCTCAACTTGGAAAGACCAGTATTTGGAATTATAAAACCAAGATTCTCTCGTCGACACGTTGTAGACTCGACCTTCTACAATCCGATCAACATCATGACGACACAAAATACAACCGAAATCGGCATATACCTCTCTGGCTTTCACCTTGTATAGATTGATCTTACCAGTCACATCACCGCTACTAGCACTCACACAACTATCCCAATACACGAACGTCTCGACTTGAACATCAACAAGCTCGCTCAGTTCCTTTCTTTTCAAACAACTGACTAGGCTCAAATTTCAACGCAATACACATTACATTATGCACGATTCTTCTCTTTAAGAAATTTTACTATAACACCTTATTTTGTTCGTTTCAAAACATTTCAGTTCCAAACGGTTGTCGTTTAAATAATCCACCAACTATATTGGACGTAGCTGAATCAGCTGTGTGTGTTGCAGCAACAGAAGATGCTCGTTTCCTGTGGCGTTTATTACTTCCACCATTGGAAAATTACGCCATTGGTAATCCTAGCATATCAGCTGGTGATTCTTCTTCACAACAACAAATAAGTCAACATAATTCAATGTCTCCTATGTCTAAAATGCATTCTTCATATTCCTCATCTGTGAACAGTCAGTCCACTATCAGTCTTCTTTGGGATGTAAGTTGCTCTCTTCTAAACTTAAATTTTTCGTATCACTATATCCTTAACGTCATCGTTCGTCTAGGCAATATTTTCATTTTTTAAAATTTATCAAGTATGTAACTTATCTTTATTCAAATAATTCATTCCACACACTCCGGGTAATATTTTGAGATGCGTTTGGAAAGTGATCGCTTTGTGGGACAAGTAAAGTTATAGATATGGACTGATGGGGCGAAAGCGGAAGTTTATCCTTAACTCGTCCCTGAATGGTAGGCCAGCTTGAGAAGGCATTATGAAGCTTTACTAAAATGCTAAAATCAATCCACTGTAACACTCAAAGTATTCATCTTTGTTGTTGTTTTTTAACAAAAATTATCCAAAACTATTCAAATATATGAAATATTTTCTGTTGTTTTTTTGTTTCTAGGTGGATATCACATCGTTGTTTATCAGCCTGTTACATTTACGTCCAGGTCTTGAAGAATTCAGTGTGCATGATTGTCAATGTACACGTTTAGCCAGTGAAGCTGATGCTGATATCACATTTGAATCTGGTGCAGCTTCATTGGGTGCTCATTTATTGGCTTGTGATGAAGGAAGAATACGTCAGCCAATTGGTGATAGTCATGAATCACATTTATTACGTTTATGTTATACAGCATTGTTAGTACAAACATTACTAGCATGGAATCCTAATATGAATTGTTTAAATTATCTAAAAAAGCATAAACTTATACCGGATTCGTGTACATGGAATGATGCTTATACAAAATCAGCTCATTGGAATACACCTCAGGTTAGTGAATTATTATCGTTACTAGTATTATTTCAGTTTTCTCAAAAATAAATAAAATTTGATTTTACTCTAATTGTATGTGATCTGGGATACTGTTTGGGTGTTCAAATCAAGGTAGGTAGCTTTTTTCAGGCGACCAAACGCCAACCCTTTGATTTAAAGTGGTAGATCTTCAAGGTAGCTATTCATTATCATAGTAACCAGTAACCAAAGTAGGTTTGTATGTCATTCATTCTCTTCAGATGTGGAATAATCGTTTTTCAACTCCTCTAGTTGAATCTTTTGTCTGTACAAATCTGGTTTAGGTGACAGGATTTTGCTCTCTCCCTCATCTATATTGTGGATACACCTTTAAAATAAGTGAGTGGGACTTTTCTGGGTGGGAGTAAAAACGTTGCCGTCGCGTAAGAACATTTTAAGATGAAGGAAAGATCCTTGACTTTACAAGGTAGTATGTCCATACTTCCAGGTTGATATCTGAGGGGTAGTTGTAATGTACACCGGGTAATTTGAGACAATCTGACGTAAAGTATGCCACAGTTCCATTCCTTTCTGATAGTCTTTTGAATATTGAACTTGTTATCCTTTCTTATTTTCTGTTGGTGTACTTAGTTCGAACCCTAACTTCTTACCGCAGTTGGTAATACTTCTACTTGTCTGAAATGTAGCAAATTTCGTACCAACCCACATCTGTGCCATATCTTGCACGTTATTTCAAGCATTTACATCGGTCATGCTTTCATTTCGTTACTCTTTAGAAAATTTAGGGTTTTTCAGTGTTGTGGTTTTACATATTGTGTGTATTATATTTCTGAGTTTTTCAGTATTGGTTGTATGATATTATTTTTTATTGTTTCGTTTTATCAAGTTGATCGAAGTATGGCGTTTACTACGTGATCTTTCCGGTCTTTCTACAATGAATTCATCATTTTCTATTAATGATGAAAATCATGATCCGCAAATTATGGCTCAATCGTTAGGTTTATTTTTACGTGCTAATTGTCTACCATTTCTACGTATTGCTGCTTTTGTTATACATAAAATTACAGGTGTCGATGTGCCAAGTGATTTGCATCAGTCAACCAGTTCATTAGCAAATACTAGTTCAGGTAGGTAGTTACCTAATACTTTGTTTTTATTAACTTATCTTCTTTCATTCAGGTTGTTTATTTTTCCACAAACATAATGTTCTCTATTGATTCAGTAGTTAGTTACCATAGAGAATTCACTTTCACGCGACATGTAAGACTGTTGAAAAATTCTACAGAATCAGAACATGTGCCTAGAATCCTTTTTAATTCGAACTTGGTGTCCAACCTCTCATCCTTCCTTAGTCCTAATTCCCTTCTGTAGTATGTTTTGGGTTTTTTTTTTAAAATTAGTATGTTATAATATGTGAAAATTATATTTGAAATATTCTCAGCGATTGAAATTTAACTAATTCCAACGTTTCGTCCAGCTAGCTTGTCTGGACTTCTTCAGGGTAATAATCAAGAAGTCCAGACAAGCTAGCTGGACGAAACGTTGGAATTAGTTAAATTTCAATCGCTGAGAATATTTCAAATATAATTTTCACATATAATGACTTCTCTATACTCGGCGCTCAATTACTGTCAAACTATTCGTTCTAATCTTGACGAATATTCGTATAAATTAGTATGTTATAGTTTTAAACCGTAATCAGTTACTATTATTATTCAGTTTTTATCATTATGACCTTTCCGTTTTTGTTTTTCTCCATATCTGTCAAGCGGACAATTTTCTTACATAATTCTGAGCGGTAAATTATCCTCATTCATCTATTCTTCTGTAACCGTTGGGTTGTTACGTAACCTTGTTTGATAATGAGAATCTTGAATCCCTTACTGATGAAATCCTTTCTATCCTTCTATAGACTCATATATTTAACATTTTTCTGGTTAGCGTTTTTTTAGCGAGTTCGTTTTCTTCTGGATGAGGTCGCCAACTCCATACCCAACCCTCCTCCTTTATCCGGGCTGGGAACCAGCAGTAGCCCTAAGGGGTTCTAGGCGGATTTATATATTTAACATACAACTACAAATACGAATGTACAGCTTTAGTAGATAATTTCGTCGTCACGAAAAAATTTTCTTCTCTGGATTCTCATTATTTTTATTCACTGAAACTATAGGTTATTTTAATTATCATTAACTTGTGCTTTTTATTTATTTATTTGAACACATAAATATTGGTACAAGGGGGCACCAGATACATATGCTCCACACAAATCTCATTCGATTTTTGTGAGGGCTGTGATACTGCTCGGGTGCCCAGACTGAAGCGGATGGTTTTATTATTATTATCATCAGCTTTATTCAATATTATATTTTTGGTGCAGTATAGGGGGCCACACCCCGAGCCTTCGACCTAAAGGTCTAATCCACAATGCAATGGAGCATCGTGAGGAGATGCAGTCCCATGGTAGCCGGTGACCAACGATTGGTTCATACGCCATTTGTTCCATCAGGATACTGGAGCCCATGTGCACCACTGGTTTGGAATCAGGGTTTTCCAACTTCCCTAGGTGGACTTTCCATGTCCACCAACACGGTTAAAGCACCGGACATTCACTTTTCGTCCTCTCAATTTCGTAAACAACAGTAGTGCCACGAGAAGGCAGTGAGTAGGGCTTCTCTGGGAGTGGATGTATATGCGTGGCCATGTGAGAGCCTTTCATCAGAGAGATCTGATTCTCTCCACTGTCTGCCGTACCAGGGCATATGGGGAAAGTTTAGAAATCATAATCTGATTTGTTAAATATTAAATTGATTATCAACTTTGTGTTTTATCTTTTCTTAACGTTTCTAGATTCATAAAACTTATTTTGAATTTACCTTTTGTTTTCTGTTCATAAACTAATCTTGGAACAAAAGCTTCTACTTCGTCCTATCGATTTCTAAAGCCATTATTATCATTCTTTTGTCTTCATCTATACTCCTCTTTCTGATTACATCTAATCTCAACTTCAACATTTTAACTTATCGCGTTGCTCATTTTCTTTCTCTCACACACAATCATTCATCTTGATCTACTTTAATGAATATTGAAACGATTAATAATTATGTTTTCAATTTCGTAAAAGGAATAACACTTAAACTTTCTGTTTATTTAACTTGTGATTTACCATGTTTAGCAAGTTTTTTTTGGTTGAGATCATGAACCGATTGATGTTAGACCACCGTTGGAAACCTGGAAGCACTGGACGGCCGTTTCGTGCTAGTATGGGACTCCTCAGCAGTGCGCATCCACGACCCCGCACCCCGCGGGATTCGAACCCAGGACCTACTGGCTTCGCGCCTGAGCACTTAACCATTAGACCACTGAGCCGGCATCCAATGGCGTTAGTGTCTAACATCAACCAATCCACGAAATTGCGCGACCAACTTCCATTGTATTGAGGTAGATACCTGTCTCTACCCAACACGGATTAGCTCCACTGATCACGACTTCTCACTAGAACTCCGAGAATTCCCTCACGAAGCTAGTCACTAGTGAGGACATGTTAATTATCAGTATGGAGGTTGTGGAGATTGTTAAGTTTTTGGTTGAGACAGGTATCTACCTCAGTACAATGGAAGTTGGTCGCGCAATTTCGTGGATTGGTTGATGTTAGACACTAACACCATTGGATGCCGGCTCAGTGGTCTAATGGTTAAGTGCTCAGGCGCGAGGCCAGTAGGTCTTGGGTTCGAATCCCGCGGGGTGCGGGATCGTGGATGCGCACTGTTGAGGAGTCCCATACTAGCACGAAACGGCCGTCCAGTGCTTCCAGGTTTCCAATGGTGGTCTAACATCAATTGATTCATGATCTCAACCAAAAACTTAACAATCTCCACAACCCCCATACTGATAAGTTTTTTTTTATTGTTACTAACATATACACTACTGATTTTCGTTTTTTTTTCTCCGAATAACTGTATTTTTGCCATTGTATAGCTCTAGAAATGAATTCACCAGAAATAGAAATCTTCGTCGAGCTTATTTTTCTTTATATTTTCGACTAGTTTCTCATTATTTTGTTATATAACTTATTGATGAAAATCAAGAAGGTATAATATCAATCGTAATACGAAATTTGTCTTCGAATTAAGTTAGTGTCAATTCACGATTATGATAATGTAACATACTAGAATTATTCAGTAGTTATTTTCCTTTTTGATAGTGGTTTTTAGGGTAGATAGTAGGGATAATTTGAACTTAGATTTTGTGTTAGTTTGCACACTTCAGAAAGGCCTATGTTTCTATATTCTTAGGTGAAGTGATACTTTCTATGGAATTTGAACCTGAGTCACACTTCTTCAGTTTTAGACGTTGATATAGAGTTATTCAAACTTGCACTGAGCTATTGGGTCACTCAGACTACTACAACTTGATCGATAGAATTTGATTAACACTAAGGAACTCCATCGATATGTTGTTATTCATTGCTTAGTGATCACCTTTCTGTATTTACTTTTTCATTTGGTTCAATCTCTTTTTTTTCTCATTTCTTTCTTCCCAGATACTATGAATGAACATAGTCTATTGTTAGCCTACTTAGGCTTACCATTAACGCCTAGTGATTTGTTAATCTTGTTAACATCACCTGAATCCAACTCGTTCAATGTATCACCATCAAACACAACAGCACCAATGTCATCGTCATCATCATCGTCGACAAACTCGTTGAATTTTATTCAACCTGAGAAATTATTGCATATTTCTTTGTTATCCGAATCATTATGGTTAGCACGTTTAATAACAAGTTGGTGTTTAACTGGTCGTCAGTCATTAAGTCGTCAAATTTATCAATCATTATACAATCGTTATGTAAACAACGACAAAACAAACAATACATTATCAATAATACATGATTTAATCCCTTATCCAAATGCACATTTACCAAATTTAATTCAATTACCAAAAGAATACACTAATTTGCTGTTATTGGCTACAGATATGGAGTAGGTTTTGATTTTTACAAAAAAGTTTTTATTCTCTTTTATTAATTACCTACTTAATTACTTAAGCTTTTTAACCCTCGTGGGGGAGCATAGACCGCCTAAGTATGTATCTTGTTTTCAGCAGTTCGACTAGGTTACGATATACAACCCGAAAGATATAACAAACTCTCAATGCAGATGAGAAGTTTGAAATCAGTTGGAAGGTTGAGTTGTCGAATCAAAGTATCATGTACATAAATCGTAGATATATCTACATTTCTTTTTCTTATCCAAACAAGGGCATGCTTATGCTCTTACTACCTCTACCACCACGGGATTTGAATCGACAATTGTATCTGTGTGCTAGTGTGGTATGGCAAGTCGAACTGATGTACGTACGTACGTACGTACGAAGTTCTACGTTGTTACTGCTGACTGACTAATTACTTATCAATGTACATAGTTTATCGGTCAATTCATTCATTAATCGTATCTCTACTACAAACTTATTTATTTATTTGCAAATTAAATTGTCGAACATGATTATTTGGAAATTATTTTCCCTATTTAAAATTGTCTTATTTTTTTGTTATAGCTGCCACGCAGAAGGTCATACACATAGTGATTTGAGTTTATGTCTTGTTTGTGGACATTTGGCTTGTTTATTCTGTTATGGTTGTCGACAATTTGAACAAAAAACTGATTCAAGTATATTTGGTAGTGGTACAAGTACAACAATAATTTCGAACAATAATAACAGTAGTAGCAGTAGTAATAATAATAATAATAATAATCAAGAGTTTGCTGTCTACCGTATGCAAGCTCATTCTAGACGTTGTCATTCCGGCTATAGTCTCTTACTGCGTATTCATTCATGTCGTGTAATTTTATTGTCGGATCAAGCCAGACGAATTACTGAGATGCCTGCACCATATCGAGATTCTTTTGGTGAAACTGATCCTGATTTACGGTAGTTTGTTTATTTTTTGTTCTTATCTGTTACAATTCACTTTCTCAGTGTTTTTTCTTTATCTATATATTATTGTTATTACTACCAGTGACAAATCATAATTGTACTTTTGTTAAAACACATTAAACTGTTTATATCTGAGCATAAATTTTACTCCATAAATAGATGTAATCACTAAAGAAATAAAGGATTGAAACGACATACATTCTATAAGCAAAGATAGATGGTGGCTAGCAGTGGAATTCAGGCGTGTGATTCATTCTATTTCGGGCTCGTTAGCTGGATGTATCTGTATTCAAATAAACAATACAAAACGCACAGTCATTCTATGAAGTTATTTTATTGTACTAAGAAAAACTTATTGAATCAAGAAAACAATAAGCATTTTATTCTACTAATTTTCAAAAGTTAATATAACTGTATTTAGTCATTTAACATTTAGATAGTTATACTACTCAATTGTAATACTCATTGGATACATTACCATTTTTCTTTTTATGATGAAATAGTTAATTTAAGTGACAGTAACTCTGAGTTCCTTTTGCAACTAAACACTACTGTTCGAATTGCAAAATCTTTTTATCAATCATACTATGAGTTGATATGATGTTACACGTTATAATGTTAGTCAATCACAAGAAAATACTAAACTAGTAATATAGTTACTGATCATGTAGGAAAGTCCAAGTAAATTCAGCGGATACTACTTGTCTATGTACTTAGTTTTTCGTGTATCAGGATTAGTAACACTATCCGATTGATTAGACTGAATTACGTGAAATAGAGTAATTGAATTAGAACGTAGTTTAATGCTTACTCACCTTACGTAAACTAGACTGTACAAGTAGTGCAAATGAACAGAACAGTTTTTTTCATGTTATTTCACATCTTTTCTTTATCATTTTATTTTGTTTCTTAAAAAAATCTTCAGCCGTGGAAATCCTCTATTTCTTGTGGAATCTGAATATGAACGTATTAATCAGTTATGGATTAGTCATCAATTGGCCTCCAGTACATCATCTGATTTGATTACACCTTCAAATTTACAATTCGGTCTATATTAAAACTAATCACAACACATAAGAAGAAGAAATGTTCATCAACAAGCTCCTTTTTTTTAAATCATCGTCATCATCACCGTTGACAGTAGAAATATCACTTCATTATCTTGTCATTTGTCATAATGTGAATGCTTTCATCACTCAGCACTGTTTGGATTGGCATGTCAACGGTGTCAGCTAACCCCAACCCTCCTACCCCCCTTTATCTTATCAAGTCATTCAACTATCTATCTTTCTTGAATTTATATTTATACATAATTATTCACAGAGAGTCTTGTTATACACTATTTTTTTGGAATTAATGAAGTGACGATCTTTCATACTACAGAGATCGTTTGTTTTCTGTAAAATTTCAAAGGACTCTTTTCTTTTTCCATTTCATCTAGTGAAAGAAAAGTCTCGTCTTGTGCGCCTACAAATGCGCTTATCTTAATGAACCAATAGTGATTGATTTTATTCAAAATTTTTGCATTCTTCCTTTTCCTATTTGTCTATTTATCGGTGACTATTCATCCTTTTTTGCATAGTTTTTTTTTTTTTAATTAAATGGTTAAATTAGTGTATATGTGTTCTACTGATGAAGTGCGTAAAACCTAGGATTCGTTATCTCTATTCCCTCTTCTTGTTCCCATTCTTCTTCTTCTTCTCTATATTCATCATTTTGTCTTGTAAACTTGTTTTATTCTGTCCTAGTTTATTTGTTATATTTATATTTCTCATTGTAATAACTTCCTCTCCCCTTCCCTTTATCAATACAACTTACCTTATCATACTGTTATGTAATATTTACTCTTAAAGAGAGAGAAAAAAAGAACGACGAAGGTTACTATTTCTCTGTTTGTTATTTTTCATCAACTATTCATCATTTATATATTTTTTTGCTTTGTTTGGTAAGATCCGTTTCGAATTATTATGTTTCTGTAAGGTATTCTTTTGATATCTTTTCCTTCCCTTACCTATCTTCTTTCAATCTCTTCTATAGACATACTCATATATTCTTACAGTTAATAAACATCAAAATTAATTGTGCTGAAGTAATTTTAATCTAATTGTTGGTATGTGTAAACATTAAGTAGAAAGTAATCTCTATGGTAACATCAAATGATCATAGTTTTCAGATTTCTCGTTTTTCTTTCTTTCTTTCTTGTTTTTTTCCTATTTCATCTATTTTTTTTAAAAGTTTAGTTTGGAAAATATTTTTCATTTCATTCTCTCTTTCATCAGCTAATAGTGTTTCTTTTCTAAAATTCCCTTTCTTCACTCATTATTTGTGCTCTTTCGGTTGTTTTTTTTCCCACCCCCACCCCTCTTTTTCCAATGTCGAAATAGCACACATATACATATATATTTTTTGTTAAATACATAAAATTTTCATAATTAGTTTATTGATATTACTGTTTTTAATATCATTTGTATGATTGATATATTTTGTTGTATGGTGGTTAGTTTGTTGGCTTTCTATGATAATAATCTTAATTTGTTCATTTTGAAATTATAGTCAGTCAGCCAGTCGGTTATGATCAACTTAGAACCCATCATATCAAGTTATCTCTATAGCATATCGAGATGAAATTATTAAGAAAAAAAATATAGAATAGTAGATATAGTGATGGTAGTAATGATAAACAACATTCAGTATAAGCAACAACATTTAAGTGGAGTTTTGTTCTCTGGACTGAATCGTTCGGTCGTGGTGTTTTCCTCGTTCTTCTGAGCAATATCATCAGTATAAACTTCTGGTAGAAGTGAAGTATTCAAAATTCTCTACATATGACTCACCTTGTCCTGTCTATCTCAATCTTAGTTGGTTATCGTTGAGCTTTAAGATGTCAGTGTCTACTTTATTCTTGATCCTACATTAGTCCATGATTTTCCTGATTGATTTCGATGTGTTTGTTGATTGCTGACTGACCTGAATGCAAACTTTTAAAGATTCCTTGATGTCTTTAATATTCTCACTATCCAATATTTCAACATTTTCCCAGTCTAATGTGTGTCCAAAATAGCCAGTCGAGGTCGACAGGACAAGGTCAGTCGTGTGTGAAGAATTTCAAATACTTCACTTTTACCAGAAGTTTATACTAATGATATTATGCAGAAGAACAGTGTAATCATTACGACTAAACCATCTAGCCCAGAGAAGAAAATTCCACTTAAGCTACAAATCTCCACTAGCTCGTACGAATCCTTCAATTCCGATTGACTATTATCTGGATGATATTATACTTGTCTTTTTCTAGATCTCAAGGTTAAGGTTTTCATCCTTCATGCGAATTCATGAGTATTTAATGGTTAAAAGTTTCGAAACTAAGAAAAAAAACTACTTTTCAACATCTAGCAATATTGAAAATTGCCCTCAAATTTATGTTAATCATATCGCCATCCAATTCTTAATACCTAACTCCAACATTATGATAATCTTTATCCACGGAAAAAGGATATTGATTAGATAAATCATCCAACTCAAAAACTGTACTAATTTTAATCAATTCCCTTCTAATTTTAGTGTATCAGATGACCTTTGTTAAAACTTTTTGCTTCCCCTAAATTACATTCAGCTTCGTAATAATAAGAATTATTATTTGTTTTGTTTTTGACTTTTCAACAATTTATCGAGCCTCAGTATCCAAATGATAATTAGTCCCATGAAGTCAATTTGCATCCAGAGTTTCCTAAACACATCTCAAAATTTCCAAAACTTCTTTCAACTTTTTCAAATGTAAGGTGTTGTTATCGAACAGGGGTTCTCAACACTGCAGGTGCCAAATATGAATGAATATTAAAACGACATAGATCACAAGTGTTATTGTAGTGTATTGTTAGTGTATTATACAAATGATCAATGCTAACATAATGCATAAGGGACACAATAATATCTGTCAATCGATAGATAAGACTCTTAATCGAAGCTGAATAATATGTATGTTAATTATTCACATTTGTTTGTTGTAAAAATTGTGGTTAATTAAGGATCTAGAGAGTTCTGATCAAGATGTTGCATCTAGGTACATAAGACTGTCAAATGACCATTTTAATAACTTGAAAATAAATCAACATCATTGTAATGATTGTTGAAACTGTTTGATACATCTCAAAACTAGTGTTTTTATACACTAATACATTTATTGTTCCTTTTTCGTTATTAGATATAATCTAACCTAAATCACTTAGTAAATTACTTGCATATAAAGCCAATGATCTCTATCAAGTCCGAAATCATGATAAGTTTTGTATTCATTTTTCCATGCTTCCTATGTGTACAATTAACTGTTCATTTGTAGTATCTAAGTTACCGAATAAATGCAAGATTATTGATGATAATCTTGCGATCTGTCATGAATTCTGTCATGTTAGACACGTGAGCCACCGAGATTTGAAAGTCTTAGATCTTATCTTGTGTATAAGATAACTTTGGTACACTACTAAGAAGTTCAAGCCTAAAATGAAACATCTTTTCAGTGCCCCCTATTGATTCTCCTGTTGTCATCAATGCATGAATAAAACTAGACTCCATTTGAACTTTCTACGAAAATTTCTTTAAAAATATTATTGTAGTTGAAACCGATCAAAGAAAATTTGTGTATTTTTGCAACTTGTTCTCAGATGTTAATTATACAATAGATTGTCCTAATACTGGATGTGTAATGTTCAACACTAACTAAGAAAAGATTTTTGTGTGGCGAATGCAGATATTGAAGCTGATATATCTAGATTTGTTCTTCATCATTAGTAAATACATATATCCTTTATTTTTGATTCTCACTTAATTGATTCCAGTTTGAGGATAGTTATCTCATTCATGTATAAGATTCGTCATCTGTGTATATACACTCAAGAAAATTCAGACTTGATGTTAAGTGCATTACCTTTACCACTGACTTGATACTTCACTAGTTCACCTACTTGATCAGAAAATTACCAACTCAATAAGTTATTCAGAATGATTGACTTATACTTGCACTATGATCGGTTTACACTACAATAGACCAGTATATTCGGCTCTCAACTATGTTGACTACATCTTCGCTTAAGAAGATGTTTCATAAGTAAATAAGACATCTTACCGTTATTTCGATAATGAATTCTCTCTCTGATACTTATATACTTTGTATTAAAATCATATTTATTGATTTGTTTAATCTTCATTTTCATGCTTCAGTTCAAATCGAAATGTCTTCTAATCCAAGTCAAAAATCATCGAAATTAACAAAATCCAGTTTTAAAGGATTATCTCGATCAAAAAAGCATAAAAAAGGTAGAAAAGACAAAGAAAAAGTTGAAGAAGTAGAAGAACAAAAAGTAGAAAAAGTAAACCAACTTAATATTTTAGATACTTCATCTAAAACATTAAACACCATTCAAGATTCATTATATAATCAATCAATGGAAAAGAACTCATCATTGAATGTGTTAAATTCTATGGATTTACAACAGACTACTAATAATAACTGCGTAAACAATGAGATAGTTACTAGTTCTATTACTGGAGTTACTATTTCATCGAATACACATGAAAATATTCTCAATAATAATAATAATAAATCAAAACAGAAAATTAAGAAGAAAGAGCAGAAACAATTAAAGTGTACTACTACTAATACTACTGATTCAATGGACATAGTTTCTCAATCAAATTTACATCATTCTAATTCAATTAAAAATAAAAAGAAACGTGGCTTGAAATTACACTCACATAGTAAATCAACAAAAAAAGAACAAACAAAAACTGTGAATAAAGTAAATTTCAATATTATTATACTAATTTCTTCTATTATATGATCTATATGACTGTCATGTCTTGTTATGACCTTATTTAACTTCTTCCAAGTTATTTCTATGTTATAGAGCATCATGTGCTGACGTAGACGGTAGTCAGTCACACGCAACACATCTCCCGATCACATCAGTCAGTGAACATCCTCAGCTACCTCCTTATCAACTTGCCCCTACTTAACCATATTCCTTATTCAGTGATCTGACCATATACGACAAATATCTCGAACACATCTATGATGAAATAGTAGTAATTTGTGAATGTCTCCTGCTTTCGAGAGCAACGTTCCAAAAACAATATAATATACAGGAGACTACTGGGTAGTGTACTCGCTGTTTAGTTAGCAGACTGAGATCTTATCTAAGGAAGAAGTGATTGAAGTTGGAAAAAAAGCCTGCTGGAGTTTTTTGAATTTGTGCTGAGATTGTGTAAGATATTAACCCAAGAGAGCTAATCTAACTTTTAAAATACGTGAAGTTGTCGATGCGCTCAATTCTTATGGTGAATATGGGTGAAACTCGATTACATCCAACTGTTGTTTGTTCTCATCATAGATTTTAAAGAAATAATTTCACAGATAGAAATCATGAGTCAGTTGAAGCTAGACCACTATGGGAAACCTGGAAGCACTGGACGGCCGTTTCGTCCTAGTATGGGACTCCTCGGCAGTAGTGCGCACCCACGACCCCGCACCTCGCGGGATTCGAATCCAGGACCTACTGGCTTCGCGCGCGAGCACTTAACCATTAGACCACGGCCGTGCAGTGCTTCCAGGTTTCCATGGTGGTCTAGCTTCAACTGACTCATGATTTCTATCTGAAATTTCTAAAATCTCCACAATCCCCTTCTGAAAATAATTTATTTGAAAATTTTCTCGTAAATATTAGTAATACTTAAAAACTGGAGAGAAGAATTAATGCTTTAAGAAGAAATTAAATTAGATGTGAACTATCTTTTCTATAAATTTGATAAGCTTTATCCAACTATCGAATATGGTAGTTGGAAACATTCCCTCTATCATATAACGAGAAAGCAGTGATCTCGATATAATGGAATAGTTATAAATGTAGGCTTATTGAAAAATATTGTAGTTGGTCACAATACAACACAAAAATTTATATTATTTGGTCTTAGAATAGTATTCATCCATCCGAACTGATGTGACGAAGTGATCAAACTTCAACAATATATAACTGACTACATTATTTCTGAGGTTAGAAATGTTTGAATGAGCGTAGGAACACGAGGAAAGTAAATTTCAGCTTCACAGTTTTATGATATACTTTTGAATACATCGATAACATCACATATGTGCATTTTACATTCATTTTCATTTTATAATCCACATTATTTAGTATAATTATTATTATTATTTTCTTTGTTTCTATCCTACTCACTATTTAGACTATTTTTGGAATGCCTCTAGATATAGCCTGTAACAGAAATCCTAGTCATGATGGAATTGTTCTGCCAGCGTTTTTTCGTCATTGTATCGATTATATTGAACAGTATGGTTTAAGTTCTGAAGGAATATATCGTGTAAGTATACATTTTCTTTTTAATACTTATTTACATTCAGAAATTGTAATATTGCCCTTAAATGCTATGGTACGGTCGAGGGTAGGGAGAGTCAGCTTTCCCTCTCGAATTGCTGTCACATGGCTACGCGTATACAACCACTGACGGGTAAGTCCTACTCACTACTTTCTCTCAGTGGGGGTGTTGTTTAAGAAATGGATGGGATGAAAAGCGAATGTACGGTGTTTTAACCGGGTTTTAGGATATGGAGGATGCAGTCAGTTATTGATATAAAATACTACATTCAACAATCAAATCCAAACCCCTCTACTAACAATAATCATGTTCGTATTAGTGACTAATTTTAAGAGCTAATTTCTCGGAATTTTAGTGAGTAGCTATGACCCATGAGGTCCAAGTATAGCAGTTACCCACCCGTTGTATTGGATGATGATTGTGTAGGTTCATAAATTAACTGAGGTTTGAAATCCGGATATATGAACAAAAGTAAATTAATTTTTGAACATTAAAAGTTAGAAATGTTAATCATTGATTTGCAACTCAATGGAGACATGGATTAAGCACTCGCTGAAATATCGTAAGATCTTGAATTCGGTACTCACTGTCGATGAATCCGGCACTACAATGAAACAAGTATCTAATACTTTCTGGCGTTCAGCGACTGTTTATCTGTAGTCATTCCGTGATGTAAACTCTGAAATAAAACGGTTATCCAATGTTCTCCTTGGTTTTTAATTGATATTAGTCCAGATTAATTTGATCTATACCTCTTTTAATTGATCACATTGGCTATATTTTGTTTCTATACAGTTAATTTTCTTAACATGAAATTTAGGTACCAGGTGTACATTCACAAGTACAAGCGGTAATTTCTGCAATCGATAATGGTATAGAATTTCCAGATATTCCGCCGACATCAGCTGCATTTTATTGTAATCAAACTAACTATATTAAACAACGTTCTAGTCATTTTCAAATTGGATCCGATTCTAGTTCTAAAGGGAAAATACGACATCTAAGCTCATGTAAGTTAACATGTTAAATGTTAGTAATAATAATCACTTTATTCTCAATAATTATGCTCTTAGTACAATATTTGATTCTTAATAATAACATTATATATATCTTCCGTAATTTGATTGGAATTGGATCATTAACTTCTTTGTTAATAATAGGTCAATACTGAGATTAGGCGGAAGTTACTATGTAAATATATGAAACCAGCAAATTGGTCTTACGGTTCTGTTTTGTTTAATGGACAACTTCATTTGTTATCATTAGGTTAGATGAATGTTTTCTTTCCTGACAAAACGAAGCCTTTTGAATGCCTTGAGAAACAATTATCTTGAAAGTTTCATCAACCGTAATACTAATCCACAATGATAACTTGAGACAATTTATATATGTGCCAGGTTTTTTTTATTTATATCAGCAATTGCCTGGCATTTCCGGATAATCTTCATTGTTATATTTACTAGCTAACATGAATTTGATATAATGACGATTTTCATGTATACTAGACTTGAAGTCATCATAATGATGCAGTAATCAGACATATTATATGCTTTGTATCTAATCGAACTCAGTTAACTATGGTTAGAACAGGTGATTTAACTGAATAGGTATATAATGGAGATGCACACTTGAAAACGGCTTCTGAGATATTGTTTATGAGGATAATATTGAATAAAATACCATTACAAAATGCTGTCCACAAGAAGTCACACTGTCGGGTGCCGACTCAGTGGTCTAGACAGACGTCAAGCGTTCGAACGAGAGACCGAAGATCCCGGGTTCGAGTTCCATGTGCGGGATCTTGGGTTCGCACTGCTAAGGAGTCCCATACTAGGATGAAACGGCTGTCTAGTGCTTCCAAATTTTTAATGGTGGTCTAGCTTAGATCGACTAGCGAATTTAACTGTTGAAATACTACAATCCCATACTGATAATTACAAATAAGATAAAACCTCATACTGGTAAAGTAGCTTTAGTTAACAAATTATTATATTTCTTTACATACAATGGTGATGATTCAAGAATTAAGTTATTTTATGATAACATGATTCAAGAGCCAATTACTAACCGCGTTTCACAGTCACTTTAGATCGCCTAGCGTTACACCTGAATAATGTGATGGCCACGAAGCACGTTTGGTTTTTACAAGATAATATTGTCTCTCTTTTTCTTTATTTGGTCTCATTTTTTTCTTCATCTCAATGTATGTATTATTTTGTTTTCAGCTCATTCTAAATTAAAAGAGCATAATTCTCAATTATCATCTCATAAAACTTCAGATTATCGTGGCAGAAATATTCCTACACCGACTAATTTTATTACAGGAGCATTTTGTGTAAAAAATTCCAATTCACCAGTAAAACAAACTTCAACTATATTAACTAATAATAATAATAATAATAGTACAAGTCCACAAACAACAGGAATCACTATACTACCACATGATCCAGCTGTTATTACCAGTGTAATAAAACATTTTCTACGTAGTTTACCTGAACCAATTTTAACTAAACGTTTAAGTAATGTTATTGAATCATTAACTACAGACAATGTACAATTCTATCATAATTTATCTGTTTTAATACATCAAGAATTGCCAACATCAAATCGTTATTTATTAGCATGGATTATACAACATATGATGCATATTATTGATAGAGCTGGTGAAAATCGTATGACACTAGCTAATATTATTATTGTTTTATCACCATGTTTAGGCATAAGTCATCGTTTATTGGGTATATTATTAAATCCTACACCACCTAAAGGTATGTTTTATTATACTTTTTTTTTCTCAAACAAAATATTACTGTATTAGTAGCGAGTACAGAATGGTTCAGTTAGTCAGTCAGCTACAACGTAGGACCAGGCACATATATGCATCGGTCCAAGTTGCCGTACCCCATTAACACAACAAGATGGACACAGGATTCATAAAAGTAGTTAATTCAGATGTGGTAATATATAAAAGAAAGGTTGCAATAAGGATATAATACAAGGAGAAAGAATTGGTTCGTAGAAAGGAATATATGAAGCGATTTTAATCACTTAGTTTAAGGGAGGACGAAGAGTGTATACACCGACTGCGTTGTGATCAATTCTGAGTCATGTCACCAAGAGTCTCCAACCATTGGTTAAAACAATATGATATTTATTCAGATTTTAACCACACACTACCTAGATTAGTTTGAACAGTCATATTCTACGACTAAGTCTTAATTAAAAGCAGTATGTCTCAGACTTTTATTATGGAAAGAGACAGCGATCATGTTTTTTAAAGCCGATTATGTTCGACTTCGACCTTCCAAGCACTGACTGATTAGTCGTAATGATCAGAAGCATCATATTTTTTTCATTTTAATTAACGAGGTTTGCATAATATCGATTATTTGGTATAACGAGATAGGGATAATGTCTTTTCCATAAGTTGAATTCGTTTTATTGATTTGTTTATCAATATTTTTGAAACTCATTTTGAAATGATGATTAAGATTTGCAACATTTTATCATCACTGACTCTGTCAAGGTATGTTAATTGTTTTTGTAAGATGATGACCATACTTTAAAACAGTTTATTTTACTATATGCCATAAAGTCTTGGAGTACTCGGTCTTCGAAAAAATCTATCATTCTGGAATCATATATATTAGAGAATGTCAAATTTAGGCAACAATTCTATGTCAAGGTGATGAACTAAACTTACTTACGCCTGTTACTCTGTTGGGGACGATATATCCCAAAATTCGTATGTGCAATTTCATCTTATCGATTAAATGTTTAA
This sequence comes from Schistosoma mattheei, assembly GCA_944470405.2. NCBI lineage: Eukaryota > Metazoa > Platyhelminthes > Trematoda > Strigeidida > Schistosomatidae > Schistosoma > Schistosoma mattheei. Next base: position 87,127,139 of record OX103943.1, read on the forward strand.
ATAGCAATCAATTGATGAACTTATTGATTAATGTTTAAAAACATTTTACTATGACAATATCGATTGTAAATATTTGTATAAATACGCTTGGCTTGTGTGCTTGATTGATCTGACCTGACTTGATACCTGCTGTTTGCCTGTAGAATACACTTTCTACGCCTCGCCCAGACTTCTTGATCGCGTTAGCTGAGTCAGGTACACCGGGCCAGAATAGCCTATCGAGATTCTGAATCCTTTGATCCGATCGATAAGTCACTGTCCTCTAATCGCCCCCCCCCCTTGAGATATAACAATTTAGCGACAGTGATTTCGGAAACATGGATCCTTTTTGGTGGAGTTTTGTTCTCTGAGCTGGATGGTTTGATCTCCACTATCTCGAAACATGGATCCTTCTAAACTTGAATTATTACCCGAGCAGCAGATGAAACTTATTCAGACGTTAGCAGATGCAAAGCTTACGTCTAATTCTCAACCAAGCAGTTCTAATCCTACTACTACTGCACCATCAGTTGATGGTATCACTAATAGTATCTCCGAGTTTCATTACGATCCAGAATCCAATGTCACGTTTGATATGTGGTTTTGACGTTACGAAGACTTATTCAAATTCGACTTTGCTAATCAGGATGATGCTTGGAAGGTCCGCTTGCTGCTTCGAAAGTTGGGTCCTAGTGAACTAGACAGGTATTGCAACCTAATTCTGCCTCTAAACCCACGCGATCGTTCGTTCTCGGACACAGTCCAGTCATTGAGCCAACAATTCGGAGACAATTCCTCACTATTCAATGCCCGCTATCGATGTTTGAAGCTCACTATGAACGAAGATTATGATTTTTTCACACATGTGGGTATCGTTAACCGAGAATGTGAACGCTTCCTGTTGAAGTCGCTTACTGAAGACCAATTTAAAGCACTCATTCTCATCTGCAGCCTTCAATCGCAGAAGTTCAGTGACATTAGAACACGTTTGCTAAGTCGATTGGACCAAGACCCAAAACTAACTCTTAATGATATTGCAAACGAATATCAACGTCTAATCAATCTACAGCGTGACACTACAATGGTCCAGCGTGGTGGTTCAGATCGTACCGAAGTTCATGTAGTCCAACAACCACGCAACTCGCATAAATCTGCCCCAGCGACATCTAGTTCAGGTCAAAAGACAAAAACAAACCCTCCTGCCCATGCTGGCACTGCGGTGCATGGCATTTTGTTCGATACTGTCCATATAAGCAACATCGGTGCAGGAAATGTAATGCGCTGGGTCATAAAGATGGTTTTTGTCGAAAAAAGAAGCCGAGCAGCTCCAGAGGTACCAGAAAACCTACGCCTAGATCCAACACGAATTCGTTGAGTCTAATAGCAAGCTGTGAGAACTCAACCCCAGTTGAGAGGAAATTTATTACCCTTAATATTAATGGGCACCCGTTTAGATTGCAAATAGACACTGCATCTGATGTAACAATTCTCTCACGAAAATATTGGATCAGAATGGGAAGACCACGCATGGTGCCAACAACACAAAAACCGCGAACCGCATGTGGTAATTACCTACGTTTGTTGGGACAACTAGATTGTAAAGTGTCTTTTCACGATTCGACGTTTACCGGGGTATGTTACATCACACCAGCTGATCTTAATCTACTTGGGTTAGACTGGTTTGACCGGCTACATTTAGCTGACGTTCCTTTAAGCACCGTATGCCATCTGGTGAAACAACCTCATGAACCTGAAGCATATTCGAAAGAACTAATGACGGAGTTTTCAACCATTTTCCAACCTGTATTGGGTCAGTGCACTGCTATGAAAGCAACACTTCGGTTGAAACCTGGAGCTAAACCTGTCTTTCGTCCAAAGAGACCAGTGCCGTACGCAGCATTATCGAAAGTTGACGAAGAACTTAACCGCCTTCAACTACAGGGAGTTATTACACCTGTTTCTTATTCTGCCTGGGCAGCACCCATTGTGGTTATTAAGAAGGCTAATGGCACAATCCGAATATGCGCAGATTTTTCCACAGGTCTTAACGCAGCTCTCGAACAGCATCACTACCCACTGCCAGTCCCTGCAGATTTGTTCACGATGTTAAATGGTGGGAAGTTCTTTGCAAAGCTGGATCTCGCTGATGCCTATCTACAAGTGGAAGTGGCTGAAGATTCGAAAGAGTTACTTACCATAAATACTCATCGTGGCTTGTTTCAGTACAATCGCCTACCATTTGGTGTTAAAACAGCTCCATCTATTTTTCAGCAACTAATGGATACCATTCTATCGGGTATCCCGGGGGTCGCAACTTATCTCGATGATATCTTAATTGTTGCCACATCGTTAGAACAGCTTAGAGAACGCACGAAAGCTGTACTACAACGCATCAGCGATAACGGATTCCGATTACGCCCAGAAAAATGCCAGTTTTCTTGAAGTCAGTAAATACTTGGGATTCATCTTTGATGCCGCAGGTCGCAGACCAGATCCTGAAAACATCCGAGCTATAAAACAGATGCCGACTCCCACTAATATCTCTGAGCTACGATCATTCCTGGGACTAATTAGCTACTATTCAGCTTTTGTTCCGTCGATGCATGACATACGCGCCCCGCTAAATCATCTTCTGAATAAGAATACCAGCTGGAACTGGACAAAAGAATGTGAAGCTGCATTTTGCAAGCTGAAAACGATCATAAGCTCTGAACTATTACTGACGCACTACGATCCGTCCATGCCTATCATTGTCGCTGCAGACGCTTCAGCTTTTGGACTCGGTGCTGTCATTTCACACCAGTTCCCGGACGCAACAGAGAAAGCTATTATGCACGCATCTCGCACATTAACTTCAGCGGAAAGTACAGTCACATAGAAAAAGAGGCTCTGGCCCTTGTGTTTGCAGTACGCCGTTTCCACAAATTCTTGTACGGTCGAAGATTTACTCTTCTCACTGATCACAAGCCTCTTCTCACAATTTTCGGTTCGAAATCTGGTGTTCCAGCCCATTCTGCAAACCGTCTCCAACGATGGGCTTTGATACTTCTGGGTTATGATTTTGACATTCAGTATCGGCGCACCAACAGTTTGGTCAGGCTGACGCCTTGTCACGACTTATCAGCGAACACCCACGGCTGACGAAGATGCAGTTATTGCCTCCCTAATGACAGAGGACTACGCGCAGTGTTACCTGACAACCGCTATTCGTGCTTTGCCAGTCTCAGCAGCTGAAATACAATCTGCATCCAAGAACGACTCAATCATAAAGAGAGCGATGAAATACGTCACTAATGGCTGGCCGCCAATGGACTCGATGGTGACTTGAAGCAGCTTTACCACCGTCGGGACTCATTATGCGTCGTAAACGAATGCTTGATGTTTGGAGATAGAGTAGTGGTGCCAGAGTCCTTAAGATCAAGGATGCTAAAGCAATTCCACACTGGTCATCCTGGTATAAAACGAATGAAATCCATCGCCAGAAGCTATGCTTATTGGCCCTTCATGGACCAACATATCGTGGATTTAGTAAGCAAGTGCACACAATGTCAGCAAGCAGCTAAGTGTAACGCGAAAGTACTGCCAGTCCCATGGCCATATCCTGAGTATCCCTGGTCCAGGATACATGTCGATTTCGCAGGCCCAATTAATGGAATCACCTATCTGGTCGTTGTCGATGCCTTTTCGGAATGACCAGAAATCGTTCCCGTCATGCCACCAACGACAACCCAAACGATGCAACTCTTGATAGAGATGTTCTCACGCAACGGATTACCGGATGTAATCGTATCCGACGGTTCGCAATTCACCTGAAGTCAATTTCAAGAATTTTGCAAACGCCGCTCTCCACCGTACCACCTACAGTCAAATGGCCAGGCAGAAAGATTTGTGGATACATTCAAGAGAGCTCTAATGAAGTCGAAAGGGGAGGGGACGCCAGTTGAAACACTGCAGAATTTCTTGTTTGTTTACCGAACAACACCTAGTGATGTGCTACCACAGCAGAAGTCCACGGCAGAGATCCTGATGGGAAGGAAATTGAGGACGATCCACAGTCTCATGTGCCCAAGAACCACACCACCATGCCCTATGTTCGCTCGAGACTACAGAGCAAATCATGGTCCTTGGATCGAAGCACGTGTGGTTGGAAGACTAGGCCAAGTTATGTACGAGGTAAATGTGGGAAAAGGCATGTGGAGCTTCAAACCTGACATACTTCTAATGAGACATAGGCCGCCGACCAGCGTTCTCCATTTCACTCTGTCCTGGGCCTTTCTTTCTAGTTCTATCCAAATTTTTCTCATGTCTATCTCCATTTCTCATCGTAATATGTTCTTTGGTCCTCCTCTTTTCTTTTGGCCTTGAAGATTCCATGTGAGGGCTTGCCTTGTGACACAGTTCGGTGCTTTCCTCAATGTGTGTCCTATCCACTTCCAACGCTTTTCCTAATTTCTTCGTCTACTGGGATCTGGTTTGTTCTCTCCCACAGTAGGTTGTTGCTAATAGTGTCTGACCAACGGATTCGAAGTATTTTGCGTATGATGAACTAAAGCGAATTCTTAAATCATACAGAATTACAGCCTTCTATAAAATAACTGCTATTCTTCGAAATACTTTACTTTACCTCGAAACACAATTGTGTCTATAAATTAAGATGTATAAATTGTTATGCCTTTTGTATCTGAGGGTATTCTCGGGAATCGATGATTCGCGCCATGAAACAATATAAGCTACATAAATGGCCTCTAAATAATCATGTGGAACTAGAAAATCTACAAGTTAAATCAACAGTAGTAGTACGATTTATTTTCAGCAACCACAAATCAATATTAGTCATATCAACAAGGTTTTTTCTAATTATTGAGGAAGGTGAGTGTTTAAAGCTTCTCATATATTGTCAAACCCTACCGTGCTTAATAGAAACGAAGACCTAAGAATCTATCCAACGTGAACCATTTACTCAAATATCTACACATTTAATTCTGTTGACATCTAACACCATTAATAAACATATCAATATTTTTAACCCTACTCTTTCACATTACAAATATAACATTGTCCACTAACATACCCATAAGTGGATCTCATATCGAATCATCTTGATTGAAATGACACAACATTAACATGATCAGACCTGTTTGATTTTACTCAACAAATATTCTGCTTCATTTCGTTTCTACAATTTAAGCTATCAGTTCCTTTACTTACTTATTCTCCATGGAAGTGACTTACACGAAGTCGCGTAACGTCAGAAATTTAATTTTCTACATATTGGGATTTCACAAATACATCATTATAATGACTTTTCTTTGTATATAACGGTTCTTCAGTGTTGATTAAACATACATATTAACTCTCCAGTCAAACTTGGTGATACAATTCAAGGTTTTTGGATAAAATTTCAAGAATACTCGAGTATAATTGTTCTCACCGATGATTTTCCTTGGAATAATCAGTTAGTCTGTAAGCAATGTGGAACCTAACATATGTGTGCATCGATTCAACGTCCTATACCATATTTGCACAGTGACATGAAATTATCAAGACGATGGCTAGAATAGTGGAAGTAATAACAGTATCAGTAGTCTTAAGAAAGATTAGGCCTAGACAATATAATACAAAAAGAACTAAAAACGTTTACTGAATCAAAAGTATAATTATTCCAAGATAAGAAGTGAGTGAATTTGTTCAATTGTAACTAATTCTTAGCCATGTTATCCCTAGCATCACCGACCATTATCTACGATAACCTCACATACGTTAACCAAGTAGTCTGAACCTACCAACACGTTCCAATCCAGAAGTTAATGTGTAGAACAAAAATTTAAAACACAAGTACAGTTTTAGTTTTTATTTCCACCTGAAGAAACTGATTTTAGATTGTTGATTGTTTTTATACTTAAACATTTAATTAAGTTAATTTAAAGTAACAATATGACTGGAAATCGTGAACATTAATCTTTACACTTAGTAACTGACTAAGTGAAATCTACCTAAATTGGGTTAAGTTAATTAAACTTTGAACCAATGCCCTAGCTTATTTAATACCTGAATGCGTCAATTATAAAATTATTACCCCATCCTGGAGCAAATAAAATTGTTCACCTTATTGAAGTTTTTATTCAAGGTTTATTTATTTTTGTTGTTTTGCATTGTAACACAATTCTGTCTAGTGTTACTTTTCCATTATTCATATTTGGAAAATTTTTCTAATATAGAGTCCTGATCATATGGTCTCACATCAGTTTTATATTAGAAATATATGTATTAAAATATGTCATTTCTCGTACTGGGGATGAAATATTAGACTGGTAATACATGAGAACATTTTCAAAGTGACTGATGCATATCGAATGATAATTACAACATAGTTACACTTTGGCATTACACAACTGCCTAGTCATTACAATAGGTGTGTTTCTGTTTCTATGTAGTTACAACTACAGGGCCTCCAAAATGCCCTAGTACGGTCGAGACTGGGGGGAGTCAGCTCTCCGTCTCCAAATGCTCTCACATAACCACATGCATACAACCACTGCCAGAGAAGTCCTACTCACTGCTTTCTCGCGGTATTAGTCTTGTTCACGAAATTGAGAGGAAGAAAAGCGGATGTCCGGCTCTCTAACCAGGTTGGTGGACACACAGGTTTCACTTAGGGGCTTGGAAAACCCTGATTCCAAACTAATGGTGCACATGAGTTCCAGTATCCTGCAGGAACAAATGACGTATTAACCAATTATTGGTGACCGACTACCATGTTACTGCATCTCCTTACGTTGCTCCACTGCCTTATGGGTCAGACCTTTAGGTCAAAAGCTCCGAGTGTGGCCCCCTAAGAAAACCACTTGTTTCGGTTTGGGCGATCGGGTAGTATCCCAGCCCTCACATAAATCGAATGATTTGTGTGGCGCATATCTATGTGGTACCTCCTTGTACCATTGTTTATGTTTTTGAATAAATAATGGGGAAAGAACATAATTGTTTAAATCAGTTTTCTCAAGACTTGAGGAAATCAATAATAAGTTTGTTAGTTAAAAAGTGTTAATTGCATTTAATCAATCATAGGAAAGTGGTTAATGTTTATGGTTTCCAGTCCTATAATAATTTTAGCACGTAAAAGTTTGACTTTAACTTGTAATATTAATAATAATGCAACCTTCTCTATTAACTAAGATGTGAAGTTGGTCGAATGTAATTAATTATGTTTTGTTTTTTATTGTTATTCAATTTCAATCATCATTTGTTCTTCAACAATCAATCCATTTTGCTACTCATTCCAACTGTCTGTTGTGAATATACGCGTTAAAGATTTTACTTTAGATCTATGTAAATTAGATCCTGAATTGCCTACATTCATGACGAATAATATTGATCCGAGTACTTGGCATTGGTTATTTCCTCATCCAATTTATCTATTAAAAGCTTATATACCTCCATTGAAATCATTATATGGGTTAGAGCTGCCCGATACTAATGAAGAATTAGATATGGAATTGAAGAAACAAGAATCATTGCTCACTTATTTATGTCAACAAATTCAACTGGATGGTGATGAAGGGAATTCTGGTAAAGAAAATAATTTACGTAATGTAAGTTTAGGTTGATTGTTTACGTGCGCTTTCTTTCTCTACCCGAATTGTATTCATTATACTGGCATCATTGTCGGATTCGTTTGAGTTTCTTAAGTTGAAATACCAATTCGTTAGTAGTAGTAATGGTTTATTGGTTAAAGTCCATTTTTAGCCATATGCTTATAGTTTCGAACACAACATTCCATTTGTAATCAATGTGTAATTTTACACCATTTGATCATTTATAATCATGAATCCTAAATACACCGTCAGTTTAGAATTAAAGTTTTCCAACTTCTTTGTATATCGTTGGTAATAAATCTATCCGATTTATGCACCGAATTTCTTAGTTTCGTCTCTCAGTTTTATCGAAAAACGTTTTCACAGCAGTTAAGTATAATTTTTATTCGAAAAGGCTGATAGCTAATGAAAATCTCTCCAGAAAGAAATAAAGGACCCTTTTCACGCTCAGTTGTATCAAGGGATTAGAACATAATCTGAAGTGTGTGATTCTTAACAGAAATGTTGTGTATATCATATTAAAATTTGAAATATTCCCATATTGTAAATTTAGAACAACATATATAAGCGAACAATATTGTTTTCGATTAGATCCTCATCAGGCTTTACTCTAATATACAGTAATATTTATATGCATATACGAAATTATTAAACCAATCAAGGTAGTTTATAAGTCAATGATAACAATGGAAAAGATTACATAATAAGTAAAATGTGAAAAGTACAAATTGATGGTGTGACAACAGGTGCATTAGTTTTTGATAAGCAATAATAAAGGTTCAAATCAATGTTACATAATCTGAAATAGGTCAATGATTAGAAAAATATAGAAACTGAGATAACAATTATAAAATTATAAGATGACGTAATAAGAAATGTTCAGATAATTGGACCATGAAACGTATAGTTGAGAGAAAATAAAGTGGTAGGAGGGTGTGAAGAAAAATAATAAACGAAGAGAATAAATAAATAAATAAATAAATTCATTTATTACTTAAGGCCAAGGGAGAGATAAGGGAGTTACAAATTTCTTCTGGACACAAAGACTTGGCTTGTTGGCTCGGATTCCTATAGCTTCTGCTATGTGTAAGAGACGAGATCGAACACCATAAGGAAAACTAGTGGGAATCCGATAAATAACTTTGAACGACTTGTTTCTGTCCACTATATGACCGCTATCGATCAAGTGTGATAGAACCGAGCTGCGTATTGTTTTGACATAGCCTTTTCCTAACCACGAAGGGAGGTGTTCACTAACTCGTTGGTTCAGTTGCCTGGTAGTGCGCCCGATATAGCTTTCTCCACAGGAGCAGCTGAATTCGTAGATACACATAGAAGTGGCATAACCAGGTAACTTATCCTTCAATTGCGGAATCACCATCGATCGGGTCGAATACGATAGGCAGAGGTTGGCAGCATTAAACGTTCTCTTTACTGATTTAGTCAATCTATCTCGTAATACATCGCTAGCCACATCACCATTGAATTGCAGTTTCAAGAAAAGTGGTTTCTTATTAGCCGTCAGGGTCACTATTTTCCTGTTTTTTACGCGCAAGTGTTTCTTCAGGAAACCCAGTGGATATCCTAGTTCAATCAAAATATTATGAATGTGTTGTAATTCTCTATCGATAGTGTCGACTGAGCATATCTTAAGAGCTCTATTTGCAAGGCATTTGACTAAGTTTCTCTTATAATGAAGAGGCACAAAGCTTAAAAAATGTGTGTATTGGCCAGGCGAAGAACTTTTCCTATACACACCCCTGCTGATCGAACCATCTTCTTTTCTACAAAACGTCCAGAAAATTTAGTTTGTTATCTATTTCCTCCTCACATGTAAATTTAATAGCAGGATGTTTGTTATTAAATAGTTCCAGTAGTTGTTCTTTTCTAAGGTTTTGATCGGCAATGATGAAGGTGTCATCAACGTAACGACAGTAGAAATCCAGTTTATTGATAACCTCCTTGAGAGGTCCGTTTTCTAGTTTCGCCAGAAAAAAATCCGCAAGGATGGGACCTAGTGGCGAACCCATCGCTATACCATCAATTTGTCTATAATATGTGTTATTAAAGACAAAATGGACATTCATTGTGCATTTTAAAAGTAATTCTTTAAGACTAACCCCAGGAATTCCAATATTGATTTGTTTTTCCTGCAGTTGTTGGCACACAAAATCGATAGTCTCTGTTAACGGCACATTGGTGAACAGGGAAGCAACATCTAAAGATATCATTCGTTTCCCATTTAAATTCATATGTTCCACTTTAGATATGAAATCGAAGACGTCTTTCACGCTTCTATTGACGACTAATTTGTGTAAGGGGTTTAGGATACGAACTAGCCACTTTGCAGTTTTATGATAAGGCGAATTATACATATCTAAAACTGGGCGAAGAGGAAGACCTGTCTTGTGAACTTTAGGTAAACCATATAGCCGCGGTGTGTTCGATCCAGTAGGCTTGAGTGAGTCATGTAAGTCAGGAGTAAGAATACCTTTATTTCTTAATTCCTTCAGTGAGATAGTCAGCATACATTGTTTTATACTACTTATTTGCATTCAGTAAACAGTTATATTCTCAGCAAATTTTAAATAAACTTATGATGTTTATTGTATTTATCATTACAGTTACTTTACCTTAATCACTGTAACAGTAATCTATAGTTTTGTGCATTTGTTTAAACACACCAATTTCCATGTTGTTTTGCTCTTGGTTCAGATTTCGGTTGTTGATAAACTGTAACCAAATGTAGACACAGCTGTCTTTTGTACTATCGTACGTTGTAGTTATTCTCTATGTTACCGTTACAGGAAGCCTTTTTACTTTAAAAAAAAGGACGCGTTAAACGCCTCAAACACCTCACAAGATGAGGTTTGTGACCAATTTTCGTGTATTATTCAATAAAGAACTGCTATTGTAGATAAATCGTTATTTTGTGAACTTCGGTCTTGCGCGTATCTCAATTGGGTGACCTGGACGCTTCGATAGACCTAACACATGTACACAATTTAATGTGACTAGTTTTCAACAATTCCCAACTATGTAAAATCATAATAAGGAATTGGTGTTCTTTTTTCAAGAAAAGTAGTAGTCATTATCTTTTCTAGTCATACACAATAAGATCCAGATATGCATTTTGATTATATTTATAAAAGATTATTATACAGATGCGCCCATACGTGCATACACGAGCCGATTAATATGAAATCATTATCCTCTTATATTGCACATTCTTTCTTGTTGTTGGTTTTTCTTTTGTTTTGAAAACTAAATTTAGGTACAGCATATAATGACAGAATTAAAACGACGTAAAACTCTAACAGATCCTGAAGCGATTCGCCAAGAAATAATTAAACAACAAGCATACCTAGATCAATTACATAATTTAATAATACAGAGTATATCAATACCAACTACTACTATAGCTTCTGCTACTACTACTACTACTGTCTCTGTTGGTGGTGATGGATGCTCAGGTACATCGAGTGGATCCAAAGATAATTGTAATCAACGTCGAAGGTGTGTTTGTTTGTTTGAATGGCTTATTATTCACTTATTTTTCTGATTATTGTCGTTTTTTAATCCCATAGTCTTTCAGACATTTATTAAATAACGAATATAAATAGTCTAACCCATTTACGAGGTACAGGTTTGTACATTGAACTTCGAGCCCTATTTTTTTGAGTAAATACTACTTACGCTAATCTGGCTGCCCAAAACAATTTAAATGAAGGGCAATATTTGTGGGGGAATTATTCACTATTAATGTAAGTGTAGTTTTCATCACAACGAACTGATATCAGCTAGAAAATGATTGACAAATTCGGGTTATGTACTAATCTGCTGAGGAGTTCTAAATGAGGCCGAAATGGTTGTCTAATGTCGCTCCTTGGTTTTTTATCAGTTCTATAGGAATAAATATTGCATTCAATACAGTTTAATTAGTGTGTCACGGTACACGCAACTTCAACTATCGTAATGAGTCAGTAGCTACAGTGTCGGAAAGTGTTATGTTATGTTATGCTCGGCAGGTCGGCGGAGCTACGGAGGTCAGCGCGCTGCAGACTCGATATTTTGACGGAGAGTGTGGCACAGAGTGCAGAGAAGAAGAAAGTGGCATGACGATCAGAACCACCACAAGGACGAATGCTTTAAAGGGGGGACGAGTGTGATTTGGGTTGTTTATATCCACACAAGTAGTATATAACGGTGGTCAGGCATAAAATGTATTTCATTAGAAGGCCGATGAGGAAAGAACGGGAACGGAACGCAATTGGTATGAAAACGCATGAACGATGTAATCTGAGACAATGGATTGATGTTTGCGACAGGAACGTTTAAGTTTGAGATGACGAACTGATGTTTTGCAAATTAACGATTTACTATATGGTTCTCAGATTTTGTTGAGATGCTCTGTAATCTTGTACCCAAATACATTCGACCTAAAAACTAAACTAGGTTAAGTATTTTCCTGAAAACCTGTGTTTATGACCATAGATCCCAGGGTACAACCACTTAAAGTCAGTTACACACAGTCTTTTTTATGTTTGCTCCGTACGTTTCGTACTTTACTGCTAGAGCCAGAAATCTGTGAGTTAATGTAAGGTGTGCTATTTTTAGAACTGACCTTTACCAACTCAGTCTTTCATTTGTAGTAAAGCAGCAACGCTGGAGATGCTAGTTGTCTAATAGAAACACTTAACTGTCATCAGCACTGAATGTGTAATCAAATACAATGTATTGTATGTGTATTTTATTATCTATAGTTATAATTTGTTCTTTATTTTCATATAACTATTTCTCACATATGTGTTTGTATTTAAATAAATAACATGAAATTAGAATTACTGGAACTGACAAACACTCAAAAGGTCATCGCCAGCATTCGACAACCTTTGAGAAGATTCCTTATTCTGATGAACTATGGGAAGTTCAACGTGAAATAACAACTCTTAAACGCAAGTTAAAACAACATGAAAGGTCGAAAGCATTACAACAAAACCAACAATCATCATCAGATATGACAACAGCAACGTCCACATCATCATCATCATTAGCAGGAACGAATGAGTTAAAATCAAATTATCCTTGTGTTGTGTTTATGTCTGGTTCTCCATTAGTTATACCGTCCGTTTCAGAATTAGATCAAGAGGAAGTTCTTAATTTAACGTTGAGGTAAGAGTTGATTATTATATTGCCTTCAAAAGCAGGACTATGAATTCATCCATATTTTAATTTATTTCAAAATTAAAGATATGAGAACTGATCTGAGATCTGATCTGACCTGAAGACAGTGACAAAATGCAGAGTCTTCTGACCACTCTAAACAACAATGCAGGCATGTTCGGGATGCGATTCTCTCCCTCGAAATGCAAAATGTTGCTTCAGGATTGGGTTGCATTGACACCCAAACTAATGATAGGGAGTGAAGTAGTTGAGCGTGTCGATCGCTTCACTTATCTTGGAAGTCTCATCAGCCCTTGTGGTCTTGTGTGTGACGAAATCTCAGCACGGATACAGAAGGCTCGACTAGCTTTCACCAACTTGCGTCATTTATGGCGTAGGCGAGATATCCGTCTATCAACCAAAGGACGTGTTTACTGCGCAGCAGTTCGTCCCGTCCTACTTTATGGCAGTGAAGCATGGCCGGTAAGAGTAGGGGATATTCGTAGGTTACTAGTATTCGATCACAGGTGTCTTCGAAATATTGCTCGTATATCGTGGGACCATCGAGTAGGTAATGCAGTTGTTAGGAAACGGGTACTAGGTAAGGATGGCAAATCAATTGACGAAGTAGTGAAACTTCATCAGTTGAGATGGCTTGGACACGTGTTACGTATGCCCAACGACCGACTGCCTCGACGTGCGATGCTTTGTGTTGTAGGAGTAGATTGGAAGAAAGCTAGGAGCGACCAGACTAAAACATGGCACAAATCCATAAAGTCACTGACAAGTGAACTGAGTCATGTTGGTAGGTGTAGACTACTTGGTTGGGGATCGCGAGATGATACCAGCCGATGGTTAGAGACCTCGAATGACATGGCTCGAAATCGTTCGCAATGGTGCAGGTGCATCCACTCTTTGTGTTCTCCCAAATTTTGATCTCCTTATTCCTCCCTGTCTTTTTTTTCTCCTCTCAAATTTATTTCACTTTATTATACTCTTTAAGCAACATCTCCAAACACTAATCTCCCCGATTACAGCTTATAATTTTACTACATGTAGCACTACGGGATTTGAATCGACAACTGCATCTCTGTGCAAATGTGGTGTGGCAACTCGAACTGATGTACGTACGTACGAAGTTCCACGTTGTTACTGACTGACTGACTGACTTAGATAATTTATTCTACTGTTGAATTGACTAGCACAAATCTATGATAAGCAAATAGTAACTTTCATATCAATCATAGTTGAGGGAAAGTAGCAAGTTTCTAAAACTTTGCCTGCAGCTCTCCTAGAGTTACTACCGGTCCCAAGCCCGAATAATGGAGGGAGGGTTGGGCATGGGATCGACAACCCCATCCTGTAGAAAAAAACTCTCGCTAAAAAATGCCAACCAAACCAAACAAGTATTTTGGGTTTGTTGTATCGTAAAACTACCACATCAATAGCCAACAATTCGATGTCCATAACAAATTGTTAGTCAAATTTTTGACGCTTCTCTTTTTACATCATACTTGATATGATGGATGGTTACCAGACATCTATGCCCACACTGTCTGCCCATGTCTTTCACAGTTCTGTTTTAGTGTTATGTAACAATAACGACCACAGATTAATGTTAGGTAGTGTAATAATAATAATAGTAATAAGGGAAACGGAAAGTTACAACCAGAAAGAATTCTTTCAGTTACGGAAGAAACAACTAGTTTTTAGAGCACGATCGCCATTGGCTTCTATTCTGAGCCATATCTGATAACGTCTCTAGCCACTGTGTAGCACCATCTCTCGGACCTCAACCAGTGAGTCGTGAAGGACCAACACAAGCCAGTCCTTTGCAGCTTTCTTTCATGCCACGACACCATGTCATGCACTGACCACCTCCGCTTTTTCCAACCAGTCCCAGAGTCGGTAAATAATGCACGACGTGGAATTCTCTGGGACGACATTCGGAGAACATGTCCAAGCCACCGAAGTCGGTGTTTCAAGATAGTGACACTAATTGCATTATCGTCTCTGTGCCCGAACACACGATGCCGAACCTCTGCATTACTGACATAGTGTTGCCACTGAATGTCAGCAATCCTTCCGAGACAACGATGATCGAACACAAATAGTCGTCTAACATTGTCAACTCGAAGAGGCCAAGTTTCACAAACATACATCAAAACTGCTCTCACCGACGCGTTGTAAATCTGACCTTTTACAGCCAGACTAACATCACGAAGGCGTGAAAGATGGCCCAGATAGGCATAAGTTGCTCTGGCTTTCACTATACATGCATTGATCTCATCACTCACGCCACCACCAGCAATAAAATTTACTTGAGCTATCTTTAAAGGTTGTTTGTTTGTTTGTTTTTAATTGTTTAGTGTATTTGTATTGTATATACATGCATGTATGTATGTATGTGTGTGTACGGGTTTGGTTTATATAAACATGTCTTATTTACACATTAGTATTAATTACTAATTCATATTGATATTTCTATGGTGTATTTGTAAAAAGTTCTCAATCATTATTTTATGTTCCTGTGAAATTTCTACTATGATGAAGATCTATTTGTCTTATTTGAATTATGATGATAGTTTTGTTTAAAACGATACTTTTTATTTATTCTTTTTATTCATATCAATGTTTAGAAAATTACCAATTGAACCAATTACTTCAATGACACAATTAGTACCTACAACTTGTAATAGTTGTTCAGAACAATCAATCAATAATGTTAATAATCATGATAAGACAGAATTTATTGAACAAATCTCATCATCAACAGTAACATCATTGGAAACAATGACCACTACTACAATTGAGACAACAGTGGTCACAAGTGATTGTATACGTCAAGAAAATAACCATCATATTGATAATGATGGTGAAGGCGGCAGCGGTGCTAATGATATCAGTCACAATACATTAAATGTAAATAATATTGTACAAGATGAAAATAATAACCACGAACAAGGACATTTAAAAGAGAATACTATTGCTATTACAATGAATACAAACAATGAGAATAACAATAATCATATGAATGATAAATTCATGTACGAACAAGACGTTTTGACTGTAAAATCTAGTCAAATGCCTAATATGGATAATCAAGTAAATGTTTATTATTATTATTATTTATACTTTTCTCATAACATGAAAATAAGCATTGGTTTCCAATATTTCTACATCGTGACTAACTGTTAGCAATTGTATGTATTTAATGGTTGAGTTCATGAGTCAGTTAAAGTTAGACCACCATAGAAAACCTGGAAGCACTGGATGGCAGTTTTGTCCTAGTATGCTACCCCTCAGTAGTGCGCATTCATGATCCCGCCTCGCGAGATTTGAACACAGAACCTATCGGTCTCGAGCGCGAATGTTTAACCTCTAGACCAATGAGTGGGCAATGCTGAGGAGTCCCATACTAGGACGAAATGGCCATCCAGTACTTCCAGGTTTTCCATAGTGATCTAGCTTCAAATGACTCATGATTTCAACTATTAAATTACTGTAATATCCACAAAACACCTTTCTGTTTATGATTGTATGTATGTTATATTGTTAGAATATATCAGTTTTATCAACTCTCATTCATGTGAACGGTTAAGTTCTACAGTGAAACATTTTACATTCATTAAATTATTGAATTATGATAGTTTTAAATTTATTTTATTTAAACATATAAACATAAGTACAAGAAGGCACCAAATAGATATGCGCCACAAAACTCATTCTATTTGTGTGAGGGCTAGAATACTACCCGGTTGCCCAAACCGAAGCAGGTGGTTTACTTAGGGGGCCACACCCGGTGCCTTTGACTTAAAGGTCTGATCCAAAAGGCAGTGGAGCAACGTAAGGAGATGCAGTAACATCGTAGTCGGTGACAAACGATTTGTTAATACACCATTTGTTCCTTCAGGATCATGGAGTCCATGTGGAGCATTGCTTTGGAACCACGGTTTTCCAACCCACCTGCGTGGACCTTCCGTGTCCACCAACGTAGTGAAAGCGCCGAACGTTCGCTTTTCGTCCTCTCAATTTCGTAAACAAGAGTAATGCCTCGAGAAAGCAGTGAGTAGGACTTACCCGTCAGTGGCTGTACACGCGTAGCCATGTGACAGCAATTCGAGAGGGAAAGCTGACTCTCCCTACCCTCGACCGTACCATAGCATTTAAGGGCAATATTACAATTTCTGAATGTAAATAAGTATTAAAAAGAAAATGTATACTTACACGATATATTCCTTCAGAACTTAAACCATACTGTTCAATATAATCGATACAATGACGAAAAAACGCTGGCAGAACAATTCCATCATGACTAGGATTTCTGTTACAGGCTATATCGAGAGGCATTCCAAAAATAGTCTAAATAGTGAGTAGGATAGAAACGAAGAAAATAACAATAATAATTATACTAAATAATGTGGATTATAAAATGAAAATGAATGTAAAATGCACATATGTGATGTTATCGATGTATTCAAAAGTATATCATAAAACTGTGAAGCTGAAATTTACTTTCCTCGTGTTCCTACGCTCATTCAAACATTTCTAACCTCAGAAATAATGTAGTCAGTTATATATTGTTGAAACATTTCGATAAGCTATTTTGGTTTATTTGCTTAAATGAACCTTGAAATCTTCACATTTATTACATAGTTCATTCGAAATCAGTTTGTCTAGTAGTGTTCAGTATTTTTTTTTTATGTAAAATAATCATTAATATATTCTGTGATTACTTAGTCTTCGAGAAAATTAATGATTTCTAGGGTTTATATATATTACACAATAGTTTTTAACAATTTATGTGTATACTGCATGTACGTACATAACAACTGTTTACTTCGACAGCCGGTGTTCGATAAAAGTGCGAGTATGTTAGAATAAATCTAAAAGTGTTAAAACCAAAATTTCAGATTGGTCTATGGTGTTATTAACTGTTAATCTGACTACGTACCAACTAACTGATTAAAGGTCCATACGATAATCGTGATCAGTATAGTTGGAGACCTTAAGTAACATTGATCAAGATTTGTAGCAATGACCCAACTGTATTCCTTTTCTAAATCTTTGCTTAGATTTTAAATTTTGACTTCTTTTACACATGTTAACCCTGACGGGATCACCGAATAAGTAATAGTGAGGTTCGACGCAGGGTATTAGGAAATGATGGTAAATCAGTTGATGAGGTTGTGAATCTTCACCTACTGAGACGGTTGGGCCACGTGTTACGCATGCCTGAACACCGACTACCACGACATGTAATGCTAATCGGTGTTGGAGATAGTTGGAAGAAAGTCAGGGGCGGCCAAATCAAAACGTGGCATCAGTGTTTGGAGTCACTAACTTCTGATCTGAGCGATGTCTGTAGATGTAGACTGTTATGACTTTATGACCCGCTAGTTATCACGTAATCTACTCGCCAATGAAAATACGACTTATTCGCTGTTATATTGTACTAAACCAATGACGTATGACCGGTCTGATCAGCCTAGCGTCCTATTGTTTCGTTGCTCGCCTAGCCCGTCCAGCTGGGTCCAGAATACCAACAATAGCCTCCACTATGCGAATCATTTATTTCAGACATACTGAGTGTATATACCAAACAACAGACCGCAACGCAGCATAAAATAGGAAATAACATTCATACACAATAAAGCCAAAACGTGGTTGTGAACGTGGAGGCACTGGTCAATAAACTGAGTATAACTTAGGAACAGTAAATCGTACAGTAATAATCTATGATTCAAAATAAAGCTTATAACAAGGGGAATATAGATATACATAATCTAGTTACTGAATATTTATACCATGAGAATACATAAATAATATTAGTCCATTAATAGTTGACAGAAGTTACTCGTAATGTAATCTTCACTAGGATATAACATAGACTACTTGGTTGGGGTCCGCGTGACTATCGTAGCCAGTGGTTGGAGACTCTTGGTGACATGACTCAGAATTGATCACAATGCAGTCGGTGTATACACTCTTCGTCTTCCCTTAAACTAAGAGATTAAAATCGCTTCATATATTCCTTTCTACGAACCAATTCTTTCTCCTTGTATTATATCCTTATTGCAATCTTTCTTTTATATATTACCACATCTGAATTAACTACTTTTATGAATCCTGTGTCCATCTTGTTGTGTTAATGAGGTATGGCATCTTGAACAGATGCATATATGTGCCTGGTCCTACGTTGTAGCTGACTGATTGTTACCCCGGATACTTGCTTTTTCTTTTTGAACCTTATTGTCGATATATTGTCTGCTTCTCACAATTATCGACTTATTTAACTATGGAATGTTTAGTATTATAATTTTGTACCAAAATACATTTGTGTTGGATCTCACTTTGACTATGAATTGACTAGTTACATTCCTACTGTTTATTTATTTATTAAAATTCAATTCTTCTCTAGCTCCAACCTCAAGGCAAATTTTCATAAATCAGTAGTATACATATTTGTATTTATTTTCTCATTTCAATTTTTTAGGTCGTTGAACAAGAAACCAAATCTGTGGATATTTTACATTCACCTTCAGACCAAACTCCTACAGAAATTAATAACAAAACTATTCCTAATGCATACACTCAAAATACATTCATCTCCAATAATACTAATGATAATAATATTGATTATAGTAATAATAATAATACTAATAATAATGTATTATATCCTTATGAAACAATTTCGACTGTTAATAACTCATCTTATTCTATGAGTTATTCACCTTCACTTCCACCACCATCAGATTTAGCGCCAAAATTGTCAGAATTCATTAAAACTTCTACAATTGATATAAATGATTCGAAATCACGTCAAATTATGTATTATAAAGCACGTAAACAAGAATTGATCGCAATACAAACGGATTTACGTGCAAGAATTCGTTCGGAAAATGCAGAAATTAGTCGATTACAGGTAAATTAATTCGTTTGTTGGTTGTATTATGTTACTACTAGTTTCCATGAGAAACCGATATTATTATATATCTGGATAGCCTCCAAATGCCATGGCACGACCGAGAGTGGGAAGAGTCAGCTCTCCCTTTCGAAATGCTCTCATATGACCATGTGCGTACAACCACTACCAGGGAAGCACTGCTCACTTCCTTCTCGTGACCGGGGTGTTGTTTACGAAAGTGAGAAGACGTAAAGGAAATATCCGGCGCTTTAATCGGGTGGGTTGGTGGACACGGAGCATCCACCTAAGGGAGTTGGAAAACCCTGATGCAAAACCAATGGTTAATATGGACTCCAGGATCCTAAGACAACAAAAGGTGTATGAACCGATTGTTGGTCTACGGTTACCATGTAACTGCACCTCCTGACGTTGTTTCACTGCCTTATGGGTTAGACCTTTAGGTCAAAGGCTCGGGGTGTGGTATACTAAGGAATCCACCTGTTTCAGTTTGGGAACCTGGGCAGTATCCTAGCCCTCACACAAATCGAGTGATTTATGTGTCACATATCTACTTGGTGCCTCCTTGTACCAATGTTTATATGTTTAAATAAATAAATAAGTAATAAATCTGTATTGTGACAAATTATTTACTCATTCACATTGTGTATTTATCTATTTGTTCAAGTGAACGTGTTTTTAAATTATGTGTTACAGTACAATTTATATAAAGAAAGATATTGAAACAATAGTGTATACATTAAATGACAGGTTACTGTATTGATAATAATGACGGTATTGATGATTTTCGATTGAATTTCTAAGTCTTGATCTTAAATAACTTTAAATTTGACATAAATATACTTCAATTCTAGTTGATACACAGTACAGAAACAGTAAAATTAATAAAAGTGTGTAGCAGATATCCCAAAGTATGAAGAAATTCACTGGTTCTTTGTAACCCTGTGGTTTAAATCACTAACAGATGTCACTACTGTTTCCACAACTGCTTGTATATCTTTCCAAGCCTCGTTTTCAGAACTACCTAAGTGTGACCTCACTTGTTCCTAGAATCTACGTTGGTTTTCTCGTTACTCAATTCACTTCTAATGGGTCTTTTTACTGTGGTTTTTTTACGTCCAGTGAGGCGCAAGCAAACGCGTGCCCGTATTGGGGCATTGTTGGAGTCCAAGCAGGTACACCAGAATGGGCGACAATCTTCTACCGACCCTCTCCAATGATGACTGATGGCAATATGGTCTATTTAAGTCCATCGTTGGTTTGGTGCAGGCGCCCGCCATGTTAGACGATGTCTCTCCTTATGCTTAAAATTTGTGTTTGCTAAAATTAAACGATTGTCTGAGCACAGCTGCAGCAGACGATCACCATTATCTGTTCGTTGTGCCGGAATACTAAAATACCCACCTAAATGCCTTTCTGTTTGGTTTAAACTACCTAGCTGGGCATTAAAGTCACCTGCAACGAGTACTATGTCTGAACGTTTAGCTTTCTAAATAAGTTCACATAGCTTCCTGTAAAATTCATCTTTCACTTCATCTAAGCTGCAGTCGGTGGAAGCGTAGGCAGAAACGACGAAAAGGCAACGACGTGTGTCCCTATCCTTCCAAGTTCTTACGTAGCCGTTTAGCCGAACAGCACATAAACGACTGTTAACGGGGATCCACTCTAACAGTGCTTGTTCCACCCTCATGTTTAGTGCTATCCCTACTCCAGCCAGTCCACGAGAGCTGGCCGTCGGGTCACCAGATACAGAGGGTGTATCTCGTTGGCTCTCCGTTTTTTCGAGGTGAGGTCAAGTGAATGACCACACTGGGATCTTGTATGCGTGTTTCAGAGACACAGCATACACCAATGGTACCTATTCTAACCCCACCCTTCTTTGTGGGAAGGCAGCATCGCTTTCATACTGGTTATCTGAGGGGAACACCTTACTGCTGTCACACCTCTGTACAGTCAACAATGCGACTTCGCCTTCGTACCTTGAGTTTGTTGCTTTTAGTCTTACCGCTCTTCAACCGACCTGTCTGACATGGTAGGACCTTGAGGAACGGTTGTTCCAGCCAGTATATCCCGATTGGTTCATCACAATAGGCAAGCTCGACTTCCACGTCAAGGTAGCAACAACGTTCGGGTTACTATGTGTACTACGTTTTACAGATGTTTCAATAAAGTATTAAATTTTAAATTTGTTTGTATTCCTTTTTTTCTCAATCCAAAGATAGGAATAATTTTCCATGCTACTTATCGTTACAAGGATTTTTTAAAGTCGTGTTTATCGCAAATCGACATTTGTTTGAATGACATCAAAAGAAACAGGGAGTACTAGACAACAGTCTTGTCGTAACATGGGACTTACCAGAAGTATATGCTGACAGTCCGTCTAGAGACCGAACCTAGGATCTTCGGCTCTGCCTTGTTTATGGGTTATCAAAGTTTTAGGTTAGTGTTACTATTAAACCAGGTTGCTTCAGGCTATTGTCGCGCTATGCTGCGCATCCATTGGGGTCGAAAATGAGGACTCGCCCTGAGTTGTTAAGGTCATAAATTCGATCCCTATGGGGGGGCATAGGTGCACACGACTGTGGAGTGCCATACTACCATGAAATAACTTTCCAGAGCTTCCTGATTTTCAATGGTACTTAAAATGATTTCAGCCAGTGCGACTACGGTTTACAATCCCTATAAGATATTTCAATAATATTATTATTGGATCAATATTTTTCACTGCGGACTTAGTTACTTATAGATGAATATTTCTGAAGAGTCATGGATTGAAACAAAACAATTATCCACTACCTCCTAATTTTAAAGCACCATCGTACAATGTAAACTCCTCAAAACAGTTTGACTTTGGATTAGAAAATGTTACTGTAGCGAATAATTGATATAGATTTAATCTGTAATCATGATACTCTATCAACTGATATGGGAGATTATCTGAAGAGCTTATGAATTTATGGTTAATAAAGGGTCTACATTTAGTGATGACACGGTAGTAATCAAATACAATTATTCTATACACTGACTTATTTCTCTTCGTTATTTATTTACATTCGTGTCTGGCGGTTGGAAGCAACCGGTTCAAATCACTAAACCTAGGTTTCGTGGTAGCCGGTACTCGTCAGTAAGAAATATCCACAATCATGAGGGAATTAATGTTCCCCGTAATGCATCAGTCAGATGGATGAATGAAAACATTAGCTGTTTAAAATTAGTGGCTTTATAAACTCCTCAACTATGCTCATTCACAATCCTGCTACCGGAGATCGAACCCTAGATCTTCGAACGGAACAACTGTCTAGTACTTCAGGTTTTCAATTGTTACCTAACTTGGGTCGGTTGGCGATCTTAATAAAAACCAATAATCTCCACAGTCCCTCTACTGATAAGCTTGGTTTATTGTCTTAACAATGAGAATATGTAACTAGTTAGTTTCATACAATTAGTTCCATTGATGAATTTGAATAAAGTCAGAACAACAGTTGACACAAAATCGAATTTAATTTTCTATTTAATAAATTATGTACATGCCTCTCAAAATTTTCAAGTAGGATGTCATGTTCTTTTGAAAGTGTTAATGTTGGTGTTTTCGTAAATTCCAAGGTTTTCGACTGAACATTGTAAATACTTAATTCGGCTTACAATATTTGAATCCTTAACAATTTTATCGAATTTATGAACTAAAAGTAAACTTGAATAAGACTGTTGTAACGAGTGGACTGCAGGTTAGATGCGCAGCGTTTTATCGATCGATTACAGTGACACGGAAAACACGTAATGAACGACTTAGATTCCCGATTGGCCCTGCTTCCCTGTCTAGCCCAGCCAGTTGAGTCTAGAACGCAAGTCACAGCCTCTGAGTTATGAATCGTTATATTTCAAACATACTCTGTTTATACACCAACCAAACAGACCACATCCTACCATAAAAATAGAAAACAACATCTGTACAATATTTAACGAGTGAAATAAATGATGGCCAATAGGAAATGCCCATTTAGAGTCCAAGGACATCATTCGACTTAACATGATAATGATTGGTATATTCCTCAGCATACCTAACAAAGACCTACCAGGGGAATCCTATTTGAGACTTCAGTTGGATGTGCCTACATCTATGTTGGTGTTTACACCAGGATTCGGACCCACTACATTTCTTTTCAAACCCCCAAAGTAATATCCACTGAACTGGGAAGCAAATAAATAATGCCATAAGTTTGCTTTAATTTTAGAGCTAATTTCCTTGGTTCATTCGGTTTAGGAGTTAATGTCAATTATTATTCTAGCTTTATTCTAACTAGCTAATTGTTCACAAGTTTGTTTGTCTTTTTTTCATGGCGAAATAGTAAATTAGTAAGATTTACAGAATGCTATCACTTCGATTTAGCCTATTAGTATTGTTTTTCCAATGAGTCAGTGATTAAAATGAGGCTCTAGATCTACATTTTATTCTGGTTATGTAATACTTATCAATAAGACAAGAAATGTTCTGCTTGATTAAGAATGATACATAGAAATACACCAAAATAATTTAGATAGAGCTGTAAATGTTTGGCTGTATTTTTACATTAGGCACTGAATAGTGTAAATAACTTTTATTTCAGAGATGAGAATTGATCAGTACAGTTCAGTCAGTCAGTAACAACGTAGAACTTCGTACGTACGTACATCAGTTCGAGTTGCCACACCACATTAGCATAGAGATGCAGTGGTCGATTCAAATCCCGTAGTAGTAGAGGTAATAAGAGTATAAGCAGTAATCGGGAAGATTAGTGTTTGGAGATGTTACTTAAAGAGTATAATACAGTGAAATAAAGAGATCAAAATTTGGGAGAACACAAAGAGTGGATGCACCTGCACCATTGCAAACGATTTCGAGCCATGTCATTCAAGGTCTCTAACCAGAGGTTTGCTATCATCTCGTGGATCCCAATCAGGTAGTCTACACCTACCAATATGACTCAGACCACTTGTCAGTGACTTCATGGACTTGTGTCATGTTTTGGTCTGGCCACCCCTAGCATTCTTCCAACCTACTTCTATACCACTGAACATCGCACGTCGAGGCAGTCGGTCGTTGGGCATACGTAACACGTGTCCCAGGCATCTCAACTGATGAAGTAGTGAAACTTCATCAATTGATTTGCCATCCTTACCTAGTACCCGTTTCCTAACAACTGCATTACTTACTCGATGGTCCCAGGATATACGAGCAATATTTCGAAGGCACCTATGATCAAATACTAGTAACCTACGAATATCTACACCAAATAAAACTATGTCATCAGCATATTCTAAGTCAACAAGTGAACCTCCTGGTAGAAGTTCAACCCCCATAAATCTAGATGAGGAGAGTGTTATCTCTAAAAGTACGTCAATAACAAAGTTGAACAAGAATGGGGAGAGTGGACAGCCCTGACGAACATTACTTGAGGTAATCAATTCTGATGACAGTTCGCCATAAGCTCTCACTCTACCAGTTCTGTTCGAGTATTATTACTCCTTGTTTCTTTGTAAAACTGATCTATTTTCCTATTTTTTTCTTTCAACATAGTCATGTATAAATCACCTTCTAGAATCTGGAGGTAGACGAGCTAAACGAATATATCGTACCTATATGACAGCAAAACATTTTTGTCCAGCTTGGTTGTTAAATCAAAATCCTATTATTTCAACACCACGACATACTTTAAATAATGAGGATCAAATGAATTATTATGTATCACAACCGTGGACTAAAATAGCTGAAAGTTTAACAACTGTAATCAATGACAATGTTCTAGATGATGATGACGATCATACTACTGCTACTACTCAATATAGTAGCATTAATAATCAAAAGGAAAAATGTTTACTCGATGAATATTCAAGTGATTCCGATCGTCACAACCGTCATCTTCATTCTGCTAATGATGATAATGACGATGGTGATTCGTTGGAAGAACCAATTTTGACGAATAGAGGTTCTTCACCTGATTCAGTCGCTTATTCACGACTAACTGAAGAAGAAAACGATATAAATTCTGTACAAAATGTACAACTTACAAAACATGAACAAAACAATGATGATGACGATGATGATGAAGAAGAAGAGTATGATGATGATGATGATGATGAAGATGAATGTGAACTAGAGTTAGCTACAACATTACATCAACTTACATTGGATAATGCTCGTTTAGAACAACTCAATGCTCGTTCGTTAGAAGCTATACAAGCAGAACGAAATCGCTGCGCCGATTTAAAAGTATGGTTTTATGGTATAAATATATTTAGTCTTAAATTAATAATATAAATCAGTTCTTTTCATCCATAACACTAGTAAAATTTGAGCTTTTTTATAAGATGCCAGTATCACTAGTGTATAATTTCGGAGGTTTACAACAATTCCAGTTGTTTCATTGAGGTTAAATAATCAAACACTAGCGCAAGCACGACCGCGGCTGTTGCTTTGACTTGATAATTGGCCTTTTACATCGAATTATACAAGCTTGAAGACTCATTCTTTCCAGATAGGTTAAAGCATTATGTTTCGGGTTCAAGCCTATCCATATCTACTTCATTGTAAGCAAACGGATATTATGAATATCTTCACATATGAAGTATATGTGAAAACCACGTACATGGGACTGTATTTTGGATATCAATTTTTATTAAGTAACTCATTTAAAGTTATGATAAAGTGACTAAGTCGGTAAATCTGCTTCTTCAATGCTTGTTACTCATTTCCAAGCCGATTCTTGTATTCCGACAACTTGAACAATAAAGGCTAAAGAAAACCCGTTTTAACTCAAGATTAACTTATGAACGGAAAATTTAATATGACCTTTGTAGTTTAGAAACTTCTGGGTGCATTTTAAATATAGTAACTCCAACCAAAACGTGACATAACTCCACATTCTTCTGGATATTTATAAGAAGTTCCTCTTCAATGCTTATTGAGTAAAAAATTTTCAGTCTTTTTCTGGATCTACAGAGATTTTGCCGAGGGAGTTTGATGCAACGCATATTTTAGGTGTGTGAGAGAATTAATGCTTCTACCTGAACTGGTGTATCTGGTGTGGGGTTCCAACCTACCTGTCAGCTGTGAAATCTGTGTTATCTCGGCGAGAACATAATTTATGGATGAACCAGTCAGATTTAAGATAGCAGGTGTTGGATTTTGTCACGAAATTCATTCGTCGATAAGGCTAAACAGCATTTCGGCATTGTAGCTGATGTCACTTCGTGATCAGAACCCTTGCTCGAATTCCTAATTTCAACATCCAACCTTTGATTCTAATTCCAATTTCTCACACTAATTTATAACCCTTATTTTAACCCTAGTAAGTAATAGATGAACACTTACGAGTCCTTCAAAGATCACCCATAAATTGTGAATTCATCGTGATCTTATCACTAAACCATCATCAAATCAATAATTAAACAAGGAATGAATAGTGAACAGCTTCTTCAATTTGAATGATTTTGCACTTTTGTAGTTCCTTCTGAACTCTTTTTTTTTTTATAAAAGTCTTGAGATCGCAGTATTTTGCGTCCTGATATTATATTGATTAGTGGTGAGTTCCATCCAACTTTCTGCAAAATTTCACATCTTAAAACGGTCATAGATTATTTTATTTTCATAGATATACATGTATAACTGGAGTATGTATGGTATAGGTTAGGGGGGTGTAGTATTATTTATCTAAATTTTTATTTCATACCTTTTCACTATCATCTGCTTTATTTATATTTACATACTGCGTTTATTTACACACAGGTTTTACTCAAACTTCGTCATAATTCCTACACTAAACCAATAGGCACTATTTAATCGTCAACAATCGGTAATAACGATGGTGATGATAATAATAATAACAAGGAGAAATTCGAACAGTCTGTATCCATAGTATTGCGATTCCAATCAACCAACCATCACCATCACCGGTCATTGTATAAGTCATTCTGTATCGTTGTGGTTATTCTAATGTTACTATCAAGGTATCTGTATTCCATTTATTCACATCGTTCTCATTTTGATTTTCTTTTTCTTTCTTTTTTTTTGTTTAATCATGCATTTAATTTGAATTTATTTTATTTGAAATAGCTCATAGTTTATGCTTATTATGAATAGAATCTGTGATTTACAAAACATAAAAAAGGGGCATAACTTTAATTCTATTCTTAATGTTAGCCAATTATGGCATTTACTGTATGAAATTTTGATTATTGTGTATATTTTAAACAAAGAAAATGTAATAGAAACGAGATCATTGTTGTTATTATTATTAGATCAATCATAAGTAAATACAGTGCAAAAGGCATCACTGTACAATATCAGCACAGAGAGACGAAATTATCAAGATAAATGCTGGAAAGGTAGTAGTAGTAGTTGTTGTTGTTTTTATAACTTGTGAACCTGTGTGCTCTGTTTATTGTATAACACAACGGTACCGCTAATCAGAGAGCAGCGAATTATCGATCGAACCAGTGACGCATAAAACACGTGCGAGCAGCCCAGAGTCCTGATTGGTCTCGCCCCCTGTCTAGCCCAACCAATTAAGTCCAGAACACCAATCTCAGCCTCTACGATATAAATCATTTACTTCAAACATACAGGGTTTATAGTACCAATCAAACAGACCACAACGTGCCATAAGATAGAAAATAACATTTATACAATATTTGGCCAAAAGTGACTGTGAATGAAGGAGGTGGTGATTAACAGACAGGGAATAATTCAAGAACAGTAAATCGTATAATAATAGTTCATAGGTCAAAATAAAACTCATAATAAGAGGGACATAAATATGAACAGTCTAGTTACATCACAAAATATACTCATAGTATCGGTCCATAAACGGATCCCAAAAATTACTATTCATTATTCTTATCGGGACATAACAGTAGTGTAGTGAACAGAACACGGGTGGGGACAATCGAATGTACTTAACACAAAATTACAGGAATTGTTAATAAAATCTAACAATCATGAAGTAAATGCTTAATTTGCAAAATGTCCATCAATTGCCTCGAAATGACTCAGACTTCATTGTTCTTGCATTTTCATACAAATTACATCCTGTTTCTATTCTTTACTGTTTGATCCTTCTATCTCTCTGCTGCCAGACCTGTTCACGACTAACATCATATACTACTTATGTTAATATAAGTGGCACACACTAATAGAAGTGGCAGTATCACAGGGCATAAGATTCGAATCGCTTGAAAATAGCTATAAGAATATATTTAGTTAGTATTAATATTGTATAATATCCTACATATAATGTACATACGAGGTTTTTCGTATTGTGTAGTCAGTTCCTCTTAATTTAACTAACCTACTCTTTTCTGTTCCACTGGCTGAACGAATCAGAACTCAAGAAGCACTGGATATCGATATTTCGTCCTAATTTGTGGAACTCTTTAGGAATTTGGTTATCGGGATAAAACCTTTAGATAACAAATCGCTTGTTAACCAATGGATTTGAGTCAGCCAGTTGATTCTTTTAACTTTATTCCATCCGTAATATTGTACGATAAGCATCTAATGACATCCGTGAATAAAAGCTTCCTCAATTTCGACATAATTTTAACTGAGTACTATAAATGATAAGAAAAATGAACATTTTATTATGCCTATTATGATGAATTAGTGAATATTTATAGTATATGACTCAGGTCACACTTTTTGAGCACGTACCTGATGCACAGTAGGAAAATGAATTATCGAATCCATGCCGTTGTTCCGTAGGCTAAGCATAGAACAGTTTACTAGAACTGGGACTACAAGAGGTCACTCGGTGATTCTATATTTTTGGACAACATATGATATCTTTGAACAGAGGAAGAAATCACTAAAAACATGTGGTTTAGTAATAATTACGTAACGTATAATGTCAATATACTCATGTCAGTTATAACCAATATGGAGCCTAACACAAGCACGCATTAGCTCAGGCTATTATATTACATCGGTACAGTGATTAAATATACAAAGCAAAGCAATAGTATTAGTGATCGTGAAAAAGAAAAGATGAACGGACCGTTAGGAATTTGGTTTTGTTGTATCCGCGTTCTCTTATAGACTGGGATGATCAGAAGTCGGAATCAGTCATATAGTATTACGTTCAGTTCTCATTTCAGCTAGTATGTTTGAGCTATTGTCTATGTGTTGGCGGTTCTTACCCTTTGACATATGAAATATGATGAAAAAAGAAAATCCGCTTTTTTTTATGAAATCAATGGCAGTGACCAAAAAACTATAATTGCGCATCGAAATAATTTTATTTCATACAATAGTTACAAACAAATAAAAAGAATAGTGGAAAACGAAGTGGATTCATCCTAATCGGTAAATACTGTCCAAACTCAAATGTTGTGTATGCGAGTGCCTTTGTTTTGATTGAGAATAACGATTGGCTGGTGTTTAGATTCAGTTGAGTTCTTTAAAACTTCCGACCAGATATCGGTCCCTAGAATTTTTTCATCTGATCGGGATTATAAATATTAGAACTAAGTCAACTTGTATACGCGTGTCGTATATTTGTCTTTTTATAAGTCAGACTAATTAATTTCAAAAGTATCCCATCTAATTGTTATTTTGGAATGATGAAGATAATACAGAGTAGGAAATTTACTTTTTGGTGATATTATTTTCAAGTTTCCTGTTCATCAGTCGATTGGCTTACTTGTTTTGAATGGGCCGTTGGACTAACCACAATTTGATTGTACAATCTTTAAAGGACTGATATTACTGTGACATTTGAATCTACGTTACCGTCAAGATATTTGGTTTACATTACAATCTATTCGCTTGAATTTAAATAGCATTAAGGACTAGATAACCTGATATTGGTTATGTTCAGTGATCATTGAATTCACAATGAATGTTCATAGTGTAGCGCATATGTATTGGGTGACCCTTTGTACGAACAACCTGGTTAAAGCGCCATACATTCACTGTTTCATCCTCTTAATTTCGTAAACAACAGTAATGCCTTAAAAAGGCAATGAGTAGGACTTCCCTAGCAGTGGCTGTATACGCATGACCATGTGAGAGCATTTCGAGAGGAAAAGTTAACTCTACCCATCATCGGCCATTTTGGGGGGGGGGTAACTAACATACTAGGACATTTCTAAGGATATTTAATTGATTCTGTTTAATATAAATGACATTAATGTAAAAAGAAGAGAAAGATAGAGAAAAAAAAGAGGAAGAATATATATTTGTAAAATGTCAACAAAAGAATTGAAAGTCAATGGATTGTTTCACATGGCAATCTAGTTCAAGTTGGTTTTCTTTAAAATATAACTGGAAAATAGGTACAATAAAAAAAATGTTATATAATAAAGTATTCTTCCTCTCCCTCTCTCTCTTTTCTTTTTTTCGTATAAACAATGTTCATTTATAGAGTTCGATTGATTTTTTTTTCTTCACATAGATACATAAATATTGATTTATTTATTAATAATTACATTATCAAATATTCTATCAACATATTCAAGTGAAGTTTTTATTTTATCATACATTTCATCTAATGTTTGACGTACATCATGATGAATAGGAACAAATATTTTAGGACAATATATATCTTGTGTATTAATAACTGGAATATGATGTATAGTTTCAAGGGATTGACGTAAATTTTCAATTTCATGTACTTCACAATGAAACTGTAATAAGTTGAAAAAAGAAGAAGATAATATACATAAGTAGTGAAGAAGATTTGTAGGTCAGGTGGATGATTTTGGTGAAGTTTTGTTCTCTGAGCTGGATGGTTTGGTCGTGGAGCTTTCAGATAGAAGTCTATCTGAAGTTTGTGCTGATGATGTCGTTCAGAAGAACAATGAAAGCTCCACGACCAAACCATCCAGCTCAGAGAACAAAACTCCACCAAAATACATAAGTACTAAACAAATGATGACAAGACTATAATTTATGAATGAACTAATCAGATTTAGGATAACAGGGTGTTGGATTTTAATGAGAAATTCACTTAACTATTCGTCGAAATAGCGTCTTGACATTATAGCTGATGTCAATTCATGATGAAAGCCTAACCTTAACTATCAACTGTAAATCGTCATCTTTATTCTTTAAACTGTTTTATAACCTTCATTTGGCCGTATTCAGTAGATAGGCGTTCTCAAGATCACTTTGGTGTCACTCAAAGGTCATCCATAAATCATAGTCTCATCCAAATGACAAATATGATTATTTTCTCTATCTCATTAAGAATCCGGTGAGGATACCGAAAATTAAAACTTCATATTAAAAGAGAGGTGTAAAAGAGAATGGATGAGGTAAATCAATCCAATATTGAATAGTAGATATTTCTATTATCTATAACGGTGATATATACTACTACTAATTATTCGTAGCTGTTTTGATCGGATGTAAATGGTATTATTTAACAGTTAAAGTAAAACTTCATTTGTAATCGATCATTTATTTGTTTATTTAAACACATAAATATTGGTACAAAGGGGCACTGAATACATATGCGTTACACAAGTCACATGATTTATGTATGGGTTGTGATACTAATCGGGTGCACAGACCAAAGCAGGTGGTTTTGTTTAGGGGGGCACGCCCGGAGCCTTCGAATTAAAGGTCTAACCCACAAGGCAGTGGAGCAACATAAGAAGATAAAGTCCCATGGTAGCCGGTGACTAACAATAAGTCCATACACCATTTGTCCCTTCACTATACTGGAGCCAATATGCACTATTGGTTTGGAATCAGGGTTTTCCAACTCCACCAGGTGGATCCTTCATATCCATCAACCTGGTTAAAGTGCCGGATAATCGCTTTTCGTTCTCTGAATTTCGTAAACGACACCCCGTCACGAGAAGGCAATGAGTAGGACTTCCCTAGCAGTCATTGTATGCACGTAGCCATATAAGAGCATTTCGAAAGGGAAAGCTCATTCTCCTCACCTTCAACCGTATCAAGGCATTTGGGGGCTGGTCGTTTATTCAAATAAATCAAGACATTTGTTACTCGATTCGGTATTCTAGACAATGGAATGATTGGATAACAATAAACATTTCGTTTTAACACTTTGACAGTATTTTCAATTCATTTGTATTGAACCTACTAAATAAAATCAACAATTATCTAAATCTTATGCTAAATTCTAATAGTTGGTTTTATAAACTAAGTCTCAATTCATAAATATAACTAAACTGTATTTTGTCAATTACAATTACACACAATCTGAATAAACGTACATACATTGCCTTTGAAGTAGATTATAAAAATCTAATGTGCTATGGTGTGTGTGTGTGTGTGTGCATGAAGTTAAGATAGATTAAGCATGTTCCATCATCGATATTGTCAGTTTGAGTGTTTTGTAAATTATTTATCAAATAAACGTTTATTCAGTCAGCTTTAAGTTACATCTTTCTCTGAATTAGTTAATGATAATATTCAACTTGTAGAAACTGTATTATGAGGAATGAAATTCTGACATAACTTCAAAAAACAACATAGTAATTCAATGTGATTTAGAGTTTAAATGGTTTGGATTATTTTTTCTGGTAAGCGTTTTTTTAACGAGTTAGTTTTCTACGGGATGGGGATGCTAACCCCATGCCCAACCCTCCTTCTTTACCCGGGCTTGGGACCGGCAGTAACCCTATTAGAGCTACAGGCGGAGTAACAGACATTTTGTAGCCGAAGAAAACAATAAAACAAAACGGTAAATCACACTTTATAGAACTATATAATCACCTAAAATGAGTCAAGTTTGGTATGTTTAGTGAAAAAGAACATCACAAAAAGGTATTTAACTTTATAAACGACATCATGCAAAACTAAAGACGGTTAGATCGCTTACATGATAATTCTGATCTTCACTAGAACTTAATTCAACTTCTTTCGCTCGATTTCAATGCCCAAATTAGTTGCCGCATCTAAATCTGATAACTGCTTACTAGATTTAGCAGAGACAGTGACTAAACCAATATGATCGAAGAACTTGTCAGCTATATCGCCAGCAGGAACAAGAGAGAAACTTAAAAGAAATTACAGTGAATGAATAAATTACCCATATTTTTTTACGATAGAACAGACACGTTGACGTTCATTGGCAACGTGTTTAGCTCGACTTTCTATAATCACAAATAATCCACCGGGAGCCTTTATTTCGATTATATACGGTTCAATTTGATTATCTGTACTTAATAGTTTTTCGAAGGTAGAATAGGGGACAGATTTTGTTTTAGCCTCAGCTAAAACTGCAGCTAATTTTGAATTTTTCTTTGGATCACGGATTCCTCCACCATCTACAATTATTATTTAATAAAACCGATGTTTAACTTACCTCTAACTGCTTTCTGTGCAGCCTTAATGTAATATAGTGCAGTTTGAGCTTTTTCACGATCACCAGCTTCTTTGATATGTTTCACATTTTGCCAGTGAGCATGACCGGCAAATCGTTTTATTTGTGTCGAGAAAACATTAATCTTATTTACAAATAAATGAGCTGGAATTTGAAGGGTACGATCAACAATGTACATGGGAGATAATAATCGATGCGCAAATAGTACAAACTTAAGTCTACTCATTTTATTTCCAGTAGAAAATTGGTGATTTAATATTTTTCAATGAAGATAAAAGAGAAGTTGAAAATAGTAACTTGGATAGTACAATGATAGTTGGTCTGAAATGAAATTAGAAAAGTGAAAGTTGCAGTATGATCTAAAATGTGTTATATAAAACAATTTTAATTTTTCAGTGAAATAACAACACTTACTTGTACACTATGGTTTAAGTGATTTATTCTGATTAGCATGTTTTTTTCTTAACTAAGTTCCTTTCTACGGACTGCTAACCTCACACCCGACCCTCCTCATTTATCCAGGCTTCGGATCGGAAATAATCTTCAAAAGATATCCAGACGGAGCAATATTCAATCGACAAAACACATAATTAGTACTCTTTATAAAGTCAGAAGTATTTTCTAATGATCTATGTAGAATAAAGAGTAAACTATGATAGAAATACTGCCAATCTTTATTAGGTAGACGAAATGAGATACAAAGTTTGTATGCTAATAACTCTAAAGTGTCTTTCAATACAAACGTCAAGACAGTCCCTACTGCAAAGATATGATACTACAACAAACACCATCAAGATGATAGTTATTTATAAGGTTCATAATTCATTTATTTATTTATTTATTTGAACACATAAATATTGGTACAAGAGAGCGCCAATATATATGCGCCACACAAAACAATGGGAATTCGAAGAGAAGTAGAAAGAGAAAAAAAAACTAAGGAACGCAAAAGAAAAAGAGAGTAATGACGAAGAGGTACAATCAGAAGAAATCTTTCAGGTAAGGGAGACACAACCACTTTTTATGAAGAAAGTAAAAGAAGGTTACAGCAGGATCGCCACTGGCTTCTATTCTGAGCCATATCTGATAACGTCTCTAGCCACTGTGTAGCACCATCTCTCGGACCCCAACCAGGGAGTCGTGAAGGACCAACACAAGCCAGTCCTTTGCAGCTTTCTTTCATGCCACGACACCATGTCATGCACTGACCACCTCTCCGCTTCTTCCAACCAGTCCCAGAGTCGGCAAATAATGCACGACGTGGAATTCTCTGGGACGACATTCGGAGAACATGTCCAAGCCACCGAAGTCGGTGTTTCAAGATGGTGACACCAATTGAGTTATCATCTCTGTGCCCGAACACACGATGCCGAACCTCTGCATTACTGACATGGTGTTGCCACTGAATGTCAGCAATCCTTCGGAGACAGCGATGATCGAACACAGAGAGTCGTCTAACGTCCTCAACTCGGAGAGGCCAGGTTTCACAAGCATAGAGCAAAACTGCTCTCACCGACGCGTTGTAGATCCGACCTTTTACAGCCAGACTAACATCACGAAGGCGCCAAAGGTGGCCCAGATTGGCATAAGCCGCTCTGGCTTTCACTATTCGTGCATTGATCTCATCACTCACACCCCCACCAGCACTTATGCAGCTACCCAGATACACGAACTTCTCAACTACGTCTATCTGCTCACCATCCAGGGTGAGTACAGGATTAGAATCCTGCCAGTCTTGTAGAAGTACTTTGCACTTCGAAGGTGCAAAGCACATACCATACCTACGGACACTGATTGCCAACTGATTAAGTGCGGATTGCATGCCTTGGGCATTATCGCACAGTAAGACAATATCGTCCGCATACTCAAGGTCGAGAAGTCTTTCTCCAGGCAACAGATCCACACCACCATTACTTACATTCATCAGAGCTGTTTCCAGAATGTCATCGATGGCAAAGTTGAAGAGGAATGGTGAGATTGGGCAACCCTGCCTAACCCCACTGCTCGAATGGAACAATGGAGAGAGGTGGTTGTATGCCCTCACTCTGCCTGAGGTGTTTTTATACAGGGCTTTTAGGATGTTAATAAACTTCTCAGGCACACCCTTCTTCAATAGACAATCCCAGAGAACAGTCCTGTCCAACGAATCGAAGGCAGCCCTGATGTCAAGAAACACTACGATTGTTGGCCTTTGAAAAGTATGGCGGTGTTCTAACATTTGGCGGAGGGTGAAGATATGATCAATACATCCTCGACCAGAACGAAACCCAGCCTGCTCCTCGCGAGTCAATCTTTCTCGGGTTTTGAACAACCTACGAAGAATGACGGAAGCCAATAGCTTGGACGCAATCGGAAGTAAACTTATCCCCCGATAGTTGTTACAAGAACGACGTGAACCCTTTTTAAAGATAGGGACAACTATCGACTCATTCCATGACGTTGGTACACTCTCTAGTTCCCAAACCTTTGTAAACAACGTCGTCAATTCCTTAGTCAAAAAGTCACCACCATCTTTAAAAAGAGCCGGAGGTAAGTCATCTGGGCCAGGTGATTTGTAACGCTTCAAGAGTTGGAGTTCCTTGCGGACTTCCTCCTCATTTGGTGGATCAGTCGTCACCGGCCATGGAGGGCAGGACAGTCTGACCGATGTTGCCGGAGCAGCAGGCCAGTTGAACTGCCCTTCGAAAAATTCTGCCCATCGTCCAAGACGTCGATGGATGTTAGTGATTGGCATCCCATCATCCTCGCAGATTGTTTCACTCACACCAGACTTCTTGCTGCCAGTGGCTCGGATGAGTTGGAAGAGCTTCCGGTAGTTACCAGATGCAGCTGCTGCTTCCAGCTCATTAGCACGCATCGACCACCAGGCTTCTCGGTCCTTACGCAAGCTTTGCCCAATTTCCTTACGTAACATCCTTCGTTTATGGTCAAACTCACGGTCACCCGGAGTAGACCGACGGGCTTCAATGAGTTGTAAGGAACCAGAAGAAACCCAGTGCTTAAAAGCGGGACGTTTCGCAAACCCACAACTGACTGTTCCCGCCATTTTCATGGCGTCATGCAATTGCAACCAATGCTCATCTATACTTTTCGGTGGAGTGGTAGCTAGCCTAGAGGCTAGCTCGGTTCGATACTTACTTGCAACAGAAGTTGCAACCAGCTTGCTAACATCAATCCGTTGATGGCGTTCACTTCGTTGTCCACTGAAAAGTAAGGCAAGATTGGCGCAGACCAAGGCATGGTCAGAGTCCAGATAGGTACTCCAAAAGGAGCGGCAGTCTTGTACACAACCACGCCAGCGGTAGCTGATCGCGATGTGATCAATCTGAGTCCAGGCTTGAGATGCAGAGGGAGGACGCCAGGTGGCACATCGGCGATGACTGTGCCGAAAGTTAGTGCTAGCCAGAAACAGGTTGTGGTCTGTGCAAAGTTGCAGTAGACGGTCCCCGTTATCTGACCTGCGACCAACGAGTCCCCATCGGCCACCTAAACGACTCTCTTCTGTGCCTAGACGCCCGACCTGAGCATTCAAGTCTCCGGCTAGTACTACAATATCTGTCGAACGCACTTTCTGGAGAAGAACTGATAACTGGTGGTAAAACTCATCCTTGATTGCATCCGGGCTGCAATCTGTCGGGGCATAGGCGGAGATGACGAAAAGACATCGTTTCTCACGCCGATTTCTTCTCACTTTGATGGAACTTTCTAATCTAACAGCACATAACCGACTGTTAATGGGGATCCAATCGACTAGTGCTGCCTCAGCTCTAGCGCTTAGTGCGACACCAACGCCAGCAAGACCAGACGAAGATGCCACAGGGTCCCCGGATAAGCGCACGTAAAACAAGCTTTTCGAAGCGACAGATGGAGATCGAATTTGTAGTACTTCGCCAGAGTCTTGAATACGGGTCTCGGATAGACAACAAACATCGATATTAAGACTTTCCAAAGACATAGCCAGCCCTATCTGTTGTCCGACCTGCATAAATGTGCGAACGTTGAAGGCAGCCAGTTTGAATGGTGCACGTGGTTTCAGAAAATCTGCTTCAGTCCTCGTATTCGGTGGTAACATACAATTTTCAACCGGACAGTGACTCGAGAACGTTTAGATACAGTCGGATTTCCACCAAAGACGAGCCGCTGTATAAGTATAAAAGAGGGTGAATAATGTGGAAAATAATAATAATAATGATAATAATAACAATAATGACAATAATAGTAGTAATAATAATATTAGTATTAATAATGACAATAATTGTAATGATAATAATCTGAATCAATTGTTTGTTTTTCAAAGCGACAAAAGTAATTTCCATAGACATAAAGAGTTCATCATAATTCATAAAGGGAATTAATTGCATATAAAGTTTTTAACCAAGATAATTCAGATCTGTTGGCCAAACACTGTCTGCAACAACCATGGTAGAAGAAAAATCAGCTTTAAGTTAAAGATGCTGGAGGTGAATAGGACACACATTGCAAAAATTTCAGAACTGCATCACAAATCAAACCCTAACTTGAAATCCTCATGGCAAAAGGAAGAGAAGCAAACCAAAGAATACATTGCACCGGGAATCGGGGGTAGACATTTATTTATTTATTATTTATTCGAACACATAAATATTGGTAGACATCAAAAGAATGAATAAGACTTGGCAACAACTGTACTGGAGACTTAGGTAAGAAATAGACTAGAGATTGTTGGTCGGTGCTCTACGAGGTGCCTTTAATGCACCACAAGTAGTTGCTGACTTACGATGTTCGGTAATAAAACAGCCAGCACACACAACTGTGAATCTTTTAAAAGTTCAGTCAATAATTAGTCTTCTCGATTGATTTCCCTTCTAAGGACTAAGAAAATATCATCGCTAGTGCATGGCACATGGGAGCCCGTTAGCAGGTAGATTTTAGGGTTACGAGAAAATCCGTTTTATCATTCTTCCTGAACTAATTACTTGTTCTAGCATAGAAAGTCATAATGACATTTAATACAGACTAAATCCGAGATATAAGCTGGTAAAACACTATACCGATGTGTGACGGTTTCAAACTGTGACACTAGGTCCAATAGATTGTAGGCAGAGTAAGCCACAACCAACATCACTATAACACTTATTTTCGAACCGGTTTAGTTAGTTTATTATTTATTTATTTGGACACATGAATATTGATACAAGAGAGCGCCAATATATATGCGCCACACAAAACAATGAAAATTCGAGAGGAATACAAAAAAAGCTAAGGAGCGCAACAAAAAAAAGAGAGAACAATAACGAAGAGATTGGTGTAAGGTAATGTGCTAGTAATCAGGGAACGCAAAGGTACAATCGGAAGAAACCTTTCAGGTAAGGGAGACACAACCACTTTTTATGAAGAAAGTAAAAGAAGGTTACAGCAGGATCGCCATTGGCTTCTATTCTGAGCCATATCTGATAACGTCTCTAGCCACTGTGTAGCACCATCTCTCAGACCCCAACCAGGGAGTCGTGAAGGACCAACACAAGCCAGTCCTTTGCAGCTTTCTTTCATGCCACGACACCATGTCATGCACTGACCACCTCTCCGCTTCTTCCAACCAGTCCCAGAGTCCGCAAATAATGCACAACGTGGGATTCTCTGGGACGGCATTCGTGGAACATGTCCAAGCCACCGAAGTCGGTGTTTCAAGATGGTTACACCAATTGAGTTATCATCTCTGTGCCCGAACACACGATGCCGAGCCTCTGCATTACTGACATGGTGTTGCCACTGAATGTCAGCAATCCTTCGGAGACAGCGATGATCGAACACAGAGAGTCGTCTAACGTCCTCAACTCGGAGAGGCCAGGTTTCACAAGCATAGAGCAAAACTGCTCTCACCGACGCGTTGTAGATCCGGCCTTTTACAGCCAGACTAACATCACGAAGGCGCCAAAGGTGGCCCAGATTGGCATAAGCCGCTCTGGCTTTCACTATTCGTGCATTGATCTCATCACTCACACCCCCACCAGCACTTATGCAGCTACCCAGATACACGAACTTCTCGACTACGTCTATCTGCTCACCATCCAGGGTGAGTACAGGATTGGAATCCTGCCAGTCTTGTAGAAGTGTGTGGGCTGTGATACTGCCCGGGTGCCCAAACGGAAGCAGGTGGTTATCTTAGGGGGCCACTCCCCGAGCCTCTGACCTAAAGGTCTAACCCACAAGGCAGTGGAGCATCGTAAGGAGATGCAATCCCATGGTAGCCGGTGACCAAAGATTGGTTCATACGCCATTTGTTCCCGCAGGATACTGGAGCCCATGTGCACCATTGGTTTGTGATCCGGTTAAAGCGCCGGACATTCGCCCCCGAATGCTCTGGTACGGCCGAGAGTGGGGTGAGTCCGCTCTCCCTCTCGAAATACTCTCACACGGCCGCGCGTATACAGCCTCTGCCAGGGAAGTCCTACTCATTGCCTTCTCGTGGCGGGGGTGTTGTTTACGAAAATGAGAGGACGAAAAGCGAATGTCCGAATGTTTAGTTAGTTGGTCCGACTCATAGTCTGTACTGACAATTATTAACAAAAGTATGTCTTCATTCTATTTATGTGAAAATGAAAACTCTAAAACTAATAGTCTGACCTAAATGTAACGATTAGATTATTTCGCTAGTACTGGAAATTCACACAGTACAGCAAAGAACGACAGCACTTAACTAAAAGTCAACCTGCAGATATAATACCCAGTTGTAAAACTTTAGTCAGGATGAAACAAGTAACTAGTTCATAACAACAGATTAAGCAACTGTGAAAAGCTCGAATGAAATAACTACCAAACTACATGCTTAACAGTCAACATCGTAAAGGTACAAAATATACTGTTCCTTCGGTACACAGCAAGGAACTAACACATTTACTAGATTAAATGACATTATCTCCACAGTTAGTGAACTAAGATATGAGTGAATTTAGAGTAAAGATAGATGGACTTCATAACATGCGAGAACAGATCTACAAATTAGTCGACGCAAAATAAAGGTCAGGACGAATCATATCCACGTAAGAAACCTTAGGCACTATTGAGATAGTAGTACGGTTGTGAAAGGTTTATGAAATGATGTTGTGGTATGGAACCTGCATAAGACTGGCATATGTCGGTCCTTCACAACTCTCTGGTTGAAGTTTTAGAGATCGAGCAACACATTGACTTGAGACGTTATCAGACAGCTCACAATTGAGGTTAGTGGCGGCTGTTGTATTTTTTTACTTTCATGAAAGTGGGAGAGACTTCTTTAACCAAAAAATTCCCTTATAATTGTATTTTCCTCAACCGAACTGCTTTTCATATTACTTTTTAAGTAAACGGAACATACCCACAGAGACATAAAACAGTGGATAAGTGAAGAGTCCACTTTTTGGTGAATTCATTTTCAAAGCTGTACAATCGAAAATGTATACTTATTTTTCAAAGTGATAATAATTACAATAATAGTGATAACAAAACTCTTTTAAACACGGTAACAGTGAAATAGAATAAACAAAGGCGTCTAAACGTTATGTTTTTATCAAGCAGACTAGTAAAAATTTTGTTGTTGAGAGTTTTAATATTCATCATGAAGGTAGAGAGGAAAATTATGATTGGGAAAGAACGGCTCAACACGATAAGATAAGCTGTTGGAATTGAGATGAACTGTAATCAAGAGGATCATAGAAACAGACAACTCGGTCGAGGTTAAAACGTCTATAGAGGAGATAGGAGAGCAGATATCTGTAAAGAAATGCAGGAGAAAAATTAAGAGTGATTAAGACCATGGTAGAAGAGGTTGGATACATAATTCTGGTTTTTCAGATGTATATCTGGTGCTTCGGTAATGCTAAAAAGATGGAATATAACTGCTTTTTCGCAGAATCCGCTTTAATTGAACGACCTGTGTTCACAAGGTATTTGATTATTGAACTTATTCAGCCATTTTCACCTCATTTCAACCAAGCCGGATAATGTTCTCAGATTATTTTGACCAAAATACGCATCGAGCAACCTATACGCTTGGCTGCATATGAAAAGGTAAATCGATAAACACATATAGAGATAATTTATCCTTAAGATTATTGGTGAACATTGATCGTCTGGAGAACATTATTCGCAAAGTCGCTGAGAAGGATGTTGTTTCCGGATAATCAAAAATTCTCCTTTTCAAGACGTCTGTAATTATATCACCTTTGAAACCGTTGTTCACATAAAATATTTTATTTTCTACATGAGATATTTGCGCCCTAGGTTGTTTGGGATTTACATTCTTGTCAATAAATACCGATGGATATACAATTTTGACAAGTATTTTCTTAAAGAGACTCAGTTCATTATCTACGACCTCAAAACTACAAATTCGTCGGACCTATGTAGCGAGGGATGTGATTAAGTTCTGCTTCCGGCTAATGGAGATCCAGCTGTGAAAATTTGATATCTGGGCATTCCACAAGGGATTCCTGTAGACGGATCTTCCGGCGGTTCCGCTGTGTTTTATGGTTATTTTAACATCAGGTCAATACCTCACTTGTTTTCAACTCCACTTATGGAATTGAATGCTGGATGATAGTTATTAAATGTCTCTAGAAGATACGAATTGTATTTATTGTCATACGTGATAAATACATTATCCATTCATGATGGATATTCAAGCCCTTAACAACAAAATTATTTTGAAAAGAACAAGAACAACGATCCTAAAATATTTGTTCTTGCTCCCTTCAAAATGGTAAAGGGAAATATGTGTATGAAGCAAAACTATCTTCATTTTCCTTGATAAAAATAACGTTTTAATTCCTTTGTTTATTCTGTTCTACTGTTACCATGTTTAGTCAGTCAGCTACA
This sequence comes from Schistosoma mattheei, assembly GCA_944470405.2. Classification (NCBI taxonomy): domain Eukaryota; kingdom Metazoa; phylum Platyhelminthes; class Trematoda; order Strigeidida; family Schistosomatidae; genus Schistosoma; species Schistosoma mattheei. The sequence continues at coordinate 87,169,960 of OX103943.1, forward strand.
ACTCAGTACCAGACACATATGCATCTGTTCGAATTGCTACACTTTATTAGCACAACAAAATGATTACCGAATTCATAAAGTAGTTACTCCAATGGTAGTAATTTTATTTATCTTATTTGAACACATAAATATTGGTACAAGAGGGCAACAAATACATATGCGCCTCCAAATGCCCTGGTATGGCCGAGAGTGGGGTGGACCCGCCTCCCCTCTCGAAATGCTCTCACACGGTCACACGTATACAGCCTCTGCCAGGGAAGTCCTACTCACTGCCTTCTCGTGGCGGGGGTGTTGTTTACGAAAATGAGAGGACGAAAAGCGAATGTCTGGCGCTTTAACCAGACCTCAAACCAATGGTGCACATGGGCTCCAGTATCCTGCGGGAACAAGTGGCGTATGAACCAATTTTTGGTCACCGGCTACCATGGGACTGTATCTCCTCACGATGCTCCACTGCCTTGTGGGTTAGACCTTTAGGTCAGAGGCTCGGGGTGTGGCCCCCTTAGGAAATCACCTGCTTCCGTTTGGGCACCCGGGTAGTATCACAGCCCACATACAATTATGATGAACTGTCTATATTTGTGGAAATGGTAGTAATACATAAAAGAAAGATTACATATTAGCATACAATACAGAGAGAAAGAATTAGTTCGTAGAAAGTTATAAAGTATTTTAATCCCACGGTTTAAAGGAAGAATAAGAGTGTATACACCTACGACATTGTGATCGATTCTGAGCCATGTCACCCAGAGTCTCTAATCATTGGTTACGATAGTCATGCGGACCCTAACCAAGTAGTCTGCATCTACCAACATGGCTCAAACTAAAATTAGTGACCTAATAAACTGGTGCAACGTTTTGGTTTGGCCGCCCGTAACTTTCTTCAAACCGTCTCCAACACTGGTCAGCATCGCACACTGTAGTAATCGATGTTCAGGTAAACGCAACATTTTTAAACGAATTTCATTATCACTATTATTGTGAATATTATCACCTTGAAACATAAGTATATATTTGCGATTGTACAGCCTTGAAAATTCGCCGAAACGTGAACTTTTTGCTGAACCAATTTTCTTATTTCATTAGTTTTTTCACTCTCATTCCCTTGTTTTTATATATTGTTTTTTTCTATTATGCTAACCTTCGTTTGTCTTTTCACAATAAACAAATAAAAAATGCAGTAGTTATAGTGTACATTACACCAATGAGAGCAATTTTGATCTACCTTGTAAAAATGTGTCATATTTGAATTGAAGACATCTGGCGACTTTGTAATTATTCGTTGTTGTCCCTGAAGGATAACTCATATTCAATGATAAAACCACGTTAGTAATGTCGAGGTTCTGCATTTTCCAGCAGTGAAACACCGGCTCCCTTAGCCTGAACATGGTTTACAAATGTCGTCTCAACAGCTTCTATGCAGCGCACTATTCGGTATCCTGGGAGGTAGTGAGTCTGACATGACGATTATTTGCGAAAGATAGCTTTTTAAGACCGAAATTCATAATTTATCGTGATTTTTCTTAGGGTTTTAAGTAATGTGGGATCTATTGGCTTAAGATTAAGAATGATTCAGAATAAAAGCCAGCAACAATCCTTTTACACTTCACTAGTACATTCTACCCTAAAGCAAGAAGAATCTTTGAACGAGGGTTAGTTACATGCAACGTGAAATCTGACACGAGTGCGCTTAGGTTCAAGTTGTCACACTACAAATTACCATACAGAAATGAGATTCTTATAATGAATATGGAAGTAGCAGTGATAATAAGTATGATGGTAATAAAAATTGGTTACCCAAAACATGTCGTCTATTTTGTCACAATTATGAATGCCAAGATATGCTAAACGTTTATTGAGTCTGGTGTAGGCCACCCCATTTCATGATCATAAAGGATTCGACAAAAATTATGACCCTCAATAACTCAAGATTTATCCCTGCAGCCTATGCACATGCAACAAGTAATAGTTTATTATTGTTGCTCAACAAAATTTGATGCACGATTCGGAGTACGCGTTGGGTCCTTAATTAAGCATTTATTAATAAATGAGATTATAGGGTAGATCACAATTTAACCTATCATGATCGGTTAACTGCTTACAAGCAGTAAAAGTTCCGAACTTAATTTACTTGGACATAGTAACCATGTATTATTACTGCTTCCATAACTTAACAACAGGTGGCATGGACTCTGATAATAACTGACACAGAACTGATTAGTAGTGTCAAAACTGACCTTCAAAAATTTCGTCAATCGAAATATCCTCCTTTAACATAACAAGACAAACACTTTAAGTCTTCATCCTGACTAAATTATATTATCCAAAAGATTATCAGGTGTACGTGTAGACCGAAGCAATTGACACCTCAACAATGATACAGGTAACTTGTCATACTACATTTCGCAACAAATTTACCCTAAAAAATAAGTTGCATGGAATAACATCGGACTGCCTGCGTGGAATCCATGAAAAGCAACAACAAACCCGTTAAGAAAAGCAGTCCTCACACTGAATGCCAAGAAGATTGAGATTGGTACGAAGTAGCGTTGATTTAAGCTGCCATACTTCACTAACACGAGATAAAATTAAGAAAAATGTTACAATATACTATATTACGACTCAATATTGATACACGGTTCACCTAAAAAGGTTGCTAAGCAAATAGTTCATGAATTTTTATCTAGAACTTCCTAATTAAATATGAACTGCGAAATCGTTGCCACAATGATCATCCTTCACGCGCTTTTCGAACGGGAAGTTTAGTCCTAACGTGATTTGCATTTCTCAAACTTTGCTGTGTTCTGACACAACAAAAGTACCATTTCTGATCTATAAAATCTATTCTGAGTTAGACGTTCAGTAGATTACTTTTTCTCGAGTTTCACCAAATTTAATAGTTAACTGTGGTTCTGCCTCAGCTTACTATTCGGTTTTTTTCGTTTTCACGTAAAGGCTGATTCAGTTTATCTTATCCTTTTTTATCCATTTTTGTCCGTTTTTAGTGTGCTTCTTAGTGTATTTTTAATGGTTTTGGGATTTCGCTAGCATCTTTAATACCGTTCACGTCAATGTAGTCATAAAAAATTCATGCGAACAACCTGGATATCTTTTTGCTGTTACATCTGGTATGCAGTGCGACAACTGCAAAGGTTGGTTTCATGAATCGTGCACAGATCCCACAACAACTGCTTACAACAGACTCAGAAAGTCGAGTCATAAGTGGGTATGTGTTATGTGCTACACGGATGCCGTAGTTTTGCTGAGTAACATCATTGTCCTATTGACAGGTCTGTGGAGTAAGTTGTCAGCAATCTTGGAAAAAGACAGTCATAAAACGGGTAGACAAACAAGGGTGCTCAAAGAAAACAAGGATAGGGATGTCGACAGGTCTACCATCGGTGGAGCATGCATTAGCACTAATGATGACATGCTGAAACTAGGCACCATCATGAAGTCGACAGTTATAGACTCCCTCAGCAAACTCGGATCTCCCAGCTCAGGGTCCTTGAATGCAACAGTGGTTCCCAAAAACTCTTTAGGTGATTAGACCTACGTTAACAGAGCTAACAAATGCCAGGCGTCACCGTCGAAGCTGAACATCCCAAGTATTGTACGGAAATCAACTGGTGATTTGATCGCACAGTCTACCCGCAAGAACGTACGTCATGTCATCAAAGAGCCTAGAAATCAGAAACATGCTACGACCTCCAAACAACAAGGTGCTGAACCTGAACCTAGAAAAATAATAACGGTTCGTGATGACTCTCATAATCATGAACCTAAAAGACAACCCTGATCTACCTCTCAGTTTGCAAAACAAAAATGATAGGATGCTCTGGGGAGAACTGAACAAGAAACTTGGACTTCCAAGAATAGAGCCTTTGACAGTCACACGGCTCACTCGGGAAAAGGAGTCTTAGCATCAAAATCACCCGAGGCTACTTCGTGTAACACTCAAGAATGCGACCGACGTAGAAGATTTCCTGCTAGCTAGTCATTTACTGAAATCCGATGGGAATGTAAGAATACTGCCTGTTATATCGTATTCTGAGCGCAATCTCATCCGGAACATCCCCAAAGAATCTCGCAAGAAGTTTTTCCGCGGAAGAAATATTATCGTGCAAGGTGTACCGGAAAACAGGGACCCTAGTCAAGCAAACTGTGATATTAGGTAATGGAAATTCATCGCCGCGAGTCTACCAAACAAAATGGATGAACTATATCTTGCCTGTAAACTGGCATGTCTCACATAGCGAACTGTTATTTGAGAATAAATTATTATTATTATTTACATGAACTTAGCAATGCTAAGAAGCCTCATCTGATAGGAATATCTGGAACTTGAATATTTTCTCAGTTTACGGACCAGGAGCTAGCAATATCTGGGATGTCTCTGTTTCGCAACGACAGAAAAACAGGAATTGGGGGTGGAGTAGCCGTATACATACGATCTTGCTTGGAGGTACACCAGGTTCACAACCATGAGTTTAACAATCTCGATTAATCTGTATGGCGCTCAATAAGATTGTCTACTACTTCGAGGTGCCAAGTCGGGGTCATATATAGGAAGCCCACTGCCGACATCGAGTATGACAATCATATGTTGGAAGGAATATTCCGCCCTACGCGTCTCGGATTCACTTTTATCCTGATTCTAGGGGACTTCGATCTCCCTAGAGTCAACTTCGCAGAACATACGTGTATTGGAGGTGAAAACTTATTGAGGATTTGGGATCATATGGAAATCAGAAGTCGACAACTCGGAGAAACAGTCAGACACCATCGTGCTTAAACTGGGTATTTACAAATGAAGAATTTCTAGTTGAAAACCCCTCAATCATGGCTCCTCTGGGGAAAAGCGATCACGCCGTTATAGCCTTCAGTTTTGTCAGAAAAACTGAGCTAAGATACCCCACCAACAACTTGCGCTGGAATTTCAAACGGTTGAATGTGTCGGCTCTACAGGACTATCTACCACAGGTGGATTGGGATGTTCACCCTCAACTCGATGTGGATACTCATTGGGACTTCTTACTGCACACGTTATCAAGTGCTACAAATCATTCAGTTCTTCGAACGGTCCTTCATAGCTATCAGCAACCCACAATCATCAAGAACCGCACTCTTCTCCTGCTAAGCCACAAAAGGCACTGTTGGGTGGAATAAAAACGAACTGACAACAACGGAGCGTACAGGCAATACAAACATATGAGGAACATATGCACGAAGGCTATAAGAGAAGACAGGCTTCAGTACCAGATAAAACTTATGGATAAATTTGTCTCCGGAAACGGAAAAGACACTTCTCCTGACCGAGATATGGTTCATTTTGCCATACTAAGAGAAGCAGCCTCAATCTTGGCAACACCGCTTAGCGTAATGTCCTCACACTCCCTGAGCCGAGGCAAACTACCGGAAATTCGGAAGCTGGCTCTTCTCTCTGTCCCTTAAAAAAATGTGGAGTCCCTGATATGCGATGGTATAAATGACTATTTACTGTCCTAAAAGTTCTTCTCACCCCAATAGCATGGTTTCAAGAAGGGTTGCTCTTGTATAACCAGCCTGCTGGCTGCAGTAGACAGATGGACAAGCATCCTCGATCTCAAGGGGAAGGTTGATATCATTTACCTTGATTTCTAAAAAGCTTTTGATAGGGTTAACCATATATGTCTTATCAGTAAGCTCAAACGTTTTGATGTCAAACCACCTCTAATTGGTTGACTCACTTCATGTGTGAAAAATCGACATTTTAAGATCAGGGTTAAGTTCACTTTTTCTCAGGCTATGGAATATCTTAATGAGGTCCCCAGGGCTCAGTACTAGGAGCTCTTCCTTTCTTGATTTATATAAATGATCTTCCACAACAGGTATCGTCGGATTTAATGCCTCTTGCTGGCGATGTGAAATTTTGGAGCGAGATACGCAACCAAGACGATATACAGGCACTCTAAAAGGATCTGACTCGACTTCGAAATTGGGCAGATGACAACGGACTCAAACTGTGAAGTAGTCAATCTGAGGCATGTTGTAAACTACAGTTACAATTTAAGAAACACCTCTCTAGTAGTATCCCGAGTCGAAAAAGATTTAGGAGTCCTGGTGCCCTACTATTTAAAGTCTTACGCTGTGTCGAAAATGCCTATCGAGCAAACCATGCATTGGTAAAATTGAAACTCATTCTTGGCCAGTTTGACGGAAGAACTTTCCAACTAATCTTCAACAGTTTTATTCGTCCCCATTTAAAGTACGGAAACGCAGTATTTCCTCCCTCACTCCAAAAGGATAAAGACACTCTGGAGTGTATCCGACGACGAACCACGAAATCATTTCGTGGATTCAAATTCAAACCTTATGAAGAGCGCCTCTAATCACTTAACCTTCATCCATTAGAGGAAAGGCATCTTAGAAGTGACCTTCTGGTGGCTTACAGTATCATTAGCACTTCTGGACATCCCCTTAAACACCTATTTAAGCCTAGTCTTAATACAAACCTAAGGGGTAACACCCAGAAATTGGAGATAAAAAATAGCAGAACGGACTGTAGGCACAACTTCTACCTCTTAAGAGTTGTCGAATGCTGGAATTTGCTGCTGACTGAACTAGTACAAGCGACTTCTCGGGAGTCCCTTAAGAGGAAATTTGACTTACATTTGAGGTCTAAGGATAGTGTCATACTATGATTTACCGATTTCTTTTTCCTCTTTTATCGTTAACATACCTAGGTTTCTGCCTGGAGTTATTCGTGATCCCCTGCTACTAGACACGGAAGCCTGTTAAGCGAAAGCCTCTTCTATTCCATCCACAACCATTTGAACTATTTGAATTACTGTAAAGCTTGAAACTCTCGGGTAAAGTAGGAGCGTTGGGCATGTGGTTAGCGACCCCATCCCGTAGAAAACTAGCTCACTAAAAAAACGCTAACCAGGAGAAATAATTCAAACCACTTAAACTCTGCCCTGGAAGTGAGAAGGTCTTCATTTAGAAGAACTATGACGCCCCATGGTAAAAACCGAATTCCTTCAGAAGCTAGGAGGCCGATGCCCCTTCTAACAACCAGAGCAACAATCTTTATAGGTACATGGAACGTACGAACAATGTGGGAGACCGGAAAGACCAGTCAAATAGCAACGGAAATGAAGAGACACAACTTGGCAGTACTACGCATCAGCGAAACCCATTGAACCCAAGCTGGATAACAAAGGCTAAATACGGGAGAGATGCTACTATACTCCGGTCATGAAGAGGAAAATGCTCCACACACTCAGGGAGTTGCTCTAATGCTGTCCAAAGTAGCACGAAATGCACTCGTAGGATGGGAATCTCACGGATCCACAATCATCAAAGCATCATTCAAGACAGAGAAGGAGGGGATCACAATGAGTATTATCCAATGTTATGCACCCACTAATAATAGCAACGACGACATTAAAGATCAATTCTATGAGAGGTTGCAATCAATCATAGAGAAGTGCCCTTGAAAGGAATCCACTATTCTGATGGAAGATCCAAATGCCAAAGTCGGAATAGACAACACTGGATATGAAGATATCATGAGACGACGTGGACTGGGAGAGAGAAACGAAAATGGAGAAAGATTTGCAAATCTATGTGCATTCAACAAATTAGTCATAGGAGGCACAATATTTCCACACATACGTATACACTAAGCTACATGGATCTCAACAGACCACACTACAGTGAAACAGATAGATCATAATTGCATCAATAAAAAATTCCGATGGACAATGGAAGATGTAAGAAGCAGGAGAGGTGCTGACATAGCTGATGATCTCAAAATAGTATACAGCTATAAGCCTGAGACACTAAGCGAAAGTGTATCCCAGATCCAAAAGGACCTCAATAACTTAACTATATGGAGTGAAAAATGACAATTACCATTTAACCTCAACAAGTGCGGGATCATGCACTTTGGAAAGCATCCCTATAAACCGCAACTTCACTTAAATAAAAGTAGAGTCCAAACACTCGAATCAGTACACGATTTAGGGATTAATTACACAGGAAGTCTGAACTTTGAAGAACATGCCTCCTCTATTATTTCCAAATGTAAACGGCAATTTGGTTTTATAACGAGGAATTTTTTCACAACGGAGGCCAAGCTTACTCTCTACAAAATATGTGTACGACCTGTAAGATCCATTTGGAAGGTTTTATGTGTTGATGAAAATCCCTCCATGTATATACTTGTACTTTGTTCCTATTGATCTTCTTAGTTGTACATTCTTAACTTTTGGACTACATTTGAATTGTTAATATTTGTATTTTATTATAGTTTTTGTTTTTACCACACCTTCACTAATTCCCCATGTTTCTTCCCGAACTGCACTTATGTTGTTTTACTTTATACTAAGTCTGAGTGGCAGCCATTTTTGTTGGTTCCTGCTTTTGATTGCTTGACCTGTGTTGACTGGAATTGTGCATTTTGGTTGTGAATTGAAGCACTCTTCCAGAATTGAAAACACTGTGTTATAGAGCGACCAATTATTACCTTTTGAACGAATCTGTACGTGATCTATCCAGACAGGATAGAATAACATTTATTTGTGGTGATTGGTAATTTTCTTGCATTCTTTATCAACTTTCTTATTTATTGTAGTTTAGATTTGATCAATTAAACAATTATTGGTTGGATAGCTGTGTGGTTATATTTGTTTAGGTAATAATGTATACTTAAATTTATGATAAATTATAGAACCGCTATCTTACCCAATTACCTTGTTTTGGTTTCAAACGGGCGAGGGCGCGTATCGAACTTATCCAGGCAGCTGTCCAGCAGTCCAAACGTGGTTTGGATCCTACACGACCCTCCCTTGAATACTGCTCTTTTGTCTTCTCTAATATGAATATCACAGACAGGATAAGAGTAAAAGATGTTCAAAGACGTTTCACACGCCAACTGCTAGGATGTAACTCGAATCTCGATTACACAGATAGATGTAAGCACCTCTCTTTAGAAACTTTATGGCACCGTGGGCTGAAGAACAATTTAATATTTCTCTACAAAGCGATATATGGGCTCTCCTTTCTAACCTCCTGCCCGACTATCACCCACGACCCAGCCTATAGACTTAGAAACAACGCATATACACTACTTACCGTAAAACACTAAAACCAAATGCGTTGTAAGTTTTTTACAGTGCGGTATAGTTTATTGTGGAGCACGTTGCCAATGCCCATCCGTAACTGTGTCACTTTTAGCAGATTCAAAAGGTTAATAACCTTGTTACTAGACTCTAAAGAGCCCAACTATTCCTTGAACTCCCGCCCACCAATGAGGCACTTTATTACGGACCGCCTAATATCTAGACGGAACAAGAATATAACGAGCCACAATGTTATTAATATGAATGTAAATAAATTATAGAACATATGGTTCACCCTTTCCTGTTATTCATTGTTTGTCAATCATGGCCTTATGTTCCTAACCCTTACTTTCAGTTCCCAAATCTCCCTAATGATCAAAGGTGCATTATCCTTCCTAAGCTTCATGTCCTTTTTATTCTGTTACAAGTAGACAGATAACTCACTAATCTAATAGATGCTGATCAACTAAGGCCGATCACACGAAGCTCAAAATGATCCAAAGTCTTGTGAGTTACTCAGTATTTTGTTTTTCTTACCTGAGAATTTTACAATTTTATACTCTTTCATACCCTTTGGTTTGCTATTAGTCCTTACCATCTTGAAACCACATATAATCGAACCTGTTTTTTTAACTCTTACCATTACTTATCTTCATAGCAGTGTTATATACTAAATGGATGCCTAACCCATAATACAAATGCTTTAACTTTCTGATTTGCTTGTAACATGGACACAGTGTAGTCCAGCTATGTGCTTTGATTAAAGCGGTGTTCATACTTACTACAAACATCACAAAAGGAGGGAAGGTGGCGTTACTGCCCATCAAACATGATGGTTAGGAGATAACCTCAATCCACCCATGTCTGTAGGGCAGAATATTTTGTTTAATTACGGCTCCTTATGGTTTAGTGGAATGTCACGAACTAATGATATTGATGCTGATTTATAATGCAAAATACCTACCGAGTAATCCTATTACAAGCAAAGTAGACAATTCGCTAAAACGAAGCTTACTCAAGGCTCTATAAAATCTTAAAAAAGGGCTGAAATAGCTGTGACAAAAAATTAGAGACCGTCATTTGTGTATCATAATTTTGTTTACAGCACTATATTTTATAATTACACATAATCACATACTCCCAGCTTCTTTCTGAACTACCTCCGTTTGTCAGTTGTTTATCCACTCATAACTTGTCTACACTTATATTTTAACCTACTAGAATGCTCTTGCTTAATAAACACTTTAATGAAGAGAGAATTAGACTGAGTAGTCATACCTTAGCTATTCCTTCATGAACATTGTCTGCTCTGCTTCTCTTCCTTTCTTTTACTTGCATCCTTTTTCAGCCGTATTGAGATTGTCACTGAAAACAGATATGGAACCGATGATTTCGTCCTGCACCATCAATAAAGCCTCAGATATTCCAAAGGGATATAATGTTGCAATTTCCAGAGGCCCCTCACTTTAATGGATTCATTCTCGAACATCAGTTGCACGTCCCAACGCAGCCTTCATAAAGCGCGCCAACTGCGATGCATATAAAACCATGTAAATTCATATCTTATAAACTATCAACCCAGCTGAGTAATTTACTACAGTGAAAATTGTATCATTTGTAACAATTTAATATTAATATTAATTAATATTAATAATATATTTCTGCATGTGCAGGCACACACCGTTTTTACAGGCATGATCTATAAATTACAACATTTGTTGGTTCGCAAAATGCTTCCCAACTTATTAAGTTTATAGTTGTTATAAAGTGAAATCGTAGAGCGCTTGCTGTAAACTATGACCTTGAGAGGACGCGTACGTCAAGTTTGCTCCAAACGTCAGAAGTTTCATAGCTGTGCTCTCAGAGCAAGATTCTGAAGGAGAAAAAAAAGAGAAACGGAAGAGCAGCAAGGCACCTGGATATGAACGCCAAAGGTTGCTTAACATTGTGTAGTAGAACGGACAGAGGTATAATAAATTAGAATAAATTCATATAATGTCTTGTTAGAGTGAAGTGAAGTCAGAGGCTCCATATTAGAGAATGTACTAATAAAGAACAACGAGTTGTGATGTTTAACAAGTTGGAGTAAGCTCACATGAAGGAAGGGAAGTCAAGGTTGGTACAAGGAAAGCGGTTTATTAGAAGGGTGTGTATATAGAGGGTGAAATGTTAAGAATACTAGTGACTATATCTTTTATTGTCTTTTTTCTTTTCTTTTTTTGTCCATCCGATGTCAGCCACGCAATCCTAGTGTAAAAGTCCGAGTTAGCATGTTATAGGTTGTCTTAGTAGAATAGCTTGTAGCGTGGCGTCGAGTTGAGATTAACTGTGAACACCGCTACCAAGAAACACGTGCCAGACAAATCAGAAGGCGAGGATCGAGTGTAACCAGATTTATTTCGTTGGCGATCTCGTGGTATTGAACGAATACCGAGATCGTGCCAAGAAGTGGTACAAGTGGAAGCAGAAGACAGGAGTACGTGCGAACAGTACCAAAAACCGCGGAACAATGATGGAAGGTAATGGAAGCACAAAATGGCTATAATTAGCACAGTTAAACAAAAGCACATTAAAACAAACACTGGTACAGTTGGTTATAATAATAATTGTTTTTATTAAACCAGTCGTGTTCTCGTGATAAATGTGAGTCACTACAGGAGCCCCCCGCTAGAAAGGGTTTACACTTTCGATAAATAGCGGTTTGAATCGTGGGACTGATCGGCTGACGAGCGATTGTAGGACGGAAGAATTGGCGAACAGGAAAGCGATCGTTGATCGTCGAGTTGCCAACGTAGGTCGTTTTCGGAGAACGGTACCAGGAGCGATGTGTTGTATTTATTGTTTGAGTTGGCATGCTACACCAGAGTGGTTTGTATCCAGAATCTGAAGATGGCGTTCGTAGGGGTCCGGACCAGAAACGCTGCAGACGTAGGACGAAACCACGTTGATCCGATGAACCAGAAGCGACCATAACGACCAAGTTCGAGACCAAGCGTGTGCCAAACATTCGAAACGAAGATATCGACTGAGTACGTTGACAAGAGCGTGGGTGATCAGGCCAGCTTTCGCCAAAGTTGACTGAAGTCGACGGAACCAAACGGAGATGGTCGAAGGCGTGGGCTCAGGAAACAAAAAGAAAATCAAAAAAGAGAAGAGTGTAGCATGCGTGTAGTATAGGAATAACCCTACACCGTATCGGTTGTTGATTGTGCGACTAGTCGAGGAAGCGTACGGGTAAACGTACTCGGCGACCGGAACGTGAGACGGCAGTCTCGTTCGCGTCGCGTGAGCCTGCAATCTCATCCGAAGTCAAGGGCGGCGTGGTCTGCTGATCTGGACGTGAGACTGTCGTCTCGTCCGTAGACGGTGCAGATGACGCGTGCTGTTGACTGGGACGTGAGAGTGAGGTCTCAGGTGCATCTAGCGTGGGACCTGAAGATGGTTTGAGGATCCCGCTAGTAGGTTTGCTTGGTCTAGCATTGAATCTCAGGTTATCAGATAGGGCACTGTCATCGACGTGTGCTGGTTTGAGACGATCAATGCTGACGATCTCGACGCGGCCGTGTCGATCAACCTTGAAGGTCTTTTCGTGACGAGCGATCACGCGAAAAGGGCCTTCGTAAGGTTGTTGCAAAGGTTTGCGTACCGAATCTACTCGTATGAAAACATGTGAACAGGTAGATAACTCTCGAGGGAGAGCGACCTGTCGATGTTGTATTCGAGTTGACACCGGAGACAGCGTTCGCATAAATGCAGACAGTCGTTGGACGTAGTCTGATTTAGCGAAATTAGGTCTGCTCCGTGGTGTGAAGAATTCCCCGGGCAGACGCAATGTCGTGCCGTATACAAGTTCAGCGGCGGAACATTGGATATCTGCCTTTAAGCTCGTTCTGATACCTAAAAGAACGAGCGGTAAGGTTTCGTACCAGTCGTCGTTTTCGTGTGCTCGAAGAGCACTTTTAAGTTGCCGGTGAAACCTTTCAACTAAACCGTTTGAAGCTGGATGGTAGGCGGTAGTGCGTATTCGTTCCGTACCAAGCAGCCGAGTAAGTGAGGAGAATAGTGCGGACTCAAATTGTTGTCCTCGGTCAGTCGTGACAGTCGAGGGACAACCATATAGAGCTATCCATCGTTCTACGAAGCGGTGAGCAACTGTCTCCGCCGTGATAGACGTGATGGGTATAGCTTCGGGCCATCTGGTGAAGCGGTCGATGCACGTGAGTATGTGATCATACCCGTGCGATGGTGGCAGTGGTCCTACAATGTCTAAGTGAACGTGATCGAAGCGAGCATCAGGCGTAGCGAATGTACCGAGGGGGGCGGCTACGTGCCTGTGCACTTTTGATCGTTGACATTGTAAGCATTGCTTAGCCCACATACGAACATCTTTATTCATGGACGGCCAGACGTATCGTGCAGCGATGAGGCGTAATGTAGCTGCGATACCTGGGTGAGATAATCCATGCAGGGCATCGAAAACGAGACGGCGATAAGCAGAGGGTACGATGGGTCGAGGAAAACCGGTAGAAGTATCACATAGAATGGTGCCAGAAGTCGTGGCTAGAGGTACTTCCTGATACTGAAGGGACGTAGAGTGTGGTGCTTTGTACAGCTGGGATCGTTTGCTTGGGCAGCGGCCATAGCAGGAAGATCGAGCACCGGCAGGGTAACTGCATTCATTTGGATTCGTGATAGAGCATCGGCAACACAGTTCGACTTGCCTTGGATGTGACGAAGGTCTGTCGTGAACTGGGAGATATAGTCCAAATGTCTGCACTCTCGTGGTGAGTAGCGGTCAGACTTGGTATGCAAAGCATACGTTAAGGGCTTATGGTCGGTGAATAAAATGAATCGACGTCCTTCTACTGCGTGCCGAAAATGTTTGATGGCGCAGTAGGCTGCTAGCAGCTCGCGACCAAAAGCGCTATATCTCGTCTCCGTGGTAGTAAGGCGTCGTGAGAAAAACTCGAGAGGTTGCCAACTACCGGAGATGTTTTGTTGCATGACTGCTCCTATAGCAACATCGGATGCATCAACCGCTATACTAAGCGTGGCTGATGGATCGGGATGGGCGAGAAGAGTGGCTTGCGCAAGAGCCGTTTTGATTTCAGTGAATGCAGTACGTGCAGAATCGTTCATTTCCAATCTGCGTGGGTTGCCGCGTAGTAAGTCGGTTAGTGGTCGTAACCGTTCTGCCGCGTGTGGGATGAAACGACGGTAGAAGTTAACCAAACCGAGAAAAGCCTTCAGTTCCTTGAGTGAGGACGGCACGTTGTACTCCTTTATTGCTTGCACTTTGTCCTCACAAGGTAGAATACCCTCTTGCTTGATAACATGACCCAGAAATATGATTTCTCGTTTACCTAACTCGCATTTGTCTGGGTTAACTACTATTCCATTATCCGAAAGGCGTTGGAATAATAGCGTAAGATGTTGATAATGTTCATCTACGTTTGATGATGCGATTAGCAGGTCATCAATATAGACGTGAACAAAATCGAGGTCTCGTACAATGCTATCGATAAACCTTTGAAAAGTTTGAGCAGCATTCCGTAATCCAAATGGCATTCGTAGGAACTCAAACAAACCGAAAGGAGTCGTGATAGCAGTCTTTTCGATGTCTTCAAGAGCGACTGGGATCTGATGATATGCTCGTACCAGATCGATCTTAGAAAAGATAGTCGTGCCCTTGAGCGATGCCGTGATGTCGTGTATGTGGGGGATGGGGTAGCTATCAAAGCGCGTAACTACGTTTAGAGCTCGGTAGTCGCCGCATGGTCTCCAACTAACCCCATCTTTTTTGCGCACCATGTGTAGAGGAGAGGCCCATGGACTGTGAGAAGGACGAATAATACCAGTAGCTAGTAAATTGTCAAACTCACGCTTAGCAAAAGCTAATTTGTCCGGTGCCAGTCGGCGAGGTCGTGCCGTGACTGGCGGTCCGCGGGTGACTATGTGGTGTACCACACGATTGGTCACCGATGGAAGCTCCTCGAGTGGTTTAGTGATTACGGGGAATTTCTCGAATAAAGCGTGGAATTTATCGTCACGCGAATAAAAAGTGCCCAGGATTCGGTACGCGTTCATGTGGGCTTTACAGCCCATGAATTTGCTGTTCGACGAAGTATCGATTAGCTGCAGCCTACGTGAATCGACAAGCAATTCATAGTGCTGTAGAAAATCGATACCTAGTATGGCTGTGGGAACATCAGCAATGATGAACGTCCACAGATACCGTCGTCGGTTGCCCAGGTTGACCGCGAGTTGTCGTGTACCGTAGGTAGGAATGACTGAGCCATTCGCAGCGCGTAGTCGAAGCACTGTGGCTTGTGACTTGCTGCTACCTCGTGGTACGACAGAAACTTGGGCCCCAGTGTCTACTAGGAACCTAGCGTTCGTGCGGTAATCGTGCACGTAGAATAGGCGACCAACCTGGGGTAAAGGGCCGGCGAGTACGGCCGCTTTTACTCGCCGGCGCTGGCGTTTCCCGCCTTGTATGAGCATGGTGCTCGACAACGGCGGGCGCCAGACCCGAAGGACCTATGGAACCAGCACCAACTGTCACTCGCTTCCGTAGCCGCCTTTCGGCGTGGCCTGGAAGATGCCCTTTTTGGGCGAGTGGTGACGGGTTTGCGAGAACTTGAGCGAGCTCGGGGGACGTAGGGTTGGGGTACGTTACAGCGATCTCGAAAACTAAGACGTGTGTGAATACACCCGGCCCTGTCACCATGAGCTGTGGAATGACCGGCGTCCATGTCTACTTTAGGACGTGCCGTCGAAGCGACTACATAGGTGTCTCTATTACTAGTCCTCGCCAAAATTTTGTCTGCTATGAGGGCTACCTGGTTAAGCGGTGAGTCCTCGAGCAGTGCCGTCACAGTAGGTTGGATATGGGCTGGTAGTGACTCGAGCCATAATTCCTTGACTATCTCCGAGTCAGATGCTGTTGGTCCTGCAAGAGATTGCAGGCGCGTGAGGTGATGGCTTGGTTTAGCGTCACCCAGGGGGTGACGTGCTAACAGGGTCCTCAATCGTTCCTCCCTCGATGGGAGGAAATGTCGGAGAATTGCCTCCTTGAGGCGGTCATAAACATTAGGCACGTTAGAATTGAGGACAACCTCACGAACAGCTACTAAATGGTCCCCGGGTAATGACTCGAGAGCGTAGGCGTATTTTTGCCTTTGGCTCGTGATGCGACGAGTCTCGAACTGAGACTCTAAAGCAGCAAACCAGACCTCAGGGTCGTGGGGGATAAATGATACAGGTCGAAAATGAATGGCCTGTACGTCTGAGTCTATAACATTAATAGTATTCTTATCGCTATCCGTCATGTCGTGTATATTATATATTAAAAATTAATATGAAAATATACGACAGACGTGGATAGATAAATAATAGACTCACCAAATTGACTTCTTTGGAAGATTTGACCCGAGGTTGAGGCGTGTTCCAAACTTTGGGATCACCAATGTAGCGTGGCGTCGAGTTGAGATTAACTGTGAACACCGCTACCAAGAAACACGTGCCAGACAAATCAGAAGGCGAGGTTGAAGTGTAACCAGATTTATTTCGTTGGCGATCTCGTGGTATTGAACGAATACCGAGATCGTGCCAAGAAGTGGTACAAGTGGAAGCAGAAGACAGGAGTACGTGCGAACAGTACCAAAAACCGCGGAACAATGATGGAAGGTAATGGAAGCACAAAATGGCTATAATTAGCACAGTTAAACAAAAGCACATTAAAACAAACACTGGTACAGTTGGTTATAATAATAATTGTTTTTATTAAACCAGTCGTGTTCTCGTGATAAATGTGAGTCACTACAAGCTAATCCAGCATATTGTTGGAAACATGAGTCTGAGTGGTGAGCGTATCTTAGATTGACTGTCTTATTCTCAATTATAAAGAGCCTGGGAACAGTTTCTGTATCACTAACTGATTGCCTCGTCCTCAATCATAAGGAGCTTGAAACAAACAAAATGCTCAACCCCACAAACATGGGTGGATTGAAGTGATGACCCTCACCATCAGTGCTTGCTGGTCAGTGACTCCGCCTTCCCTTCTTTCATGATGTTAGGCTCTTTTAAGGTTACCATTAGACAAAGTACCATAATTTCAGAAACACTATTTTCATAAGTACTATTTTACAAGATTATCGAGCGGTTACAACTCATGTACTGTGGGAAAGCCGTCGATGCAACGCTGTAGAATACTATATTATCAATTATAGTCTTCCAAACGGAGTCTAATAATAACATATAAATGTCTACCAAAGCAGGCGGAAAAGGGTGTAAACATAATAATAAAAAATAATGGGCAATAAGATTACATTAATCGTAATTCAAAAAGTGCTCTTGGAAGTAGTAAATTAGTGAAAAATATACAATAAGGAACCCATATTAACCTGGTTTAGACAGTTTACTGCTATTTTTAACTGGGTGATATATACGTCAGTTTTAAGTTTCGTAGCTGAGCCTTGTCTTTTTGGTTGACATAAGGAGTTGCTGTTTTAAAAGCTATTTTCGGGGTGGATAGTGGTGTATAGTGTGTATTTCGAGAAAATATATGAATATTTATAGTGTTTACGAGAGCTTAAATCGATAAAAATCTGGTAAAGTCATAATATCATTTCAAAACTTTAAAGTTTTCACAGTCAGTGTGTGCATAGTTCGTGCGTCAGAAACGCATGAATACCGACCTGGATTTGTCGCATTTTGCAAGAAACGGTAGAGAAGCCTAGTACGCCAGATATCTGGATACTTCCGATGAGAAATAACTAGTGATATGTTTAGAGAAGAAAATTCAGCTAAACAGACAATTCATTTACAGTACTGTTCTCACATGTACACAGCTTTTTACCTAACTTGGATTTCTTCTCAGTCACTAGCGGTCTTCTAAATGGGACTGTGGTAAAGTGTGCTAACTTTCACTAAATTTCCAAGACATTCTAAAACAGTGCTCTTAGTCGGCGTTATTACACTTATCTACGCTAATAATGTAATAGAACTATTCTACAACTGTAAACCTGCTACGATTTAGTACCTATTCTGTCAGACCTAACGTGGAAGTTACATCATCACAAATATTATTCACACACAGCTTATTATTACGCAAGTGTTTTGAATAAATTATTTGGGTTTCTTCGTACAACTATGGACGAGTTTCAATAATGTTCACACAATATTCGCCATAGTTAAACAAGTTCTGCGAAATTCAGAAGACCGGTGAATTGATTTTAAAGAAAAAAGAAGACAAGAAAAAGGAATGTGTGAATAATTTAATAAGTATGTTTGTGAAAAATAAAAAAGAATGAACAATAATATATGTATGAAGTCACGCACTAGACAATTAATTAATTATGTATTCATATTTGATGGTACATCAAGAGACTATACAGTATGTGTTAGACTCCGGTAAAAGTGGTCATAGTCTCTTCATTGTACTCATTCTCGTTAATGTGTTTCGGTAATAACGTTTTTTTGTGTTAGCCATGGTACCTTGTTACGACGAAATAGTGATCCATGATAGGTGCTAACTGAGAGGTGTGACTTCAAAGTTAGCTGGTTCGTCACACCATTTCCGACTAATTCAGGTAGGCTCTCGATCACTCGACATAGAAGACGACGACATATCGTTAATTTGAATAGCAATGGTTGCGTGAGTATTATTCAGCTAATCAGTTGTGTCTGTTTCACAAATGATACTGTAGCGGTAAATAAATCCCCAAAATAAATAGCTCTGTAAGTTTTTGACATTGTATGCTGACCACATTAGTTTAAATAGACTCATCTAGCTAAAGGCGCTCGGTCATGCATCCGCACCAGATCACGAGTGGGACGCCGTGCTCACCATCCCCTGCAATCGCTAGCCAGATTAGATCAGTCGATCCTCGATATAGCCTGCCAAATATATCTTCGAACCTCCTTGCTTCTGACTTTTGCTTTCACTTGGTGGGTACGATTCATATTAGGTGTTACTGGTTAAAACGTCAAACTCCAAATACCAGTGGCATCTTCAATACAAAGAAACAATAAGTTTGAATACAAATACGATTACATCACAGTACAAGAAGACGTCTTCAAAGACATTGTACTCGATTCCACAACTTAAATGACTTTTCCTCTTTAGTAACGATGACAGAAATACTTGTCCGAACAAAGGCAGTAAGTAAACAAAAAGCAGTAGCACAGGAAAAACGTGCAGTTGAACTTAATAATAACTCCTCTGCAATCACCATACTACTCCAAAATAAACTTAAACGCTCTAAATCGAGAGGGAGTATATTCATTAAAGGCAAACAAGTATACGAAGATCCCAAACTTATCACAGAATTATTCAGTGAACATTTTTGTTTCTCACTAACTAACGAAAAACCATTTAATGATTCAGAACCAATCCCAGTAACTCCCTGTGAAATTACTAATGTAGAATTCAGTGTACAAAATATCTCCAAAGCAATCAGTACATTGAAACACTCCTACACTGATGGACCAGATGGTATCCCATCTAGCATGCTAAAATGTGGAGGTGATGATATGTGTGTTTTGCTTCTCAAACTATTCGCGATATCACTCTCTTCAGCGTGTTACCCTACTGCCTGGAAAACTACACATATCATTCCCAAAATTAAAACAGGACCTGAAGCAAACGTTGAAAATTACCGGCCTATAAACATAACTTCAGTGGTATCCAGAGTGATGGAAAAAGTAGTTAAGGCGGCTGTAGTCCAACATCTAATAACTAACAATCTCTTGTCGACCTCCCAGCATGGATTTCTTAGGTCCAGATCATGCGATACATGCCTAGTAGACTACCTGAATGATATAACTCTGAAACGAGACAGCGGACTCCTTGTATCAGTCCTATTCCTAGACTTTAAGAAAGCCTTTGATAAGGTCCCACACAAAAGGCTACTCGTCAAACTAAAGTCCTTCGGAATACACAACCCACTGTACTCATGGTTTGCTTCGTTCTTAACAGAACGTAAACAGATGGTAAAGTACAATGACTGTCTCTCGTCCCCTAGACCAATCACCAGTGGAGTCATCCAGGGAAGCGTATTAGGGCCACTTTTGTTTCTTATGTATATAAACGATATATGTAACACCATAGAATTTGGGAAACCGTACTTATATGCTGATGATCTCAAAATAGTATACAGCTATAAGCCTGAGACACTAAGCGAAAGTGTATCCCAGATCCAAAAGGACCTCAATAACTTAACTATATGGAGTGAAAAATGGCAATTACCATTTAACCTCAACAAGTGCGGGATCATGCACTTTGGAAAGCATCCCTATAAACCGCGACTTCACTTAAATGAATGTATAGTCCAAACACTCGAATCAGTACACGATTTAGGAATTAATTACACAGGAAGCCTAAACTTTGAAGAACATGCCTCCTCTATTATTTCTAAATCTAGACGGCTAATTGGTTTTATAATGAAAAACTTTTTCACAACAGAGGGTAAACTTACTCTCTACAAAATATGTGTACGACCCACCCTTGAATACTGCTCTTTTGTCTTCTCTAATATGAATATCGCAGACAAGATAAGAGTAGAAGATGTTCAAAGACGTTTCACACGTCAACTACTAGGATGTAACTCGAATCTCGATTACACAGACAGATGTAAGCATCTATCTTTAGAACCTTTATGGCACCGTAGGCTAAAACACAATTTAATATTTCTCTACAAAGCGATATATGGGCTCTCCTTTCTAACCTCCTGCCCGACTATCACCCACGACCCAGCCTATAGACTTAGAAACAACGCATATACACTACTTACCGTAAAACACCAAAAACAAATGCGTTGTAAGTTCTTCACAGTACGGTACAGTTTATTGTGGAACAGGCTGCCAATGCCTATCCGTAACTGTGATACGTTTACCAGATTCAAAAAGCTAATAACCCTATTTCTAGACTCCAAAGAGCTTCAACATTTCCTTGAACTCCCGCCCACCGATGAGGCACTTTATTATGGACCGCCTAGTATCTAGAAAGAACAAAATTATAACAAGTTCGACTGTTACTAATATGAATATAACCAAATCACAGGATATATGGCTTATCCTTTCCTATTATTCATTGTTTATTAATCATGACTTCATGCTCCTAACCCTAGCTTTCAGTCCCCAAATCTCTACAGGTTAAATGTACATTATTCTTCCTAAAAGTCATGTTTTTTTTTTCTACTGCAAGTAGACAGATAGCTCAATCTTATGGATGCTGATCTACTAAGGCCGATCATTCAAAGCTCAAAATTTGGCCACAAAGTCTTGTGAGTTTCTCAATGTTTTTTTTTTTTACCCTAAAGTCTTTTTCTTTTTTTTTTTACAATTTTATACCCTCTCATATCTTTTGATTTACTATTAATCCTTACTTCTTTAAACCATTAGTTATTTTCATAGCAGTGTGATATACTATATGGACGTCTAACCCATAAAACAGAATTTTTAAATATCTGATTTGCTTGTAACATGGACCTAGTAGAGACAGTGTATTCCAACTATGTACTTTGATTAAAGCATTAATCATACTTACCACAAACGTAAGAGAGCCTAACATCACAAAAGGAGGGAGGGTGGCGTTACTGACCAGCAAACATGAAGGTGGGGAGATAACTTCAATCCACCCATGTCTGTAGGGCAGAACATTTTGTTTAATTACGGCTCCTTATGGTTTAGTGGGATGTCACGGACTTAGGGTATTGAAGCTGATTTATCACGCAAAATACCTCTTTAAATCGTGTTACGAACGTTAAATTGGTTTCACTTCCTACTCAGATATCCTATTACAAGCAAATTTTTTTTTTTTTTTTTTTTTTTTTTTTTTTTTTTTTTTTTTTTTTTTTTTTTTTTTTTTTTTTTTTTTTTTTTTTTTTTTTTTTTTTTCGGAAGATAGCCAGTTGTATATCACAATACTGTTTCTAGCACTATATTTTATTTTATAATCACACATAATCTTATACTCTCAGCTCTTTTCCGAATCGCCTCCATTTGTCAGTTGTATGTCCACTCACACCTTGCTAAAGCTTATTTTCTTTAACCTATTAAAATGCTCTTTCTTAACAAATACCTTAATAAAAGAAAATTAGACTGAGTAATCATACCTTAAACATTCCTACATGAATATTGGCTACTCTGCCTCTCGCCATTTCTTTTACTTCCTCCCTCTTTCAGCCCCTTGAGATATGGAACAGGTTACTTCATCCTGCACCATCCTTAAAGCCTTGGATATCCCAAAGGGACATAAGGTTGCGATTTCTAGAAGCTCATACCTTCAATGGACCTATTCTTGACCGTCAGTCGCACATTCGCAACGCAACTCTCGTGAGGCGCGCCAACTATAGTACTGATTAAAACAATCTACATTCATGTCTTATAAATTTTCAACCCAGCTATGTAATTTAATACAGTGTATATTGTATCATTTGTATCAATTTGATCTTGCCTGTAAACTGGCATGCTTCATGTAACAAACTGTTATTTGAGAATAAATTATTATTATTATTATCACATGTCACTGTAGGTGATAGTTTAGAATTATGAGTTGAACGTTTTAATTAATTCCTGCTAATAGTAGTCATATATCAATTCGCATAGGTTATAAACAATTGGTGAACTACTTCGTTCGATTTGGTTTTCGTGCAGACTGAAGGATTATATGAGTCTTTTTCTTAACATCACTCTCTCAGTTTCTATTTGTGTCCATTTTTTGAGTCAATCTCCAGTTCTCAGTTTTGTCCTAAATCCTTAATAAACACAGTCACAATTTTCTGCTTTCAGAAATCTCGCCCCTGAATTATCCGTTGTTCGAATTACACGTTCATTTGGACTGTGCTTTATTTATTCAGTTATGATCGTGACTGCAAGTGGCCGCAGGTGAATGACCGCTATCTTTGTGCATGCTAGAGATGACAATTTTGATGTTTTTTAAAAGGGGGATCAAAACTTGTTTTATTTCTGAAGATACTGGGTCATATACTGAGTCATATTTTAACCTTCTTAATTATTCGTCAGTCAACCTTGACCGTTTTTATGTGAGCGTATGTGTGTGCACTTCTTATCCTACTCATGATATCACTAATTTGTTTGACTATAAATAATGAATCACGCTTGATCAAATCGAGTTGGCTCATATGCTTTCCTCGATTCATTTCGCTGTTCTCTGTCCTCTATGCTTATTTTACTTCGTTTCCCTGATTGTCTGTTTAGATCAACGATTGTGATATATATACATATATATATATTCGAAATCCATGCTCGTAGTCGAATCATTTAATTCCGTTATTCACCGACACGATTTAAGTTGGTGAGTATTTACGAGGAAAGCCTGGATGTATATATAAACAACAACCAGCATACAATTTAGGAGTCAGATACAGGGTCACTAAAATACATAATTTTTTGGTCTTCTTTCCTCTCAACAGGCATTTTACTGTATGGGTAACAGGTTTTTCTTTTAGGTTTCGAGTGGCTAAATCAAAAGTTATTTCTTTCAGTGGTCAAGTAATTTATCTTGAAAATGTTTGTCATTGTATTCGCTTGTTTTAGTTGATCTTAAATGTGGTGAAAGGTTCAAATCTCCCAAGATGGGTTCTGAGGATAATGTTAAGAACTTTGAGAAGATTGCGGTAGACCCAGTATGTTTTGCAAATATCCATCATAACAACTATGTAAAATATAGTCTGCTTTGTGTTTGAAAACTATCATTAGTGGTCCAGTACTTTAGTCTCCTAATTTCGGTATCTACACAGGTCCGTCCCTTATTTATCTTCCTCAACTTAAAGAGAATCGTTCATAATAAAGACTGACACTTCATCTAAGTGATCCCAAGTTTTTGAAGATACCAAGTCTGCTTTCCTTGCACTTAAGAAAAATTACTTGCGATATAACTCATTTTCTTATCAGATTCAGATTTGTGTAGTAAGGACAGAAGGCCTACGGCCTATGTTATTCCTTTTCTAGTATGCTTCTGTGAGTGTCCAGTCTTCTCTTGAAAGAGTCAATTGAAGGTGCGGACACCACTGCTTCAGGCAGCAGGTTCCAAGTATTGATGACTCGGTGTGAAAACCTGTATGCCACGGGTATTTTGTTCGTTCTTGGCTTTTCTACTCGCCTGCTATGTCCTCTGAGGTGTCCCGATCTAGTGGGAAGAGAGAGAGAGAATAAGTTAGGTCCGAAATCATTTATCAGTATTCTGTACATCAATATTAGATCTCCCCTTAGTCTGCGATAGGACAGAGTAAAGAGGTTCAGTTTTTCAAGCCGCTCTCTATATGATAAACCCCGGAGTTCCGGAATTGCACGCGTAGCTGCCCTCTGTACCTTTTCTATTATGTCTGAGTCACCTTTGAAACAGGGGCTTGCAGCCTGAACACAGTTCTCTAACTTAGTTCTCACTAAGGATGTGTATAATGTGGTGAACATGGTAGTATCAAGCTTAGTGAATGTCCGTTTTGAAGCCCAGAGGGTTCGAAACCCCTTAACTGCGACCTCCCGGCAATGGGCCGTCGTCTTAAGATCATTGCTCACTGTCACCCCTAGGTCCTTATGAGACCGGACTACGGGTAATGACACATCCCCTATGTTGTACGTATTAACCTTTGAATCCCCCAAGTGCATGTAGACACACTTTTCCGCGTTGATAGGCATTAGCCACTCTTTAGACCAGTTTATCATATTATTCAAGTCTGCCCGAAGAGTAAATGCGTCTTTGTCTCCAATTATTACTCGCCAAATTTTTACATCGTCAGCGTATAATAACATTGGAGACTGTACTATACTTGTAAGATCATTAACGTACATTATAAAAAGTAAAGGACCTAAGACGGAACCTTGGGGTACTCCACTAAGTACTGGTCTCCAGATGGAGCACTTGGAATTTATTCTTACTTTTTGCCTACGACCTACTAGGAAATCCTTAATCCATTTTAAAAGAGGTCCGGCAATACCAAGGTTTTCCAACTTCAATAGCAGTCTATTAGTTGGCACCTTGTCAAAAGCCTTACTGAAGTCTATGTAGACAACATCCACTGAGTTTCCGTTGTCTAGCGCATTAATCCAGAGCTCCCTAGCTATAAGGAGGTTCGTTGTACAGGATAGACCCTTTCTAAAACCATGTTGTGCCATGTTCAGCAAGTTATTGGTTTCCATAAATGCGTATCTTTAATTATGATTTGGGTGTTAATATGTCTTATCCTCTTGTTTCCTCCAGCACTAATAATCTCCGATGTCATAGCAAGAAGGTTCATAAACCGCGATCTAATAAACTTAGTGTGAGGTCTCATTTTTCTAATCGAGTAGTCAATGATTGGAACGCCTTACCGGAGCAAGTGGTATCAGCCCCATCAGTGAATATTTTCAAGGAGAAGCTGGGCTTTCACTGGAAAGCAGTGTGTCAGGATTAATACAAGTTCACCAACCTACTATCCTTATTACTGAAGACTGATATTAGAGTCTACTTAAATAGGACCTCTAGGAAAATGTATTGCAAGCAACTCGTGCTTTTCTATTTCTACACATTGAGAAGATCTTATTTGAGACTAAGGAAATCCTGTGTTCTACAAACCAGGATTAGCATACAATTTC
This sequence comes from Schistosoma mattheei, assembly GCA_944470405.2. NCBI lineage: Eukaryota > Metazoa > Platyhelminthes > Trematoda > Strigeidida > Schistosomatidae > Schistosoma > Schistosoma mattheei. The sequence continues at coordinate 87,195,666 of OX103943.1, forward strand.
AGTTCCTGAGTGCTGATGATGGGCAATACAAATATGTAGGGTAAACTCGCAAAAGAACTGAGTTAGTTTCGTTTACAAATTCTGGTCTTCATCTATGGTTCAGGCGTAATTCTTCCTGACAAGGTATCCGCCCCCCAACCAAAAGGCGAGTTTACTGCACAGCAGTTTGCTCCCTTCTACTTTGTGGGTATGAGACGTGGATATTAAGAAGAGGATTTTGCTAGGCTGCTAGTATCTACGAAGTACTGTTCGTGTATTTTGAGAACACGGAGTGGACAATGCCTGTATAAGGAACGAAGTGCTAAATAAAGATGGTAAATTTGTTAATCCAGTAGTAAATCTCCAAATGAGGTCAGGACATGTTACGTATACCCGTCAACCGCTCACGTTCACTGACGATGTTTTCTGGTGGAGTAGGCTGGAAGGAATATAAAAGCGGCTATACCGAAACACGGCATCACTCCATGAAATCGGTGGCAATTGGGCTTATCCATGTTAATTGGTATAGATCACCTGGTTGGGTCCGCGTGATTGTCATCGCCAGTGCTTAGGTACTTGAAATGGCATGGCTTAAAGTCACTTGTTAACGTCGTAGGTCCATCCGTTCTTTGTCTTCCTCCGAATTCTGAAATTCTAAATCCTTCATGACATTTTTAGTCTTTATTTCACTAGATTATTTTTCCTTTAACCATGTGTTCTATGCTTAGTCTATCCCATTACCACACTACTTCTACTATCAGTCAGTCAGTCAGCTACAACGTAGGACCAGGCACATATGTGCATCGGTCCAGGTTGCCATACCGCATCAGCACAACAAGATGAACACCGGACTCATAGCAGTGGTTATGTCAAAGGTGGTAATATATAAGAGAAAGATTGCATATAGAGATATAGTAAAAGAAGAAAGAATTGGTTCGTAGAAAGAAAGATATGAAGCGATTTTAATCTCTTAGTTTAAGGAAGACAGGGAGTGTATACACCGACGCCATTGTGATCGATTCTGAGCCATGTCACCAAGAGTCTCCAACCATTGGTTACGATAGTCACGCGGACCCCAACCAAGTAGTCTGCATCTACCAACATGGCTCAGACTAGAAGTTAGTGACTTCAAGGACTGATGCCACGTTTTGGTTTGGCCGCCCCTAACTTTCTTCCAACCATCTCCAATACCGGATAGCATTGCACGTCTACTATTCTGGGAATTAACCCACCAACCGTCTCTGTGCTAATGGGGTATGGCAACTTTAACCGATGTAAATACTTATCAGGTTCTATGTTGTGACTGACTGTCAAATTTAGTATATTAATATTAGGTCATCAATCAACTGCAGTCGGGATGATTACAAACGGCCGGATTAACAGAATTCAGATTTCTCCTAAACTTCATAAGGAATATTAAACTGAGAAAATATAATAACATGATTAAATAAATTTCATTAACGGGAAAATATGCATGAGTTGTATATAGTAGTATAAGTACTGATATTCCTCCATTTTTCGGACGTTAGCTTTCAATTATTTGTCTCCAATTTTCTTGTCTAGTTCGTTTCATAATGCCGATGCTATTATTTACTTACTTATTTGAATACAACATTTGTACGAGGTGGCACCAAATACATATGCGCCACACAATTACAATGAGGCCAGTAGCAGTTGTCATTGATTTGTGTGAGGGCTGTGATACTGTCCGGGTGCCAAAACCGAAGCAGGTGGTTTTCTTAGAGGGACATACTCCTATTGCACCGATTAAATCATGTGTAACATCCTTGAATTGTCGAATTTGTCTAGTATTACAACCATTTCCAGAATTAATAGACATACGTACTTTCCAAATATTTCATATTGTGCAATTAAACTTGTGGACAAGCACTTCGCGAATACAAGACAATGGATGTCTTATACCAATGAGTCGTTCTTGGATTCACTCTGCTTCTGGGACGAAGTTGTAAGTAGTGATTACACAGTTATCACCATCCGATTTTTCGTTGAACTTTCTTCAAAAGGTTCTGTGATATGTTTATGAGTTTTCAGTAATAACACCCTTAATTTTTCTTGAATTTAGCTGGAACCTCTTGTTCTTCGTCCACCTGTTGGGTCGGAAGTTTATGGATCACCTCCATCAAGACGTACTAGTCGTAGCCGTCCTTTCATATTGGGTTCATTATTCGTCTTGTTCACATTGTTAATGATTGCTAGTGTATTTCTGCTGCTATACATTCTTGGTTATAGACCGTTAACTTCACTTAATCATAAAGCAAATGCACACAGATCAATTTGTCGCATTCGTATTCCATTTTTGAAAATAGATCCTGTAGAATCTATTACGACAGATGATAATTTTCTCAATGTTACACTATCTGAAGTACCTTACTACAATGTGATTCGTATTTTGCATCTGTTCTCTGAGGGCTTGACAGTGATTAGAACAAATAAGCATTGTTACATTAGACCGTTGAGAGCTGAATTAAGAGGATCTGGAATTGAAGATTATCTGCGTCGACTAAATGTAAGTTTCTTTTAATTTTTGTGAGGTTGAAACCATTTTGTTTGTATCTTTTCTACCGACCCAACTACTGTTTAACATTGCTACTCATCCGCCTAGACTACGGTAGACGAAGTACATTTCAGGCCATGACGAGCCAATACTTATGCTACTTACCCATTCAACTTCCTATCTGTTTCTGTAAGAGTAGAAGTTCAACATTCACCAAAATATAACAAGGCTTCGAAACAATCATAATATACTAGAACTAATATATTTCCTCGGTATGACCTAAAATACATTACAGACTACGGTGGAATATAGCGATTAAAAACTTCAAATGTTTATTTTTACGTTACGAAATTCTGAAATTCAACTTGGATGAAGGCTGACGTCTAGTTTGATACGTTCATGCGCTAAGCTAGTGACTCGCTACTCCGACTTCAGTACTATGGACAAAACTATTTCGATCCTCTTCTTTTCCCTACTCCCATTAACTCGAGTACAAACACTAGTTTAGTAGATGAAGGTTATTGGTGTTGGTCACCATAATTAATCTAAGTACATTAGGATTATCGATTGTATATCAGTAAGAATGATTGAGGGAGATTGATTATGAATACAGTGGTCTTGAGGGCGGTCATCACTTCCCGGCTACCCCCACCGTGGAAGGGTTCTTCTAAAAGTACTTGAAAAGGAAATAGGATTAGGATATTTAAACTGAATATTTGTCATCAACAAAAGTCATCCTAAAAATAAATTGAAATTTCATGAAGTGTTCGCACTGAATTGTTTACTGTAAAACAATTTCGACCTATTCCATTTGGATTTACTTCTCGTAAGTTGTCATTTGAGATTGCTCATCGCTAATTCAGTTATTAGAAAAAAACAACATTCAAACCTGTACGACTACGGTTCTATGTAAATACTAGAATTGTTTATTTATGAAAAATAAGTTAATGATCGTACATTCTCAAAAACAATTCCGCAGATCTCCAATAAATTATTAGAAACATGGAAAATAGTTTACTGTCTCATTACACGATAGGGACGGAATGTAGGCCTAGATTCGAAACAGACTACTACAACAATCAATCGGTTATTCGTCACGACATATCTTCCATTACTTCAAAGTATGGTTATCAAGACAGAAAAATCACCCCTGTCTTTGAAGGTTTTTGAAGCTTACAGGTCGTCGGGTATTATTTGTTATGGAGTATTATTATTGTCGTTATCAGTATTTATAATTTTTATCATCTATCCTCTAACCAAAACGGTTACTCTTGTCTAAGTTACTGTTTTACGCAAGACGATAATGTAGCAAGAGGAAGTAACCAATTGTTTAACTTATTTTATTGTTTACTATATAAAGTTGCACTTTGTCATGACGTTCAGTAAATCATTAACATCCATTCTTGTCAACAATCATCACATCATTTTATATTGTCTGCTACTCAGAATTCTTTCATTTAATCAAAACAATATCAATAGCATGCCTACAACTTTAGACTTCAAATTTACTAAAAGAAATACTAGATTACTTGTAGGAGCTAGATACTAGCAAATGCCAGTGTGTCGTTGGAAAGCTTGCTGATATGTTCGTGTACTAAGTAAATATTTCTCAACCCCGACTTTAATACAGTGAACTAGGATAATCTGTTCTCTTTTACCATACTTCGCTAACTAAAGTAAGAGGTTTATTTCCGTTGTACAAGCTTTGTTGATCATGATCGCAGTAGAATCGAAAATTCACTAACATTAATCTGTTACATATTGGTTACATTGATTCGAATTTACAAATTGATTAGTTGTCACTTGACGTATCTTAGTAAAAATAAATTGATAGTTCACAAAGTATTGCAACGAGATGCGTTGAAAGCTGACGATATTGATTTCATTTCTCGTAAGTTGTATTTGAAGATCTCAAATCCCCAATAATTGCAGAGAATCTTAAACACTACTGATAGGTGTAGACTACCTGGTTGGGATCCGCGAGACGATAACAACCGATGGTTAGAGACCTCGAATGACATGGCTCAAAATCGTTTGCAATGGTGCAGGTGCATCCACTCTTTTTGTTCTCCCAAATTCTAATCTGAATTCTTCATGTCCTTTATTTTCTTTCTAAATTTATTTCAATGGATTATACTCCTTGAATAACATCTTAAAACCCTAATGTTTCCGATTACTGCTTATACTTTGATTACCTCTACCACAGTGGGATTTGAATCGATAACTGTATCTCTGTGCTAATGTGGTATGGCAACTGGAACTGATGTACGTACGTACGAAGTTCCACGTTGTTACTGATTGACTGACTGGGCAACTGTCATCGAAATTGATAACATCAAATGATGTTCGTTAGGGCTATCCACTTTACTTATTTTTATTTAGCTTTGTCATGGACATTGTCCATCGAGTTAGTAGTCCTGAGGTTAGATGCAAGGATGACAAATCAGTTGATAATGTTGCAAATCATTATCCACCAAGGTGGTTGGAATATGTGTTAAGTTATGCCCAACAGCGTATACCTCGATGTGGGATATAGGATGGTGTAGAAGTGGATTAGAAAAAGGCTAGAGTTGTCCAAGATAAACATGGTGTAAGCCCTTTGGAGACCATCGAAGTTGAATTGAGCTCTGTAGATAGGTATAGCCTACACAGTTGGTGTACACACGATTATCCTCAGTTGCTAGAAAATTTGGATGACGTGGCTCAGAGTTTGTCACAATGCATATATTCGTTCCTTACCTTTTCTTAGGTCCTGAGTTTCAAAATTTTTCTATGCTCTTTTGTTTCGTGAATTCATATTCTTCTTGAATGATATGGTCTACATTTAATATTTTTCACCATGGGTATTATTACTACTTCTATTCTAGCACCTCACTGTACCGATGTGGTATAGCAAATTGAACAGATGCTGAAATATGCCAGGTCCAACGCTGGGTGTGACCTAATAAATCAACATACATACAGATATAAATTTAATGTACAGATCAGTAATAAAAGCTCCAAACAACATCAAAATTATAAATGGGAAGATTAGAGCAACGAGTTACAATGTATGTGCATCCAATAGTAGGGCAGCTGCTAATAAAAGGTTGACAATCGTTAAAGCTCTTAAAAGTTTGTAAATATAATGCCCGGAACTGATTTAAATCAAGCTACCATGTAGTATAATTATTACACAATGAAGAGTTCTGCCTATTTTATTGGTCATTTGTTTTCAAAGAAAAAACCACCACCCAGTGTCAACAGACGATATAACACAACAGTATTTTTCCTGAGTTACACATGGTTGGTAATTACGATATTCTTTACTAATTTGAGAAAGGATGACAGAAATTATTCGTTATAAGTTACTCTCTCTGTTTTTAATGTGTCTCATCTCGCTTAGCTAACAGCAGTTTGATTGAATATCGGTAATAAAACGTGTGATTTTAATCCAGTTTTTCATTATACATAACATCTATCTTTTCTCAACTTCGAATTTGTGAAATTAGGATGGAAATGACTTAAAGGATTCGGTGGAAGGTTATCCTGTTACAGAGCCTTGGTATATAGATAGAGATCCATATAATACTATTCATAATTCATTGATTATGTCATGGTGTGCTGGTGTACCAGCCTTTCGTCTAGTCTCAACAAGACCTCCAATAAGTGAATATAAAGGAGATATAATGCCTGCTGTAAGTTTTTTTCTAGATTAAAAATGTTCGTTGTATGTAGATTATTATTTATTATTATTATTATTATTATTATTATTATTATTATTATTATCACTATTATTATCTAAGACCATTCTATACAAATGCGAAATTTCGAGTTATCTAGGAAGGAAAGAAAACAAAGAATTATGTGTCGTACATATTTCTAAATCCACCTACTGTTCATAAGAAACACGGAAACCTCGGATATGGTAATGCCTTTTGGACCCTGATTTTTAATAATATAGAGGGATGTTTTAGATCATTTACATTTTTAAAGCTCTTAATCCCACCTAGAAATTTGTAACTCAAAAACGAATTCCTATGCAAAAAATATACACATGAGCAGCAACCAGACTAAAGTAATCTTTAAAACGATGTCTCCATTGGATGCGATCATAAAAAATTCATGAACAAACGCAACAACAGGCACCATATTAAATTTACCGGGAATTATGGATATAAAGTATGTTCCCTTCAAAACCAAAGGGTTGCACAACCCCAGTCGTTGTAAACCAAATGTACGTGCTGTTATGTACCGTGGATTGTACTATTTGGTAGGTTGCGTTGTGAATTCCAATTTATGCAACGTGGTCGGTTCCACGCAACTTCCACCAATGCTCGAGCGTATGTCTAGACACGCAGTCATTCTGTACCTCCAAACAATTATTAGTACAGATATGTATTTCAGTTACAGTTTCTTCTCAGGTTCTCAAAAGTTCCATGCATGCTTATAATACTTCTGAACACATCGGTGGCATGCTATGTGCTATTTTAGCAACCTATATATTATAATACAAGAACATGTTAATCTCTCTAGAGTTACAGCGTCTCTTCGAGGTTATTTCTATGATATCATCTACGGTAAGTAGAAAAAGTGGTTGACGATTATCCATGTACTTAGCTATTTTTTTCGATAAGTTGCTCACTTGATGGGAAAATGTAGACCAAATGTCACCAATCACTGAGAAGGTCGACAGGTATATCGCTTCTTCTAAAGCTTACATTTTAGCTGTGATCATGCTTCAGTGTGCGGATTAGTGTATGTTAGCGTCTCGGTAAAAGCAAGGAAATCGCAACAGGAGAATCTCTACAAACATATCTGGAAAATGGAAATGTCGAGAGTGTACTGAAAAAAGCTCGTCAGGTGCTTGAAGTATATTTTCATTCAAAAGTAAATTGGTGTGATGTCTAATCTGCTTCAAAAGCAACAATGATAAAACTCCAAAAGATGGTTAATAAAGGACAAGAGAAAAACTATGCCAGCATTTTGTAACTTTTGAAATCTCGTAAACCGACAACTTACAAGTCCTCACATAACTTCCAAGCCATCAACGCTCAACTATTTACTCCTGTGTATTCAGACTAGGCACTGTCATACATCAGTTCGAAAACAACATTTTACGTTTAGATAGGGATAATCCAGCCAACTACCAGAAGAAAGAGAAAGGGTGAGAGTAAACAGACTTATCTGACACCGGTTCCTACTTGGAATGTATCTATCAGATATTCTCCGTCCATAACTTTGCAGTGTAGTCGGTCGTATGAATTCCGGATTATGTTAATGATCTTCTCAGCTGCTCACTTTATGGTTTTGAAGAAGGTTCAATAAGGTTCACCTATCCACATAGTGGAACGCCTCATAATCACGGAAGTGGATGTATAGTGTCGAGTTCTATTCAATTGATTGTTCAACAATGATCCGTAGTGTGGTGACCGATCCTTACGACATCCGACCTGTTGATTTGAGGCGGGACGTCTACTAAATGTCTCATCCGGTTTAACAACACTGTTGAAAATCTTTCCTGGTACCGATAGTAGTATGGTGCCTCTGTAGTTGTTCCATATTTCCACTTGCAAGTTTTTCCACTGTCGTTGCTAGGTCTTCCATACTTCTTTTCTGCTTGTCAGCTCTAATGCTCCTCTTCAATTGTTTGTTTGCTTTTTTGTATTCAGCTTGTGCCTTGAGATTCTCTATTCTTGTTCGTCTGTTGTTGATTGCTGTCTTGTTCTGCCTTTCTTGAACCATGATAAGGGTTCTCATAGAGATTCACTCCTTATAATGATATTTGTTGCGGTCCAGAACCTCCTGACACGTTGAATTTAATGCTTCTTTGGTCCCTTTCAAGTTGTCCTCCATAGCAGTTTCTTCTTTCAGTAGATCTTCTAAGACTTGGAACCTGTTGTTGAGAGTTATCTTTGATTGTTTGAGTTTGTCACTGTGTCGAAGGAAGGGTGCATTGAACCTTTGTAATGCTGTTTGTCTAGTTGTCTAATGCTTCTTCAGCTTCAGTTTCATCTTGGCAACTACCAGTTGATGGTGACCTGCAGCTATATCAGATCCCCTCCTTGTTCTCACGTCCTCCATATTGACCTTCTTTATCGTCTTCATTGCTATCATTGGCGGGTGTATAACATTTGATAACATTCATTATGATTCCCTCATTTTTTGTTTTGAAAGATGCTTTGATGATTCTGGGTCCATGAGATTCCCATCCAATGAGTACTTTTCGTGCTTCTTCGGACAGCATCAGAGCAACTCACTGAGTGTGTGGAGCACTTTCTTCGTGACCAGACAGCACCAGTACAGCAGCATCTCTCCCTAATCTATCTTTTTCTGTCCAGCTTGGTCCAATGTTTTCAAAATATTCTTGGAACCACCGGGTAGTTTGTTCATCTCGGCAGCTATTTGATTGGTCCTCCCGGTCTCCTACATTGTCTAAACATTCTATGTACCCATATTAATTGTTGCTCTGGTTGTTAGGAGACATCGGCCTTGTGGCTTCCGAGGAATATCAGCTCAATGTCGTAGACTGACAGATGTTAAACATTAACATCGTTGGAAGCTAGCTCAGTGGTCTAGAGGTCAAGCGTTCGCTCGCTAAACCGAATATCCCGGGCTCGATTTACGCGGGCGGGACTGTGGTTGCACACTGCTTAAGGAGCTTCTAAAACTCAAAGCCGTCCAGTGTTTTCAGGTTTTCGATGGTTGTTAAACTTAGGGTTGTTCACGATTTCAATGAAATTGAATAATCTCCACAATCCCATTCTAAAATTCCTATTAGTGTTGTTATGATATCTCCGCCTCGATAGTTGGAGCATTTTCGTTCCATCAACCTTCCGTACGGTGAAACATTTTCCGACATTGCGGTTATATGTAAAAACCAGAAAAGTGATCAATCTATGACAGTGGTATGGAATGTCAAACAACCCGGTCTGGGCACCCGGGCAGTATCACAATCCTCACACAAATCGAATGATTTATGTGGCGCATATCTATATGGTGGTCCATCATGACCCCTTTTGCAGGGTGTTAAAGATTGTGCAATTTACCAGTCATCGTTCAAAATCGAAGTTGGCGGTAATCCCTGGATTAGGTTTCTGTTATATCTCGTGAATGAGAACACGGACGATCTTTATCAAACAAAATCTACCTCTATTGTTTTCTTTTGCATTTTTCCTCAATTTTATTGTATTTTACTATTTAGATGCCAGATGAATCAATGAAACCGGGCAATCCAGATCCATTCGTAGGTGATTATGATAACAGTGATCAGGCAGATATTCTGCGTATCCTTCTACCTGGTTAGTCTTTATATATAAAATCTTCATTATTTTTTCCTGAATTAGTATTTCTTGATTCTTATGTTTATCTTTCATTTCTGTAAACTAGATTAAATTGACAAACGTCCACTTTCATCTCCTTTTTCGTAAACACCACCACATAAAAGCAGTGGGTAGAAATTCTCTAGAAGAGGCTATAAACCCTCAGCCATACGATAACTTTGGGAGAGAGAAAATTGGATTTGTACCGAATATCGTACCAGGATACTTGGAGACAAGAACCAGATAAAGAATCTATAAATGCAGTGCTTGTTTTATTCAACTTTTGTAACTCATTTCCATGCACAGATTCTTGTACTTTGTCTCTAAGATACTTTTACTACGACACTCAGTGATACCACCCATCTAAAACCTGATATATCAACAGTTTAAACCCTAAGTATCTTAATCACTTAGTTACTGTGCCAACCTAAAAAGAACAATAACAATAACAACAAATTACCAATACTCCACAGTAGGAACAAATAACAATTCTATCTATCTATTTTCCGATTGTCTAATTGATGTTAGGCCATTGTCAAATCATTTTGTATAATTAATTTATAAAATAGTGTACAAACATTAGAGATTATTAAAATCCAACATGATGTATGATAAATATTGATATTTTATGTTTATACCCTATTTCTATTTAGTTACTATGTGTTGTAACGTGTCGACTGCAGATTAGATGCGCAGCGTATTTAACGACTGGATCAATGACACGTAAAACACGCACGAACGACCTAAAGTCCCGATTGGCCCTGTGTCGCTGTCTAGCCCAGCCAATTGAGCCCAGAACACAAGTCTCAGCCTCTGAGATATGAATCATTATATTTCAGACATACTCTGTTTATATACCAACCAAACAGACCACATCGTACCATAAAATAGAAAACAACATTTGTACAATATTTAACAAGTGAAATAAATACTGACCAATAGGGAATGTCCATTTAAAGTCCAAGGACACTATTAGACTTAACATGATAATGATTGGTGTATTTTTCCGAGTATCCCAACACTATGTAATCTATTGACTATTTAATGTCATTACATATTTTCGAATTATATATTTATTCATTATTCAATATTAATAATTATTATGAATTAATGATTTGATTATACATATAAGGAGTATAAAAATTTATTAATTTTATATAACATAGAGACAATCTATAATGATGAATCATTATAAATTTGCATAATAGGCAAAATACTGAACTTTCCAATTTGATTTCTATTAAATGTTGAATATGTACCATGATGCACAATACTGACTAGTGTTGGAGATGACTGGAAGAAAGTTAGGGTTGACCAAACCAAAATGTGGAATCAGTGCTTGAAGTCACTCACTTCTAGTCTAAGCCATGTTGTGTTTTGGTTATTTTATTCCTTTACTTATTCTAAGATAATTTATACCCCCCCCCTATTACCTAATTTTTAAAATAAATTTTATTCACACATTTCCACCACCTGATCCTCTTAAATCATCTTAACTTTCCAAACCCTATATAATTATTATTACGTAATCTACCTTATCATTATTTAATTCCATTAATCTCTACAATTATCACACAATTTATGAACCTCAATAAATTATTACACCACCCACCCTGGATTAACCCCCCTCTTTTGACCTCTGACCTGTTTCTAGCATATATATATAGTTATGATTGTCATCAAGTTATTTACACTCATTTATGTCAATTATTTCACACTATCTCCATGTAAAAATTCTATCACAATTTTGGTTTGTAAGCAGCTGACGAGAAACCTCGAAATAATATGAATTCATACTATTCTGCATCAATGGTTGTTCTTGCTCTTTTTAAACAGATTATTTGGTTGGGGTCCGCGTGACTATCGTAATCAATGGTTTGAGACTATGGGTGACATTGTTTGGAATCGATCACAATAGCGTAGATGTATACACTCCCTGTCTTCCTTTTGAACTATGACATTAAAATCGATTCATATCTTTCTTTCTATGAACTAATTCTTTTTTCCTGTACTATATCCTTATACACAATCTTTCTTTTATATATTAACCATTGAGTTAACTACTTCTATGAATTCGGTGTTCATTTTGTTGTGCTAATGCGGTATGGCAACTTGGACCGATGCACATATGTGCCTGGTCTTACGTTGTAGCTGACTGACCTGATACATCTCTTTCAGTATTGAAAAAGGATATGTAATAGCTACAATTTATTGTGTTAGAAACAACTTATGGAAGAATGGAACTACGTTAGCACAACTTTTGTATTGGTTTAACATTTAACTACTTATTTTCCAACTTATGTTTCATACTCTTCAATAGTGAAGTCATGACATGAAGTAGGCCTAAGATAGCGATATTATTTCATGACTAAAGTGTGATTTATGCACCGTTTTGGTTGATGAGATTTTATACGATCTCATTTTACGAATTAAGTTAGTTTTCCTACTTCATTGTAATTTGTGTCTTTTTTCTACCATAACGCTAGATCGTGAAAATATTCGTCGAGTGCGTAGTGTAGACTTGACCCCAGAGATGCCAGATAAATCAAGAAAATTAACGAAATCAGGTAAGCGATCTCTTTATTCTTACGATTTGTTAAGATTAGATAATAATTCATGCTGGTTTTTACTAATATAGGCATTTGGTTCTATTTGAGAGCATTGGTTTTTTTTAAGGTATTTCAAATTATTCATGGCGTGATAACAATACTCTAAGCTCAACCAAAAATGGTTATTTTTTTGTTTTGTTAAATATACGCTAGGCAGACTGTTTTTTTGGTGTTTCAGCATGTGACAAAATGATGTTTTCACCTTCGGGAATTCCTAGTTATGAGCACTCGGGATTCTTTTCATGCACATGGAATCCAATGAGAACTCGATAGATCGAGTGACTAATACAACACTTCGGTAATAATCTTCAATATGATGGAAGACAGGAGAAAGTGACAAGGTCAGGGAAACTTAGAGAAAGAAGCTTGAACTAGAATAACTCTCGATATTTAGTTGCAAGACGTGACTTTATGACAAGTAAAACTAATAAACTAGAAATAAGTAACCAATCAAATAACAACGAAGGTCAATGGGAAATCATATAGTTTATTTCGGTTGTGTCATATAATTTCATGGATTCTGTATCTGTTTTTCATTTTGTTTATTACCATTTTAGACAGTTCCAAATGTGAAATTGTAGATGTTCTTCTAGAAGATGCCACAATCACATCAACACGTGATAATCATCGTGTATCAGTACTACGTGATGTAATCATGTCTTGTTCTTAAATTCTAATCAAGACAAAGAAGTCATGCTCTAAGTTTTGGAAATCAATCTGCTTATTACATTTTTTTTATTCTCTCTTCGTATAACATGAATTGCTTATCTTTTTGATTTGGAAACTTACTCATTTGATGACAATTACACAATGACATGAACACAACTGATTTTGATTACTAAACTATTGTAATCAATCATGAATTGCATTTCTACTGGCGATAATAATAATAATGATTGATTTCTTGAATACATTATTGGATTGATCATTTATTTTTTGTCGTTTATATTCGTATAATAATAATCATATATTCATTAGTAACATTATTATTGTTGTTTTCTTTCGATTATACTACTTATAATGTTATAATAGTAGACATACATACCTACATATGAACATTTGCATTTCTAATTATTATTATTATTATTTCTTTAATGGTGTTTTTTAATAATCATTCATATATACACCTAATCATGGTAGTAAACAATGATGATGATTATATGTTTTATTAATAAAGCACAATAAGAATTCAATTCATAATTGTGTAATAATTAACATTCAATATAACACTATTCATAGTATAGTTATGTAGAATTTTCATTTCGTAGTTATTCGAATTTCTATCATTAACATTCATTGGTGAAAGTTGTATCGAATATATATATATATATATATATATATATATATATATATATATATATATATATAATATACAACCACATATTTACGTAATTCATCGCATAGAAACATTTGCTTCAATGGTGTATGGTATGAAGTTGTCTTCATTTTACATTCCTATATTATGAAAATTTGCTCAACAACAATAACTCCGCCTGTAGCTCTTCTAGAGTTACTGTCGGTCCCAAGCCCAGGTAAAGGAGGAGGGTTGGGCAAGGGCTTAGCGACCACATCCCGTAGAAAACTAGCTCACTAAAAAAACGCTAAACAGGAGAAATAATTAAAAACACTTAAACTCTGCCCTGAAAGTGAGGTCTTCATTTAGAAAAACTATGACGCTTCATGGTGAAAGCCGAGTTCCTTCGGAAGCCACGAGGCCGATGCCACTCCTAACAACCAGAGCAACAATCTTTATGGGTACATGGAACGTTCGAACAATGTGGGAAACCGGAAAGACCAGTCAAATAGCAATGGAAATGAGGAGATACAACTTAGCAGTACTGGGAATCAGCGAAACCCACTGGACCCAAGCTGGACAGAAAAGGCTAGCTACGGGAGAGCTGATACTATACTCCGGTCACGAAGAGGAAAATGCTCCACACACTCAGGGAGTCGCTCTTATGCTGTCCAAAGTAGCACGAAATGCACTTGTAGGATGGGAATCTCACGGATCCAGAATCATCAAAGCATCATTCAAAACAAAGAAGGAGGGGATCTTAATGAATATTATCCAATGTTATGCACCCACCAATGATAGCAACGACGACATTAAAGATCAGTTCTACGAGCGGCTGCAGTCAATCATTGAGAAATGCCAAGAAAGGACCTAACTATTCTGATGGGAGATCTAAATGCCAAAGTCGGAATAGACAACACCGGATATGAAGATATCATGGGACGACATGGACTGGGACAGAGAAACGAAAATGGAGAAAGATTTGCAAATTTGTGTGCATTCAACAAATTAGTCATAGGAGGCACAATATTTCCACACAAGCGTATACACAAGGCTACATGGATCTCACCGGACCACACTACAGAGAACCAAATCGATCATATTTGCATCAACAAAAAATTCCGAAGGACAATGGAAGATGTGAGAACCAGGAGAGGTGCTGACGTAGCTTCAGATCACCACCTAGTTGTAGCCAATTTAAAACTGAAGCTAAAAAGAACTGGACAAGGACAACAGCACTACAAAGGTTCAATACAGCCTTCCTTCGAGATACTGACAAACTCAATGAATTCAAGATAGCTCTCAACAACAGGTTCCAAGCCTTACAAGATCTACTGAATGAAGAAGAAACTACTATGGAGGACAACTGGAAAGGCATCAAGGAAGCATTAACTTCAACGTGTCAAGAGGTTCTGGGCCTAAAGAAACACCATCATAAGGAATGGATCTCTATAGAAACACTGGACAAGATCAAAGAAAGGAAGAACAAGAAGGCAGCAATTAACAACAGCCGAACACGAGCAGAGAAAGTTCAAGCACAAGCTGAATACATAGAAGCAAACAAACAAGTGAAGAAAGCATTAGAGCCGACAAGAAGAAATACGTGGAAGAACTAGCAACGACGGCAGAAAAAGCTGCTAGAGAAGGAAATATGAAACAGCTTCACGATACAACGAAGAAACTAGCAGGGAAATACAGTAAACCAGAGAGGCCGGTCAAAGACAAAGAAGGCAAGCCAATCACCGAAATTCAACAACAGCGTAACAGATGGGTAGAATACTTCGAGGAACTCCTGAATAGGCCGGCTCCAATGAATCCACCGGACATCGAAGCAGCACACATAGATCTTCCTATAGATGTCAACCCACCAACGACGGAAGAAATTAGAATGGCCGTCAGACAAATCAAGAACGGGAAAGCAGCAGGACCCGACAACATACCAGCTGAAGCACTGAAATCAGACATCGAAGCAACCACAAGCATGCTTACCTTCTATTCAAAAAGATTTGGGAGGAGGAACAAGTGCCAATGGACTGGAAAGAAGGACACCTCGTCAAGATTCCAAAGAAAGGAGATCTGAGCAAATGTGAAAACTACAGAGGCATTACACTACTGTCAATACCAGGGAAAGTCTTCAACAGAGTGTTGCTGAACCGGATGAAGGATGCAGTAGACGCCCAACTTCGAGATCAACAAGCTGGATTCCGTAAGGATCGGTCGTGCACAGACCAAATTGCAACACTACGGATCATCGTCGAACAATCAGTTGAGTGGAACTCATCACTATACATCAACTTCATTGATTATGAAAAGGCATTCGACAGTGTAGATAGGAGGACATTATGGAAACTTCTTCGACACTACGGAGTTCCTGAGAAGATTGTCAACATTATCCGGAACTCATACGACGGACTACAGTGCAAAGTAGTGCATGGAGGACAGCTGACAGATGCATTCCAAGTAAGGACTGGAGTCAGACAAGGCTGTTTACTCTCTCCCTTCCTCTTTCTTCTGGTGGTCGACTGGATTATGAAGACCTCGACATCTGAAGGAAAACACGGAATACAATGGACAGCTCAGAATCAATTAGACGATTTGGACTTCGCAGACGACCTAGCCCTCCTATCACGTACACACGAACAGATGCAGATGAAGACAGCCAGTGTAGCAGCAGTCTCTGCATCAGTAGGCCTCAGCATACACAAAGGGAAAACCAAGTTCCTCAAATTCTTGATGGCGAAACTCTGGAAGATGTAGAGTCCTTCACATACCTAGGAAGCATCATCGATGAACAAGGAGGTTCAGATGCAGACGTAAAGGCGAGGATCGGCAAAGCAAGGGTCGCATTCCTACAATTGAAGAACATATGGAACTCAAAACAACTTTCAACCAATATCAAAGTGAGAATCTTCAATACGAACGTCAAGGCAGTTCTACTGTATGGAGCTGAAACTTGGAGAACTACAACAACCATCATCACGAAGGTAAAAGTATTTGTAAAGAGTTGTTTACACAAGATACTTAACATCCATTGGCCAGATATCATCAGTAACAGCCTTTTCTGGGAGAGATTAAACCAGCTTCCAGTTGAAGAGGAAATTAGGAAAAGACGTTGGAAGTGGATAGGACATACATTACGGAAATCATCAAACTGCATCATGAGGCAAACTCTAACTTGGAATCCTGAAGGGAAGCGGAAAAGAGGAAGGCCAAAGAACACATTGCGTCGGATTATAGAAGCAGATATGAAAAGGATGAATTACAATTGGACGGAGCTGGAAAGGATTGCCTAGGACAGGGTTGGATGGAGAATGCTGGTGAGTGGCCTATGCTCCTTCACGAGGAGTAACAGGCGTAAGTCGCAGGTAAATTTATCAAGGTGATCAGTAGTTTCAAATAATAGTCGAAATTTTAGCTATTAGATAAATATAACTTGGGCGAGACTATAATTTATGGGAAAACCAATCAGGTATAAGATACCAGGTCTTAGATTTTCGCGCGAAATTCGCCCATTCATTCGGGTAAATAAAGTTTTGGGATTATAAATGATGTCAGTTTGTGATGAGAACCCTAAGTCCAATTCCCAACCTTAACCATCAACTGCAAATCGTAATTCTGATTCCGCACCCTGGTTTATAAACCTCATTTGGTCCTAGTTACTAGGCAGGCACTCAAGTGTCGCTCAGAGGTCATCCATAAATTATTGACTCATTGAAGATTCTTCGTCAACCAGATAGACGTATAGAATACAGTAAGTCTCACCGTAACTTGTACTTATTCTTCGAGTAATGACTTTCCGAGCCTCTACGTTTTGTTAGTTGATATAGACAGTGAATAAATCAAAATCACGATTTCCACGTTTCGAAATCTTACGAAGATATCCTTACTCGTATCATAAAACCAAATTATCGGTCCAACTGTGGTTTGCACGTTACTCATTGTCCATTCATGAGTCGAACTTTGGGAATTATCATTAAACAAATTACGTATAACGAAAATAGGATACATGGTGCGGCTAAGAATCATCAATCGATTGAAATAACCGACCATAGATCAGTTCACTACAAAAGATTTTTAAATACAATAAGATCCAATCCATACTTATGATTTAGTAGTTCAAATACACAAAAGGAAAAACAAAATTCTCCGATACAACACAGCATTTCACAATCGAATCACACTTGATGGAGTAGATTTGGAAGATGTAAAAACCTTTACACATCTGAGCAGCATCATTGATGGACACGGAGGATCTGATGCAGACGTGAAGGCGCGGATCGGCAAAGCAAGAGCAGCATATTTACAAATGAAGAACATCTGGAACTCAAAACAACTGTCAACCAACACAAAGGTCAGGATTTCCAATACAAATGTCAAGACAGTTCTACTGTATGTGGCGGAAACCTGGAGAACTACGAAAGCCATCATCCAGAAGATACAGGTGTTTATTAACAGCTGTCTACATAAAATACTTTGGATCCGTTGGTCAGACACTATTAGCAACAACCTACTAGAAGTTAGTGACTTCAAGCACTGATGCCATGTTTTGGTTTGGCCGCCCCTAACTTTCTTCCAACCATCTCCAACACCGGTTACCATTGTACGTCGTGGTAATCGGTGTTCAGGCATACGAAGCACGTGGCCCAACCATCTCAGTCGATGAAGATTCACAACCTCATCAACTGATTTACCACGCCAGCAATATTTCTAAGACATCTGTGATGAAATACTAATAGCTTACAAGTATCTTCAACCCTTAGTGGCCATGTTTCGCTGCCGTAAATTAAAACAGAACGGACTGCCGCAAAGTATACTCGTCCTTTTATTGATAGACGGATATGTCACCTTCACCATAGGTGACGTAAGTTGGCAAAAGCCAAGCGAACTTTTCGAATCCGTGCTGAGATTTCGTCAGACACCAACCCATTAGGGCTGGTCAGACTTCCAAGATAAGTAAAGTTGTTGACGCGTTCGACTACTTCACTCCCTATCCTTAGTTCAGGTATTGAAGCAGATCAATCCTAAAACTACAAATAAAATCTATGATATTACAAACAATACAATGATCAATTTACATAGTGGTTATTTACTCTTTTCAATTTATTCATTCACAACACATAAACATATTGTCTCTTTTAAATGCACAATGAAATAAAGCGGTGGAATTTTGAAAATAAAATATACAAATTAAAATAATATAAACAAAAAGAAAAACATAAACAAAAAAGTAAAATAAAACTGTTTTTATATATGGAAAGTAAATCGATTCAAATACATCGGATTCATTTGCATTTTAGAACAAAGTGTTACTCTTTACATACACTCACATACACACACACACACATGAACAAACAAACTAATTGAATCTAATAATGATAAACAACAATATCTTGTTGTAATGGATTTGGTGCTGGTAATGCTACTAATGGTTCTTGATTTTCTATAATATTCTCATCATCGTCATCAACAACTTCATCAATAATCATTTCAGGGAATTGATTACCTAATATTTCTGCATTCATATCTGGTATTGAATCAATGATTGTACAATATGGAAATAAATATCTTAATTTAATTAAATGAATTGAATGAATTTCTGAACAAAATGATACATCTAATAATTTCAATTTTTGACATTGATTTAGCATAGAAACAATAGCAGAAGTTGTAATATTTGTTGAACCATGTATATCTAATTGTTCTAAAGTTTCATTTAAATATTGACTAATTAACAGAAGTTCTTCCGAATTGAGAAGGCTAAAATAGGATAAGAATAAGATGAGAAGAAGAAATTATGAAATAATATAAGGCTAGATTGAACAAATTCTAATAAACTAGAATAATAGACTGGAAATGCTATTTTAAATTATTGGGGATTATTATTGTAGCTTCCCAAACAAATTGATTGATTACTGATAACTTTGATAGTGTGACAGCGTTACGTAATCCCTATCTACTTTTTATTGATTGTTTTGTTTTAAACGATATACCATATAATGCTGACAACATATTTAATTGTCTTGCCTTAGGAACCATAAACGTTTAGTTTAATGTCACCAATTACTCCCTATCACTCTTCTTATTTATTACGAGCAATTGTTATTGTTAAAGTGTTGATCAGACAATTCAGTAGTATTGATTCACTTTGTATTATTTACAGGGTATTTCCGATTCTGATTACTTCGGTTTCAATAAACAATATTTACTACCTAATTAATAATTTTTGTCGTCGTTTTGATTGAACGATGTTGTCAAAAGGGCTCTCCATTTTAGTGGCCCGTGGATCTGACACCAAAAAGATTGTATGAATGTTTGTTATCGCGTTAGTCAATAACGGATTTAGATAAGTCAAATAGCGAGAATGAACTTGTGAATACATATATTATTTTGTATATAAGGCGAATGGAATAGAGAGAAGAGAAACGACGCAGAGTGGATATGGCTGGTAAGCCAAGCGTTATTCAATCAATATTTATAGTTACACAAAAGTAAGTTACAGATATGTGATGAGTAATGGGATAAGAAATGTACACACACCTACGCGCTCATATGAAAACAGTCAAGATTGATGAGCGAATAAATAACAAGGTCAGAACGTGACTCAAGTAGAATGAACAGAATGGGCTGTCCGAAAGCTGGAATAAGGTATATGGTCTTAACATAATAACCGGCACCACAAATTTAATAGATGCCCACTACAACAAGATAATACTTTGTATTTGAGATGTGATATACAGTATAATCGAACAGGGACACGATACTCAATTTAAGACTAAAATAAGCGATAAGTCTTGCTACTTGAACGCTGGATTAGTTTCTAACCTCCTAGTAAATGCCAGGCTAAAATTAAACAGCAACTTAAACACGAGAGAAAAGGTGCGAAATACATAAGAAACACTTCTCGGAAAATTCGTTTTTGTACAGGAAATATAGAGTTTCTATAGTGTTTTAGATGTCCTTGGATTTCATGAAAATTCTGGAGTGCTACTAAACATAGTAGCCGTATGAGCAATCATCCAGTTAGAAAACCGACATGTGACATTCTGGCAAATCTTCTGTGTTTGCGCAACATTAGTTGGCTTTTTTTCGAGGAGTTTTCTGAATCTCTCCAACAAACAGTCATACGATACACAATATACACACGATATACAATATCCGACTGACAACTGAACATCAGACAATAGATCATAACTACAGTTTATTAACACAAAATATATACAGTGTGAGGTCTGAAGAGTTACATTGAAATTATTGTTTAAGATATAACACTAAACAGTACAGTGAGCTTAGATACAGAGGCTCGTTTACCTTTGCTTAGTAGTTGAACATACCATACTCTCACACAACACATCAAAATCATAAAAACAATGTCATACAACATTAACGATACATGAACAGAGATTTATAATTACAATAGTCAATTAAAGCTAGATCACCATGGAAAACCTGGAAGCACTGGACGGCCGTCTCGTCATATTATGGGACTCCTCAGCAGTGCACATCCACAACATGGCCCGCGAGATTCGAACCCAGTACCTATCAGTCTCGCGCGCCAGCGCTTAACCACTATACCACTGAGTCGGCATCCAACGGTGTTAATGTCAAACTTCAAGTAATCCACAAAATTGAGACACACATTCACCATTGTCTTTACTACCTCACAACTGACCCGGTAGAACTCCACTGGTCACTGCTTCTCACTAGAACTCCAGGATATACATCTTGAAGCCAGTCACTAGTGAACATATGTTTGAAAGTACGAAAAAAAATCAAACTCACTTTGTTCCGGTTAAGAATAATTTTTTAAATGTCGAACACGACTAGTTAATTGTACAATACAATTTGATTCTTGTGTTAGAACTACATTACGACACCAACCGATGTCTAATTCTTCTAATTGTAAACAATGTTCTGATATAGATGATAGTCCTGTAGCAGTCAAACTGTTGGATCGCCATAAGTTTAATGAACGTAAATTTCTAGAAAACAATATAATTAAAAAGAGAATACAACAAACTATGTGAACAACATGAAGCAAGATATCTTACAGAAAACTCAAATCTAGTAATCCAAAGTTTCTTATAAATTAAACAAAAGCTCAGTTGGCTTTGGAAACTTGCATCACTTGTGACATAGACGAGATGTTTGTCTACCAACAACAAGATGAGTTTATTGAGCGGTAATCCCTTTTGTTTTACTGTGTGGTTGTAAAACATGGCCATTATGACAGGACATTCATAGGTTACCAGTATTCTATTATAGGTGTCTTGTTCGTGTACTTACATTCCATCAAGTGAACAATGCTGAGGTTAGGGATAGGGTAACTGGTAAAGATGATAAATCGGCTGATGAAGTAATTAAACTCCATCAACTGAAGCGGTTGTGATATGCACTGCGTATGCAACAGAACCGCCTAATTTGATGAGTGATGTTGGTTGATATAAAAGTAAGTTGTAAGAAAGCCACGATAGATCAAATCAAGACGTGATGATATTCCATGTTGCGAGTGTTAGACTGAGCTGTGTAGATAAAGGAATACCTAGTAGGGATCGAGGCGATTATTATAGCCAATGGCTAAAGATTTTAGGTGGTCTCAGAACCAAACGCAGTGACGCAGATGTATTCACCCTTAAGACCCGACATGTTCTTATGCTGTTCTACTTTTTCTACAAAATCTTTTCTACTACTGTCGTTACTAATACTACTGGGATTTCGTATATGCATATAAATACATTACTGTATATTAGAGTAAATCCTGATGAGGATCTAATTGAAAACAATATTGTTCGCTTATATATATAAATATATGATCTGAAAACAGTATTCTTCGTTAAAATGTCTTATGTTAAATTTAAGTAACATGCAAATATTGACAATTACTACTTACTGGTTGAAATCATGAGTCAATTGAAGCTAGATCACCATGGAAAACCTGGAAGCACTGGAAGGCCGTTTCGTCCTAGTATGGGACTCCTCAGCAGTGTGCAATCACGATCCCGCCCCCCGTGAGATCTGAACACAGGGTCTATCAGTCTCGCGCTTAACCATTAGACCACTGAGCCGATATCCAACGGTGTTATAATTTCTAACTTCAACCAATTGACTCATGATTTCAACTAGTGAAATTTTCAAAATCCCCACAAAACCCCTTCTGATAATTATTATTTACTTACGGATTATTTCTTGTCAGATCATGCAATATATGATCCATATCATTAACATATATGCATGAACCAAGATTCACATGCTTTAAATATTGACATAATTCAGCTAATATCGCTAAACCATTATCAGTGATATGGGTTCGATATAGTGATATCCATTGTAAGTGAATTAATCGACCCAATGTTAAGAAACCATATGATGTAATACCAAGACATGATGATAAATCAAGTTCTACACATACATACACACACACACACCAAACAAACAAACAAACAAAAGAAAGAAAAAGTAAACAAAGTAATTACAGAATTCAATAAATAACTTTGTTTAGTCATTCTGTAAATGCATCTACTGAGTATTGGTTTTGAGTATTCTAAAATAAATATTTATTATTTAAACTTGGATTATTCTGTTGATGATATTTTTGACTGAAATTCGATTAGGTTTGGTTGGCCATTTGGGCACTTTATGAGGATTGCCTTGATATAACCAATATGATATAAGTCGATATAGAATAGATGAAATGTGGCTAGTAGTGGAATCCATAAAGCGTGTTTTTGTTCTGTTTAGGAATCAATCATCAACCGAGAAGTATTATCATCAGTATCATTAAAGATTAACACACACAATATAGGAACTTAGTCACAAACATGACTATAAGTGACAGGCAAATAGTTATAACACTCAACCCTTCTCTAATTACTTCAGATCGATATAATACCCTTCACATTAAAACATATGATTGAAAGTTGAGTGCAATAATCAGTGCTTAGTTGCTAAGCTTGAATATTATGATAAAACAAGTATGAATTATAATTCTACTACTCACCTTTTATATATGGACAAGTATTGACAATATGTAACAAGCAGTCATCGTTAAGAAATTTACAACTAGACAAACGTAATGTAGTTAAATAACGACAAGCATCAGTGAGGAAATGACCAAATGCTGTTGGTGATATCTATTAACAAAAAAAAGCCGAAAAAATCGATTAATTTTTTTTAAAAATTAATATAATCACGACTGAACTAACTACTACAACCATCATCAAGAAGGTACAAGTATTTGTAAAGAGTTGTCTACACAAGATACTCCACATCCATTGGCCAGATATCATCAGTAACAACCTTTTCTGGGAGAGATTAAACCAGCCTCCAGTTGAAGAGGAAATTAGGAAAAGACGTTGGAAGTGGATAGGACATACATTACGGAAATCATCAAACTGCATCATGAGGCAAACTCTAACTTGGAATCCTGAAGGGAAGCGGAAAAGAGGAAGGCCAAAGAACACATTGCGTCGGATTATAGAAGCAGATATGAAAAGGATGAATTACAACTGGAAAGAGCTGAAAAGGATTGCCTAGGACAGGGTTAGATGGAGAGTGCTGGTGGAAGGCCTATGTTCCTATACGAGGAGTAACAGTAAGTAATACTGTTAGGAGGATCAAATTGAATTTGAATCAAATCAATTTCTTAGGTCTATTAATCACTACGTTTTCTAAAAAAAATCAATACTTGTGAACTTTTTCATACAATGAAAAACCATCTTATTAAATAGAACATCCCTATTTACGATGTGTATGCACTTTTACCTATGTACTATTATTTTGACAAACATTATTTTGTAATCTATAATGTTCCGATTATTTCTTGTTTTCAGTTGTTTCAAACAAATTAAGTAGAGATTGTTTGAAGATGTATCTATAGAGAAGGATATGATATATAATCCTTATAATTACGTCATTGAATAGTGTATTACAGGTTAATTGAAGAATCGTCCGATTCGTTGAAACATACACATCGATTGTTTATAGTGTTCTGATTAACTAATCTTAACGATAACTCCGCCTGGAGTCCCTCTGGGGGCTACTGCTGGTCCCAAGCCTGGATAAAGGAGGAGGGTTGGGCATGGGGTTAGTGACCCCATCCCGTAGAAAAGTAACTCGCTAAAAAAACGCTAACCAGAAAAAATATTATTCGAACTTAATCTTAAGGTTAATTTTTCTCTTTAGTGATGCATAAATGAAACACGAACACTTTATAATTTGAAGTTCGTAAATCTATAGTGAATATGTGGTTTTCTATATTAGTATTACATTTTTAGACAAAGCTAATGTTTGGTTTCGGAATTTTACGCTAAACTTGACCATTATGTAGGAATATGTTGTTGATACGCGGTGTTATAAAGCCGATATTGATAAGTACTGTTGTCAAATACATGCCTGATTACTTGAAAGAAAGAGCGAAGAGTGAAGAAGAAAACTGATTTGGATAACGTATATAGATATCTTTTGAGAAATGAAGCCTGTCAGTATCTCGCCCTTTACAAAATAAACTCATTCATTAGGCAATTACATGTATGTATAATTTTAACGATATCCGGTTAGAGGTAAATTTATTAGAATACTTGGATAGATGTTATAATGATAATAGATGATAAAATCCCTAATCATTCATGGCTCCAAATGCCCTGGTACGGCCGAGAGTTAGGAGAGTCCGCTCTCCCTTTCCAAATGCTTTCATATGGCCACGCGTATATAGCCTCTGCCAGGGAAGTTCTACTCATTGCTTTCTCGTGGCATTACTGTTGGTTACGAAATTGAGAGGACGAAAAGCAAATGTCCGGCGCTTTAACCAGGTTGGTGGATATGGAGAGTCTACCTAAGGGAGTTGGAAAACCCTGATTTCAAACCAATGGTGCACATGGGCTCGAGTATCCTGCGCGAACAAATAGCGTATGAACCAATCGTTGGTCACCGGCTACCATGGAACTACATCTCCTTAAGATGCTCCAGTGCCTTGTGGATCGGACAATTAGGTCGAGGGCTCCGGGTGTGACCCCCTAGGAAAACCATATGCTTCGGTTTGGGCACCCAGGCAGTATCACAGCCCTCACACATAACAAATGAGATTTGTGTGGTGCATATGTAACTGGTGCTCCTTGTACCAGTATTTATGTGTTCAAATAAATAATAAATGCAAGTTGAAATAGCATTAAAAATCAAGACTAATTTCATATTGATAGATATGGCTTAATTGAATTGGATGAACTATTTTCCATAAGACGTGTCTAGTTTCAAAATGATTAGATAACCCCCTTTTGGATAAATAAGTTTGTATCCATGACAGTTTATTCAATTAAAATGTTAACTGATATAAGTCAACAAAAGTTATCCTCTTTAACATTCAATAAGGCAATTGTAATATTTAGTTCAATTATATATGAATAGCATTTTTAAAGCTTATACCAATAACATAAACTAGTTCGTTAATGTGATGTTTGAATTTCATTGTAAGCACATAAACACCCAAAAAATAGGGGAAATACTATTGACAACATTTTATTATTTAATAGTTGAATTCATGAGTCGATTAAAGCTAGACCATCATGGAAAGCCTGGAAGCACTGGAGTGGAGTTCAACCGTGTCTGTTGTGAGGCAATGACTCATTAAAGACACTGGTGGGCGGTGGCGCAATTTCGTGGATTGGTTGAAGTTAGACATTAACACCGTTGGATATCGGCCTGTTCAGTGGTCTATAGGTTAAGCATTCGTGTGCGAAACCGATGGTTCTTGGTTTGAGTCCCGCTAGGGGAATCGTGGATGCGCACTATTGAGGAGTTCCATACTAGAACGAGACGGCCGTCTAGTGCTTCCATCAGGTTTTCTGATAACATTTCAGGAGCTCTAAAACAGGAATAAACATGTGTACACACAAATACATATCTACTTAACAAGCATTTAAACTCACCATAGAATAGTTCCGCACCACGACATATCTAAACGTCGTAAATGAGAATTTGGCAATTCAAAATAATCACCTTGATTTAATTCATCTGTTTGTACTTGTAATGCTTCTACTGAACTATCGGATATTTTAACATTCAAATTTTGATTTACAGTATCATTTTCATTTTCAGGAAAATCTTTATTATTATACACTAATATATTTTGTATATTGGAAGAAATGGAATCCAATAACCTAGTATGATTACGTAAACGTGCAGCAGCATTCGAACTATAACTACGTACTCGTGCAGCAAATGGTGTATGGACACGTGTTTTAGTACGGTAATTGAAACGTGTACTTAAATTGTGCTGTTGATTAGCTACATATTGATTTCAATCTCATCATTATTCCCTTCTTCTTGTTCTTCTTCTCTACATTGACGACGTAATAAAGTGATTGGTGCAACTAACGATTGACCCGTTGTATAATATTCAACAACTGCTCTTGCAGTCAAATTAACTTGACCAAGACGTTTACCTAAACTAATTAATGTTGAATCATTTAATATTGGCCAAAATGATTGAAGATCTATACTAGTCATATTAGCCAGTGTATCTTTAACTAGACAACGGAATTGACTGTATGTAATAAAATAAGAAAAAAAAAATGAAGTAAAAGTAAAAAAAAATGTTTGTATTTTATTTTAAGAAGAAATTTACCAACTAATAAACGAACATAAGAATACAATTCCATGTTCAAAGCTGTTGATTGTTACACCGATATAAATTTGAATTCATTAATTTCAACTAGAATAGTTGGTAAGATGAGAATTCTATGGACGACCTTTGAGTGACGCTAAAGTGACCTTGAGGATGTCCACCTAACGACTACGGTTAAATGAAGGTTTTAAACCTGTGTGAAGGATAAGGATAGTGATTTACAGTTGATGGATAGGGATAGCAATTAGATTTAGGGATTTTTTTTTATCACGAACTGATATCAGTTAGAATGTTAAGACGCGATTTAACCAAATGGATGAGTGAATTTCGCGCCGAAATCCAAGATCTGTTATCGTAAATCTGATTGGTTCATCAATACATTATAATCTCGCCGAAAAGTTGATTATATGTGCTTAAACTTTAAAGCTAAGTTCATACTCATTTGGTGTTGTTTTACTCATATCTTTCCATTGTTATTTAGGATTGCAATTGATCAGTCTTTTGTTGGTATATATGCATCATGTGCGGATTGCCTCGATATAGCCTTAAGTCACAAGCTTTTTGAGCAAAGATGGATAGTGGCTAGCAGTGGAATCCAGGACGCACGTTTCTCCCTATCTGAAACTCGTCCACATGAGACTGATCAATTCCACTCTTAAATAACAATGGGAACATTCAAACAAACAATACTAACTGAATTTAAACTCCAACCCATTGAACAAGCAAGTGGCTATCAGGGCTCAGTAGCTAAGTGGATAACTCGATAGCGTTTGAAGTGAACGGTACTGCGTTCGAGTCCCAGAGTGAGCATCAACTCTGAGATACGGGTACATCTAACTGACAAGTTCCAAATAGGACGAAACGCGCGTCAAACTGAACTCCACCACTGCTATCCACTATTAGTGCATTTTACTTAAACGTTAATTGTATCAATCTATGATTTTTCATAAGGTTAATTCCCTTTTTTTCAAATGAATTTCAACGGAACAATGACAACAATTGATTTAGAATAATATTAATTCATTCTTACTTTATAATCTTATTTATATTCAATTGTATAATAAGTTTAAATAAACAACAATGGTCAGTGCATAATTGAAGTGATGAAGATTATCAGTACAATGTAGTAAGGTCATTTAAAAAGGTATAATCAAGGTGAAACAGTAATTATTCAGAAATTGATTAAAATGAATGATGTAATCATAATAAAAAATAAATTAAATGAGGTCCTAGGTTGGAATCCCGTGGGGCAAGATTGTGGATGCACACTGCTGAAGAGTCCCATACTAGGACGGGACAGTTGTCTAGTGCTTCCAGGTTTTCCATAGTAGTCTAGCTTTAATTGACTCATGAAATCAACTATTAAAATACTATAATATTCACAAAAACCCTTTTCTGTGAAATTAAATAAGTATCTATACACAACTGAAGTAAATGATTTCTTTGAAAAAGAAAATTTTCTTCAGTGAATTCTCTTTGTTTTTTTTATTGAATGAGCCAATAGGTTATTAAAATAGACAACTGATTTATTTTAAGTGTATACATTTGATTGAAGATTATTATTTGAATGTTAAATACTTTATTCAAGTGTAATAAAGTTCTATTCTTTTGCCTATGAATCAATTCATTGTTGAACTTCGTCCAACATTAAAGTTCAAGCCCAGGCGGAAGCAGGTGGTTTTCTTAGGGAGCCACACTCGGAGCCTTCAACATAAAGGTCTGATCTACAAGATAGTGGAATAACGAGAAGGAGATGCAGTCCCATGGTAGCCAGTGACCAACAATTGGTTCATATGCCATTTGCTCCCTCAGAATCATGCAGTTTATATGCACCATTGGTTTGGATTCAGGGTTTACAAATCCCTTAGGTGAATCCTTTGTATCCACCAACATAGTTAAAGCACCAGACATTCACTTCTCGTTCACTCAATTTTGTAAACATCCCCACCCCGAGTAAGACTTCTCTGGCAGTGGTTGTATACACGTGGCCATGTGAGGGCATTTCGAGGTGATCAAACTCTCCCCACTCACCCCACACAGAATAACTTGTATATTTACTTATATTTTCATGTTGATTAGAATGAAAACTCTTAAAAGATATGATATAACTCATATATATATATATATATATATATATATATATATATATATATATATATATATATATATATATATACAAGACAAAGGTCTAGAAATGCCCTGGTATGGCCGAGAGTGAGGAGAGTCCGCTCTCCTTCTCTAAATGCTCTCACATGGCCACGCGTATATAGCCTCTGCCAGGGAAGTCCTACTCACTGCTTTCTCGTGGCACGGGTGTTGTTTACGAAAAATGAGAGGACGAAAAGCGAATGTCCGGCGCTTTAACCGGATTCCAAACCAATGGTGCACATGGGCTCCAGTATCCTATGGGAACAAATGGCGTATGAACCATAAGACTGCATCTCCTTACGATGCTCCACTGCCTTGTGGGTTAGACCTTCATGTCGAAGGCTCCGGTGTGGCCCCCTAAGAAAACCACCTGCTTCGGTTTGGGCACCCGGGCAGTATCACAGCCCTCACACATATCAAATGAGATTTGTTTGGCGCATATGTATTTGGTGCCTCCTTGTAAAAATATCTATGTGTTAAAATAATAATAATAATAATGGAAGACAAAAATACAAAAAATTGTATAAATCACACAACTACTATAACATTCACTTACCGAGATACACATGCACAACGAAGTAAACTTCTTAAACCCAAATAAGAGAAAATATGAAGTAGAATTTCATACTTGATATGATTGTAGATGTTGTTGTCAAGAGAAAAATTCATAAAATAAAATTTTTAATAATTTATAATTATGTAACCAAAATAACACAACAAAAAACACCCCCCACGATTATAGAAGATAATAATAATAATAATAACAAGTTTTAACCAATACAATATCTTACAATGGAATTGAATAGTTTGTACTTAGATAGAACAATACTTTCCAGTATGTTTTTTTTTTGCAAAATATCAAATGTTTATGCATAATGATGTAAAAGTATTTAGGTGCTTACTTTTTAGACTGAATTGAATTCAAATACTCTATGGAATATAAATTATTTTTTTTTTCATATAAGTCCAAACGAAATAACAGAGAAAGAGAATGGTACAGGAATCTACAATCCATAAAGAGTAAGGTTGCCAAGTAATGTCAAAATATAATGTAATCTCATTTATATAATAAATTGGATGAAAATCTTTTCATTGATCTTAATAAAATGTGGAAAGATTAATAGAGATCAGAAGTAAACCTAATACTATGATAAATGATATTTGAAATAGTACAAAAGTTATGCGACCCCCCCCATGTGGATATTCAGGTACTATCCCATATCTTAGGTGAAAGTTAACAATATGACATTCAAAGGGATTGAGTGATTATCCAGCTCCCTGTGTTTACACATTAGCAAACTTTCTTAATATCAGATATTTTAGAATGGAACAAGAGGCAAAAGTATAATCTGGAAGACTGCATGGGACACATCTCACTATATCATGATGCAAGACAACATTACTATCAAAAGTAATCCTTCAGAGCAAACTGATGTAGGACAAAATATTCTTTTAATAAATCCTAAAGTGTGATCAGTTGTTTGTTTATCATTTCAAGAAAAGATGTTTCATAATAATTCGATGAATGTCGATACTTCGTTGGCATTTAGCCATATTCTATTAGAGTTCAATATCTAAGTTCCAACAAGCTTGATAACAAGATGTCCAGTGGTTTGAAACCTGTTTGTGAATAAAAGCATAGCAGGATTTATCTAAGTACCTTATTTGCTTCATTAGTGGTCAACATCATTTGTATGTGAATGCTGTGATACTTTTCTGTCTCCCAAACCAAAGAAAATAGTTTTCTTATGAAGGTTAAAGCCAAAACCTTTTACTTAAACGTATTAACCACAAGGTAACAAAGTTAAATCAGAAGATGAAATCCCAACATATCCAATGACTAAATTGAGTTTGTACACATTGACTTACCTAAGATCTCAGCGTCGACAAGCATTATTGATTAAGAGTTACGGTTTTACTACTTCCCTAGGTGAACTCTCCGTGTACATTAGCCGAAAGATCTGAAGATTCTGGGTAAAACTTATGTCTAGATTGTGAATGTGAGCTGTTGGGCATTAAATACTGTGTTGAATAGTCAAACAAATCAATTTCAAACAATTACTTCCTTTGTTAAATTCCGATAGTGTAATAAGAAGATGAAGATTATCAGAACCATGTTATATATCAACGCAATACATTTCGAACAATCCATAGTGATGGGGTTTCGAATTGTCTTTACATTAGTTTCTTTATTATCCTTATCTGCTCTTACCCTCCATTTCCAGTCTAGTTGACCGTTTATTTCTTTATATATAAATGTTCTCAACAAGTAGATGTGTGTGATCAGATAGTTCGAAATGTATTGCGCTAATCTATCATCAGATAGTTCTGATCATCTTCGTCTTTTTATTACACTATCGAAACAGACCGATTCTTGATTTATCTTAAAAGTTATATTAATCTAAGTAAAATTAAGTGCTTAATCAATCGTGTTTAATGTAAACAGTATGGAAAATGACTTTTACAAACAGCTGCTATGCAATTCATGTATACATATACTACTTACCGGTAAACGAGTTAATGGTCCATGACGCCATAATGCATCCTCATTTAAATAAGTCAAACCAAATAATGAAGACTGACAAATTGTACCTGGTGGCAATGCAACTAAATTCCTACTTTGTAATAATAATAAATTCATTCCAACTGGTGGTATCTGAATCAAACCAGAAGATTTACGACGAATACAGATTGGTAATAATGCTGATGAAGAAGATTTATCTTCATCAATATTCTTATCATCTAATCGATCTGGTGATAATCCAGGTAACGTAGCATCTGACAACGACACATCCATCGAATCATCAGTTAGCTAAAAAAAAATCAAAGAGTAAATCACACAGATTCATGGAGATTTATAGTTAGGTAACAATAGATATGAACTGAGAAACAGTTGAAAGATGACAATCAACTTGTAAAGCGGTAGGGTTAGATGAAAATCAAGTGCATGAAATCGATTTATATATATTAGGTGGTTACTATGTTGACCATGACATTAAATGAATGAAACATACTGGGAAAACAAATTGGCCAGCTGTAATATGTATGTGCACATGTACATAAAAGACAAATTTATAATAGCATTTTTGGTGGGACTATAATTCATGAACGACCTTGAGAGTGTCCATTTAATAACCAGAACCAAATGAAGGTTATAAACCTGTGTGAGGAATTAGAATTTACAGTTGATGATTAAGGTTAGGAATTAAATTTCGGGTTTTCATCACAAAATGATATCAGTTATAATGCCAAAACTTTATTTACCCAAATAGAGACCTGTTATCTTATATCTGATTAGTTTCGTTCATAAATTATAGTCTCGCCGCATTTCGCTTTAAAAGATTAAAAAACAAAACTTTCATATAATCATTATTACATTTCTTAGAATTTAAATGAACAAAGAAAGATTATTTTAAAGGTACAACTGAATACTATGAAACCTTCAATGGGGTATTATTTTTAACAGCTAACACCAAATGCCCTGGTATGGCTGAGAGTGTGGTGTGCCCGCCCTCCCTCTCGAAATGGTCTCACACGACCACGCGTATATAGCCTCTGCCAGGGAAGTTCTACTCACTGACTTCTCGTGCAGGGGGTTGTTTACAAAAATGAGAGGACGGAAAGCGAATGTCCGGCGCTTTAACCGGATTCCAAACCAATGGTGCACATGGGATCGAGTATCCTACGAGAACAAATGGCGTATGAACCAATCGTTGGTCACCGGCTACCATGGGAATGCATCTCCTTACGATGCCCCACTGCCTTGTGGATCAGACCTTCAGGTCGAAGGCTCGGGGAGTGACCCCCTAAGAAAACCACCTGCTTCGGTTTGGGCACCCGGGCAGTATCACAGTCCACACACATACAAATATGGTGTGGCGCATATATATTTGGTGCCCCCTTGTACCAATATTTATGTGTTGAAATAAATACGGGTGAGATATTTGTCTAATAATCAAAGGATAAATTTACGATACAGTAGTCTACTTTGTTTTATTTTATAGCTGTGAAATGTAAACACTAAATATAGTGTCTTAGAAACATTACTTGTGTGTGTGTATGTGTGAGAACCACCTATTGATCAAGGTTAGGGTTGGATCTAGGTTATTAGAAAAAGATGACACATTAGAAAAGACTATGGATTTCAATTTTCTGACTGGGGTTCGAAAGTGTACTAAACACCAGCCACCTCAAAGGATAATATCAGTCAGTCACCAACAACAACGTAGAAGTTCATACGTACGTACATCAGTTCGATTTACCATACCACATTAGCACACAGATACAACCGTCGATTCAAATCCCATCGTGGTAGAGGTAGTAAATGTATAAGCAGTAACTGGAAACAGAGTTTGAAGACGCCATACACGGGAAATAATCCAGTGAAATAAATTTGAAAAAAAAGAGACATGGAGAATTCAGAAGATTAAAATTTGAGAGAACACAAAGAGTGCATGCATCTGCACCATTGCAAACGATTTTGAGCCATGTCATTCAACGTCTCTAATCATCGGTTGTTATCATCTCGCGGATCCCAACCAAGTAGTCCACACCTACCAACATGAATCAGTCCACTTGTCAGTGACTTAATGGATTTGTGCCATGTTTTGGTCTGGCCGCCCATAGATTTCTTCCAATCTACTCCTACACCATAAAACATTGCAAGTCGGGGCACTCGGTGGCTGGGTATACGTAACACGTGTCCCAGCCATCTCTACTGGTTAAGTTTCACTACTTCATCAATTGATTTGCCATCCTTACCTAGTACCCGTTTCTTAACAACTGCATGACTTACTTGATGGTCCTAGGATATACTAGCAATGCTTCGAAGACACCTATGACCGAGTACTAGTAACCTACGAATATCCTCTACTCTTACCGGCCATGTTTCACTGCCATAAAGTAGGGTGGAATGAACTGCTGCACAGTAAACCCATCTTTTTGTTGCTAGATGGATATCTCGCCTACGCCATAAATGACGCAAGTTGGCAAAAGCTAGTTGAGCCTTCTGTATCCGTGATGAGATTTCGTCACACACCAGACCACAAGGGCTGATGAGACCTCCAAAGCATAATATTCACTGGAGTAGTAGGTTAGAAAAAAAGTTAAACGAAGTCGAGCCAAACGATGGCTTGACAATTTAAACAGAACCACATATGCCCCAGGTTCTATACTAACAGTGAATGACACTAGATTATTAAGTATAACATAATCAGGTTTCGAACTTCAAATTTGTGTACGTCCCGATATATTGTAACTGTCTCACTAAAGATTTGAAGACAAAAAAATAGAATTTCTGTTATTCAACACCTGATGAACAAGTGGATATATCATCAGAAACAGTCAGTCAGCTACAACGTAGGACCAGGCACATATATGCATCCATCCAAGTTGCCATACCTCATTAACACAACAAGATGGACACCGGATTCATAAAAGTAGTTAATTCAGAGGTGGTAATATATAAAAGAAAGATTGCATATAAGGATATAATACAGGAAGAAATA
This sequence comes from Schistosoma mattheei, assembly GCA_944470405.2. Classification (NCBI taxonomy): domain Eukaryota; kingdom Metazoa; phylum Platyhelminthes; class Trematoda; order Strigeidida; family Schistosomatidae; genus Schistosoma; species Schistosoma mattheei. The sequence continues at coordinate 87,230,634 of OX103943.1, forward strand.
ATTAGTTCGTAGAAAGAAAGATATGAGCCGATTTTAATCTCTTAGTTTAAGGAAAGACAGAGTGTATACACCGACGCCATTGTGATCGATTCTGAGCCATGTCACCAATAGTCTCCAACCATTGATTACGATAGTCACGCGGACCCCAACCAAGTAGTCTGCATCTACCAACATGGCTCAGACTAGAAGTTAGTGAATTCAAGCACAAATGACTTATTGAATGTTAATCCATCTATCTATGTCTATACACACATATATAGGAAACAGTCAATAAACAGGTCACACTCAACATTATTACATTTACATGTACAATTGGCTTTACAGTAAAAGCCACTCTCAAAGTAATAATTTATGTAAAATTACATAGTATATCTAAAATGTTTAAAAATTACCATAGAATAAGTAATGAACCACTTGGAAACAACAACTTACCTATGAACTTGTAACAATTCCTGTAACTTAATTAAACTGATACTTTAAAATCTTTGATGAAATATTTTAGATAAATTGATTAACAAAATAAAGAGACTGATGTAAATTAAACCTAAATGTAAAGTTACACCGTCTAACATAGTTTGAGATTCAAGGAAAGAAACACCACTTTTGTCCCCAAATGCCCTGGTACGGCCGTGAGTGGGGAGAGTCAGCTCTCTCTCCCTCTAAATGCTCTCACATGGCCACGTGTACACAACCACTGCCAGGGAAGTCCTACTCAATGCCTTCTCGTGGCGGGGGTACTGTTTACTAAATTAAGAGGACGAAAAGTGAATGCCGACGCTTTAACTAGATTGGTGTACACAGAGGATCCACCTTGAGGAGTTGGAAAACCTGGATTCCAAGCCAATGGTGTACAATGGGCTCCAGAATCCTGAAGGAGCAAAAGGCGTATGAATCTATTGTTGGTCACCGGCTACCATGATACTGCATCTCCTTAAGTTGCTCCAGTGCCTTGTGGATCAGACCTTTAGGTCGAAGGCTCCGAGTGTGACCCCCTAAGAAAACCACGTGCTTCGGCTTGGGAACCCGAGAGGTATATCAATCCTCACACAAATCGAATGATTTATGTGGCGCATATGTATTCAGTGCCTCCTTGTACCAATGTTTATGTGTTTAGATAAAAAATAATAAAACCGATCAGTACTTTGATAGTAAAACTGAGTTCTTTCCTAATTTGGTTTTATGCTAACATAAAAGTAATTGATATCTATTTGATAGAAAAATACACAATGATTGTAACCGAAAATACCAACAGAATTACACTTACATCATATGATGATGCTCTTAAACGTGGTGTACACGGTCTTAATAAATCAGAAAAGAATGATAAAGTATTTTGTGAACGATTATTTGATTGTTCTGCACTATCTGAATTGACACCAATTAACAATGATGATGATGATGGGGCTTCAAGTTGTCCAGACCATCGTGATATAGTAGTATGCGTTAATTCAGCCCAACCAGATAAACGTACAGCATCAATTTGTGTATAATATCTACATCGTGTACTATCAAATTCAATTCGTAATAAATCTGTTGGATATGGTCGAACATTGGACTAAAAGTAGAATAAAAAAATATGCAAGCACTTTTTCAGAATATATAAATTTATTTGAATTGATTACTTGGATCTCCCCACTGATGTTAAGGACTCGAATTGACAAGTCTCAGGCATATGTGGATCGTATGCTGATTGCCTTGATATTGCCATTAAGTTACACGTAATATAACCAGAGATGATTGGTGGCTAGTATTGAAACCTACGATGAGTGTTTTGTCCTATTTGGGAATCGTCATTTAGATCTACCTGCATCCCAGAGTTGTTCACCCCGGGACTCGGACCCAGTACCATTCTCTTCAAACGCCATCGCGCTATCCACTTAACTACTGAGTTCAGATAAACAAAACCAATAAAAATGAATTTATTCTCATCCTACTGCACAATCCAGTGGCTATCTAAACTCAGTGGATAAGGCGATGGCGTTTGAGGAGAATAGTAATGGGTCCGAAACCCAAAGTGAATAACTCTTGGAGATATGTACATGCAGTTGACGAGTCCCGAATGGGAAGAACATCTCACTGCTAGCCACCATCCATCTCCGCTTAGAACACATAAATTTAGTTATTCCTTCATCAGATGAAGAGTCAGTGGAAAAAACTCGGTGAAAAGCGAGAATGACCTTCGTACCTATTAGAATATTAAGGTAAGGGCATGTGAATAATAATAACAATAACCAGATGAGACAAATTAGTTATCCAATTACCTGAAGATTTACGTTTACTAAACCCAATAAGAAAAACATTACTTATAAGTAAGTTATGTATGAAATGTGAGAATTATCATATAAGGATAGATCTTATAAAGTTAATTCATCCTTCCAGTGAAACTTAGGTAGTAAGTTATGTAAAATACACATTATTAATTATTACCCTTAAAACTGGTTACTCCACTTTTTAGTTGGATGGAGATTATATTTGAAAATGTATATTCGACTAACCGACACATGATTCAAATAGGAAAAAGTGAAGAACATATCATAAATGAGAAAGTATAAACAAGGTATGAACAGGGTCAATGTTAAATAAGTGGGAAATCTACAATGTTAGATTCTGACTGTAATACTCATTACATGTTTAAATCAGTTTCAGAGATATGGAATAACAAGAGATAGTGACTTGGTAGTTTAAAGTCCGAAGCTCTGACCTAGCTCATTAACAAGTACATGTTTATGCACTAGGGTTTAATACTAACTAATTACTCAAACCACGGTAGATGGAGTGAGGTTCGAATATGCAATCTTATGCTTCAGGGTTATATGTTTTAATAAAAACTACTTCTCCATAACTTCCTAAATGTAATGTGAGCGAGAACTGTACCCATGCCAATGTTATATGATAGTGTAAATTGGAGTGGGTGCAGTACGTCCCAAACACTCTATCGCACCTAATTCTTTTTTAGTCAGAAGTTAATCAATTCACATCAATAAATCATGAAAAACGAGAAAATGTAGATAGGAAAAAATCATACCAATTTTGGTTGAAAAATACGTGATTGAGGTAGATATTCTGAATATTGAACTGTAAACGCATTTTCATCATCATATGGTAATGCAGGTAGACATCTGTCAGGATACATATTAGATATTGATCTTGTTCTACAATTAACAACATCTGGACAAGCTAGAGTAGTGCATACATTATTAGAATGATAAGTTAACTGAAGTGGTTGTTGTTGTTGCCGTGTACGGTAATGATCGTCGTCATCGGTGTGTTGTAGTTGAACCAATTGATTTTTGTCTTGATTAGAATAATTTAATTTCCATAAAGTAGTCCACTGAAGTTTACGCATATTAACTGGACTATTTTCTGGTTGACGTCTATAACAAGCTGAAATGCGTACAATAGCACCTGGATTATAAGTTTCATAAATTTGTAAACACACTGGTATTACTGGTACATCAAAGTATAAATCAACATAATCTTCACTTGTATAATTATCATTATCATCAGGCGTTAAATTGATCGGTTTTAAACTACTTGGACTATTACGCCACCATTTACCGTAAGTTCGCTATAAATGTAGAAAATATGTATATAAAATAACGAGTTTTCAACATATACCTTTAACTCATAAAATAATAGGATCAAATAATTGAATATATGCATTAATAGAGAAACTCATTTACCAAGTATATATTTAGTGTACTCGTCACCAAGCAAAACAATTTGACGGCTATAATACCACCTAGTAACTCAAACTAAAAAGGTAGGAGATATTTTGGACTTGCAACCAATTACTTAGAAATCAAAATGCGTTAATTATTGATCCCTAAAATGTTTATGCACAAAAAACTCAGTTTAGCTTACTATGACTATAGTAGATAAGATCAGAAAAAGATTTTTCTCAATCAGTTAGTTAGCTGTAATCAATTTAAGCAATCGTTAAGTATGAGTAATATATTTTTAACTATCTTGATAGATGAAAGTTCATGGTCATATCAATCGACTTTCATATCGGTTTAAAACCCTATACCTAACCATAGAGTTACTCACTTGGAGGTCACACCATTTGCCAAGAATGTTTTGCAGGTACCAGGGATCGAGTAATTGAGACCTAGATATGTCTTTTATTTTCACAAGTAGCGCTTTACAGCTGTGGGGCGATACACAGCATACTGTTGTAAAGTACACTTGCCTTTTGATTCGCGTACGGACTTCTCACCAATGCCACAAGTAGAGCAAGTTTTCAAAAGTCAGGTGAGCATTTTATATCCGTGTTGAGATTTTGTATTCCATCAATCCACCAGGGTTGATGAGACTTCTGAAATAATTAAAGTTGCCAACAAATGTGAATATCACATTTCTTAATGTTAGACTAGGCACCAATGCTGATCGGTCCTGAGGCAGCTTCTTGCATTTATAAGGAGAGAAACAGATTATAAGCATTCTTAAGTTATCGTACCTGAAAAAATCTCAGTTACTGAAATTAAAACAAATCCAACGTTCTGTTTAAGTGTCTGGTTCAAGCCTCTCAAGGGAAGTAATCAAAAATCACTATTTTAAAAGTGTTTCCTTTGACTTCTATAGATTGTGACTATTTTTTCAGTAGAATTGCTATGAGAATGAAATGACCCCGAAGAACTACATTAGCACAGGCCACTAAAATTGTTAACTTCTGGCAATAGAAACGTATTTACAATAATAAAATATATGGCATCAAATAATGAGCAAATTACTAGGTCATGACTGTAGTGCTAAAATATACGAGTACGATTTGACAGCACACCCCCAATATATACTATTCTGATGATAAACTCCAGAAAATCTAAAACTTTTATTTGGATTCATTATCCAAAAACAAAGACAATGTGCCGCATTTAATTACATTTATAATTTTTTTTCAAGATCAAATAATTATTAAAACATGTCTAATCAATTTGGTACTAGCTTACTATTTGATACATAAATAGAGTTAGCATAAAGAACCTCTAGGCAAAATGGAATACAGTTAAAAACCATTTGAACTAACATTATGACTAGATTTGTAATAAAGGGTAAAGGCTAATACATTACAGTAGATTTTTTCTATCATCTAACCTTAGTAAAGAAAAAAAATACAAGAGATAACACGTTCACATACAATTTCTTAGTTTTTTTGTAGTCACTAGTATTACAATTACTGGTTTGTAGAAGAATACAAGAAACTACTCCTCATGAGAAATGACTGACATGAACTGGTACAAGCATCAACTTTTTGAGATCACTAGGTAACTATCTTAAACCCCATCACATAGTAAATCCTTATCAACTAAAGTAACCAGGGTGCTTTACGTATCTCCAACCACCGGTCAGGAGAAACATAGTGGACACCAAAAATATGGTATGACTCCATCAGCTAGTCAACTGCTGATCTGAACCACGGCCAGTAAATAAAGATGTTAGTTATATCCATAACTAACCAATCAAATAGTTGTTTAGACGTCCACCACGTCAATCTGGTCTGATGTGTCCGTAGACTATCCCTGTTGCATGTAACCTGCCAATTGAAGAGCACTATTATCTTGTTATATTAGTGTAACTCATAATTTTTATTTATTTCGATAAGACACGCAATAGCGGTCAGTATGTTTGTGCGTTCCACTTATTGACTATAATCCCTTTAATTAATGTAGTAATCAGATTCCTATTTTTATATTTAGAAACAGATGAAGTTTGAAGCCAAGTTGTTCTTGTTCTGACTACAGCTTTCACATAGACTCTGAGATCGCCAGTATCGCATTTACAGTTCTAGTAGAATGTCTGTAGGACAAATTAAGTACTGCAGAAGGCGTTGGGTAACATGGCTCACAATTAGTCGAAATGGTTCAGATATACTTACTCTTTACTTTCCCGTATATCCTAAGTTTCAAAATTATTTTGTGTATTTCTATCCACTAGTTTGTTCATCCTTTAATCATACTCAGTATTTATAATTTGTTCTAATACCTCTAGTACTATTACATTGGTACTTGAAACAGATAGTCTGTTTGGCTAATTTAGATAATTCAACAAGAATTCTCATCTCGCATCAGTTTGTTTTTATTTCCCAAAAAGTGTTAAGGTTATATTAACTGAAAATAATTTTGGTATTTAGGTTAATTTAGATTTGTACAACCTAGAAATTAAGGCTAATAGCTTTCACTAACTGGACAATATCTAAGAAACCTTACACTACATTTGTGTCAAACATCTACAACTTTAAGGACAAGCATTACATTTAGTCACCCTCAAGATTTTTAAGCCTATTCTTTAATCACGTAGCACTGTAAGACTACATAGTTACTTCATTTATTGACAAGTTTATGCACTCGCATTTCGACTATGGAAAATAACAGGGTTATCACATTTTGAAAGACGCAAAACTGCTGATTAAAGAAATAATCTGCTGGAAATTGATGTTTTACAGTGTGAAAAAATGTGTTTACATTTAACAAGTGATGAGAACCTGATTATCTAGAACTAAATGCAGAACAAAATGTAACAGAATTAAGACCAAACTTCGTTTAGAAAGAGAATAACTAATGCTCTAAGGGAAAACATACACAGAATACTAAACAGTAAAAGTGGTTTGAAACATGCTTTATTTTTCTTCCGACTAGGAAATAGCGCTGTTTAATAAAAAGACGGAGATATTTTTCCTCGCTGATTTAATTTTGTTGTTTCGGTCGTTTATTACACATCAAAACTACTGTTTTCGCTTTCATTGAATTTAAAGTAACTAGTCCCTTTTATAAATTTCGATAGAACAATGAGAAGACGGGGTTGACCTGAAAAACGTGATGTATTTGCGCCATACATTTCGGACAATCTGACCACACATATACTTGTCAGGGAATTTTATATGAAAATTAATAAAGGTACATAAGCTTTCAAAAAAAAGAAAACCGGATCGCCTGAGTGACCCCCATTGCCAAGAATAACACAAGGCATTTATCATCTTTTCCAAAGTGAAACTGGAACAGTTCGGACACTATTAATCAACCTTAAATTGGTAAGTTGTCTCAACTCAGATACTCGAAACCTCGTACCCAAAATCCTGGTGAGTGTTTTATACACCATTAATTAAGTTACTGCAAGCTACTATCTTCGTAATTTATGCCATATTCGCTTAGTAAGGAGGCTCTAATTGACAAATCAAATATATATCGTAAGACAAATGTATGCACCTTACGCCAGATAGCCACGAAATGAAAACAGAAATTCAAAATGATATGACATTATGAATTAACTTACAAAAGCTGCTGTTGCGTTGGAATCACAATAATTTGGATACACTTGACACGGCCCAACAATATTTGCCGCTGTAAATCCAGTTCCACTTTCTGACCCATACTGAGAGCTGAAGTCAACGACTTCATGAACAAATTGATGAACTAGTTCCCACTTTGTTCGTTTTCGAGCCATCAGTCAGCTGGTAAAGATTTTTGGTACTGAGATACTGGTATTTGAACTCAACCGCGCTTTCCGTTATGGCCTTGAACGACCTTCAAATGGTTCGAATGATTGTGGACGGAATAGAAGATTTCGCTTAACGAGCTTCTCTATCTAGTAGCAGTGGATCTTCAATACCTACAGTCAAGAAACTAGGTATATTGATAATAACAGAGGAAAAAGAAGTTGGTAAACATTTAGTCTACAGTCCGTTCAGCTGTGTTGTGTCTGCAGGTTCTGGCTGTTACCCCTGAGGTTTGTGTTGAAACTAAACTTAAGTAAGTATTTAGTGGGATGTACAGAAGTATCAAGGATAGCGAAGGCCATTAGAAGGCCACCTGTAAGACGCCTGTACTCCGATGGGTAAAGGTTCAGTAATTGGAAGCTCTCTTCATAGAGCTTGAACTTGAGTCCCGTCAATGATTTCGTGGCTCACCGTTGTGTACGTTCCAGAGTTTCCTTATCCTTTTGAAGTTATGAAGGAAATGCTATGTTCCGGTACTCTAAAGGGGGACGAATGAAACTGTTGAGGGTTATGTGGAATGTTCTTCCATCAAACTGGCCAGGAATGCGCTCCAATGTTACCAGTGCAAGGTTTGCTTGAAACGCATTTTTGTCACAGTTAGCGTAGGACTTCAACTCATAGGTTGCAAGCAATCCCAAATCTTTTTCAACCTGGGATATTTCTGGAGAGTAGTTTTCTAACTTGTAACTGTAGTCCGCAACATGTCGTAGATGGACTACTTAACACTTTGAGGTGTTATACTTGAGTCCGTTGTCATCTGCCCATTTTCGAAGTCGAGTCAGATCCTCCTGAAGTGCCCGTATATCTTCTTGGTTGCGTATCTCTCTACAAAGTTTCACATTGCCAGAAAAAAGTAATAAGTCCGACGATACCTGTTGCGGAAGATCCTTTATATAAGTCAAGAAGAATAGTTCCTGGTACTGAACCCTGGGGAACCCCATTGCGACATTCCATAGCCCGAGATAATTTGAAGTTAACCCTGACCCTAAAACGAAGCAAGCTAATCGATTGGAAGTGACTTGATACCTAACCATCTGAGCTTATTTATAAGATATATATGGTCGACCCTGTCAGAAACTTTTGAGGAGTCAAGGTTAATGATGTCAGCCTTCCCCTTGCTGTCCATCTATCCGCAGCAGTCAGCAGGTCGGTTATACAAGAATAACCCTTCCTGAAACCATGCTGTTGGGGTGAAAAGTAGTTTAAGGATAATATATTCTCATGTATACCGTTGCATATCAGGGACACTAATTTTTGGGTAAGGAGGGAAGTGACACCGGTTGGTGGCTTGAAGGTTCGCTGTGTCGACATCCTTTTAAAAATGGTGTGATGTGAGCTAGCTTCCAAATTTTCAATAATGTGTGAGAACATCACGCCTAGTGGTGTTGCCAGGATTGAATTTGCTTACCTCAGTATGGCAGAATGAACTATATCTGGACCAGGTGGAGTGTCTTTTCTTAGGTGCTGCAGTTTCCAGTGCATCAAGTCAGCCCTCAGGTTTACTTCGGAAAGTCCCGTGCAATTGCAAATGAAACTGTCATCAGTATAGTTGATGTATAGGTTGAAATGTCCGAGGGTGTTGTTCAGCCAAAAGGTTAGCGGCATCGCCGCCGTTACTGGTTGGGCCATTATTATTATTTATTATTATTATAAGAAGCTTTATTCAACATTATACTTTTCGTACAACATAGAATTCCCAGCATAAAGTATTTCAACAAGTTTCTTTTTCTTATATCTTGATCGATTGTGACGATAAATTTCGAATGATGACCAGTTAGATGTTAGGAATTCGATAATCCGCATTTGATTAATGTTTGTTCGTTTCAATGCATATTGCCAGCCACCATGATGTCGCTGATTGTACCTTTCTGTATCCCGTATAGCGAAAGGTTGTAAACTTTTCATAAACGCGCCCGAATAGATTGTGAGCACAATAGACATATTGATATGCTAAAACGAACAACAAAACAGATAACTTGAAGAAATATATAGATCGAAGGAACAGGTAGCCCAGATATTCAAGCAGGCCGCCGGATTTTACTTAAGCCGTACATTTTCCATATAACTACATATACGAATGTACAGCCTAAGTAAACTCCAGTTTTGGCTTGACGAAGAGAGGCTGCGTAACGGAATAAGCTTTTTGTATTGAAGACAAACTCATCGATAAGCTTTATCTGATAATGAAGTCTGTTTTCTATTATCGCCTTCGTGCATATGTCCCTTGCTCGTTTGAATTACCTGTATCCGCCGTTGTTACCGATTCGTTCGTATTTCGCCCAGTAATGCCTTTTGCGGCATAGCAAACGAAGAGTGCGGTTCTTGATGACTACAGGTTACTTGTAGATTTTAAAAACTGTTTGAGGAACAGAGTGCCATGTAACATATAAGATCGTGTGCAGAAAGAAATCCGAATGAGCATCTACATCAATTTGAAGGTGAACATCCCAATCCACCTGCTGTAGATTGTCCTGTGAAGCTGACACATCCAACACCTGCTTTTGGTAGGATGTCTTAGCTCAGTTCTGCTGACAAAACTGAAGGCTATGACGGCGTGATCACTTTTTCCTAGGGGAACAATGATTGAGTGCTTATCAATTATGGATTCGTCGTTTGTAAATATGCAGCATAAGCGCGATGGCGTCTGACTCTTTCTCCAACGAGTTGCCGACTTCACATTTTCGAATAATCACAAATCTTCAATGAGGTTTCAGAACCGATCGTCAGTAGAATTTTCAACTTCATTGTACGTATGTTCAGAGTGCTTGACTTTAAGAAAATTGAAATCCCCGAGAATCAGGATATGAGTGAATCCGAGACGCGTAGAGCGAGATTTCCCCACAACATATGATTGTCAAATTCGATGTCAGTAGTGTGCTTCCTGAAGATGACTTCAACTGGGCATATAAAGGTGGTAGACAATCTTACTGAGCACCATACAGATTCATCAAGATTGACAAACTCTTGGTTGTGCACTCGATGTGCCTCCAGGCAATTCCTGTTTTTCCGCCATTGCGGAACAGAAACCTCCCGGATATTGATAGCTCTTGGTCCGTTAACTGAGAAGATATCCGAATTTCAGATAATTTTATCAGATGAGCGTTATTTGCATTATTGAGTTTACGCAGCTCATTCATTTCAGTTGGTAAACTCGCGTCGTTCATGTATAGCAGTTTATACTTTCAATTTCCTGTTTATCTGTATGAGCTTTATGTGAATGGACAGGCGACCTACCTACACATGGTCTTCCGAGTTGGTAGCCCTTGTCCTTTCCACTTGTTTTTTATGGTCTAGACAGTTCACAAGTGGAGTGATCAGCTCTAAATTGCTTTTGTGTATTGTGTGGCCTATGCGAATGCATATGGATTCTATATGAAAAACTGCGTCCGTTGGAACGAAATAATTCTAGAGTTTCAGCCGCCATATGGGAGGATGGTAAGCTTAACTTCACTAGCCAGTGTCTTGGATCCCCTTCCTTATTGGCTAATCTCACCACTTGTTGAGTAACTGTGCTTTTGAGCTTCAAGGACTGCTTGATGAATTTACACTCCCAAGCATCAGGGTCCGTGTTTTCCTGTACACTTTCTACAGTGATATTTCTTTGGCGGAAAGACTTCTCATGAGATATTTCTGATGAGATTGCGCTCAGAATACGGCATATCAGGCAGTATTCTTACATTCCTATCTGGTTTCAGTGAGTGACTAGTCAGTAGGATACCTTCTACGTCGAAAGCGTTAGCGACTGTTACACGAAGTAGTCTTGGGTGATTTTGATGCTTAACGTTCTATCCCTGAGTGAGCCGTGTGACCGTCAAAAGCTCTATTTTAGGAAGTTCGAGCTTCTCGTCTAACTTTTCCCAGAGCATTCTGTCGTTTCTACACTGCAAACTTAGGGGAAGGTCAGAGCTGTTATTAAGATTCAAGACTTTGAGAGAATCATCATGAACCGTGATTGTTTTCCAGGGTTTTCCGGTACGTTTCGATTGAGGCCCTTGGTTTTTGGTGTTTGAAGCGCGTTTCAGATTACCGTGCTCTATGCTGACCGATTGGACATTTCGTGGGTAGACTGTCGTCCGAATCAGTTGATCTGACCACAATACTTGGGATGTTCAGCTTTTAATACGGTGACAATCCATTTTAGCTTTGTTGACTGGTGTCCAACTATCTACACAGTTTTTGGGAACCGCGATTGCGTTCAGGGATTGAGTGCTAGTAGACCACAGTTTGCTGAGGGAGTCTTGTACCTTCAATGTTATGACGGCGCTGTGCTTCAGCATGTCCACACTAGTGTCGTTACATGCTCCGTCAATAACAGCGTTGTCGAGGTCCCTCTTCTTGTATTCACTGTTCGTCTTTGTTTGTTAACCCGTCTTAGTACCACCTTTTTTCAAGTCTGCTAACAAGTTTTTCCGTGGATCCGTTAAAAAAATGATGACGTTGCTCAGCAAAACCTCAGCATTCGTGTTGCACGTGCCACATACACATCTACAATCCGACTAACTATGTCTGTTTTGATTAATTACTGTAAAATATGTGCACGCTTCGTTGAAACAACTTTTGCAATTGTCCCACTGTATGCCAGAGGTAACAGTGAAATTGCGTCCGGGTGGCCTGTATGGATTCTTCATGACTATAGTGTCGAAAATTGTTTTATAGATCTCAGCAAATGTCTACAACCGTAAAATAAAGAACGGTGCACTAAAAACGGATAGTAATGGGTAAAAATGGGTGGCATAGAAGGTTAGGCCTTGATGTGAGAAACTGAAAAAGCCAAATATTAAGCTGATTTCGAAAGTAAGACATGTTTCCACTCAAATCGCTATTAAAAATAAGGAATGCTAATAAAAGATCATCTCTCGTTTCGCGATGTGATCAGAGGAAGAGGTTCATGCATTTTAAGTGCTCATCGAAAGGGATTTTGGGAGACTCTTCATTGACTTTGTTCTCACAAACTGAACAATCGAGTTTGCTAGTATCCTTAAAAAGATATAGACCGGCTGTTTGAATACAGTACTCTATGTGTGGTCTTATGTATGTGGTGCACAAAAATTCAAAACGTCTCGTCCAACCGTTTTAATAATTCGGGAAGTGACCACAACGCTCGAAAACCTTTGGTGGCTTCTGCGTTGTAATCCGTAGTTATTCCCAATTCGTGACTTATCATTATCCCTTAGTCTTTGTGTTCCTACACTCATGGAAGCGATCTACTGTTGACAGTATACTGGTAACTATTACCATACTCGGAGATCAAACGATCAACCGCAATTCTTATGGTTCTCCAGATTCTGACATCATCTGTAGACAATAATGTCGACGATTCAAGCAGTCGTGTTAACATGGGCGTAGAGAAATGAGAGGTAGCGGACCCTAGTTAGTGCCTTCGAGTACACGGCTTTCGACCGGTTTCCATTCAGATATTGTTCCATTTACGCTCACTCTCTGTCTTCCGCCACGGAGGGGGTTTATTATTCATTCCTGTACAACTGTTGTTCTGAAACTCGAGATCTCCTACATGAGACCTAATCAATGAGCCTTATCAAATACTTTACTTAAATCTATGGATATCACACCGACAGAGAGACCGTTATGTTGGGCTGTTATCCAATCCTCTCGTAATGAGGTGGTTAGGCATGAACGCTTATTTTGAAATCCGTGTTGCTCGGGAGTTAACAGATGGTAGGATTCTGTGTGACTTTGTAGCTTTGCCCGAATTATTTTTTCAGTTAACTTAACTACTGTGCCGGGTACAACGACAGGTCTGTAATAAGACACGATCTGTCTCTTTTTGTATTTAAATATCGAGATAACTTTAGCATTTTCACATTCCTCAAGGAGTTGGGGTTGGGAAACAGAAATATTCAATAGCACCGTGAGGGGTCCTGAAATAATGTTCTCGAGAGATGATAGCAACCTTGGGTATAAACCACCAGGAGCCGGTATCTTAATAAATCTGGTGTTAATGATCAATTGAAGAACAGTTTCCTCAGCCAGATGTACAGGTCATATAGCTGGTATCTCCGTGGTGTACTCTTGAGAAGTATTGTTAACAAAACCAGTATAGTGGATGTTTCCGAAATGCTTTGAGAGCGTCTGACTTTTGCTCAAATATTATCCAGCTAGTGTATCTGAGTTTTCATGCAACAGTAATGAAGAAATTCCATCTTAGTTTAATGTCGGTTTTAGGCAAGTACGGATATCATATGCCAACTGTCTTTTGTAAATGGTGCGGAATCAACTATTGTCTTTTTACATATAGTCCGGATTTTCGGGTATTCTAACTCAAGTAATTCGTGGCCTGCTGACAAGAGCAAGTCCTAAAAGTATTTCGTGCGCCTCAGCAGCTTTCGAATTCTCTTATAAATCCATGAAGAACAATGTGATAGCCTGCATGTCAACCATGGGATGAACGGTAATGTTACGGACTCGAATGTGGCTTTAGACCCATTCCATTCGTCTTCGGCCGACCCATCAGCATTGGCTGACTAAGCTTTAGAGATATCACAAACTCTGGCTGCCGGAATGTTAGTCTACAGATATTGAAACAGGGTGGAACAGATACATACCGAAGTCTTACAGGACCACTTATTTTGGTGTTTTATTTACCCCTACAAATCAACCTTAGTCAAATGAAAAGACGATACAACAAAGAAAAACATGATTAACATCATCTACGAAATAAAGTGACCCGACTCTAGGAAATATTATATCTGTCAATGAGATATCAAATATTTATCTCCGTCCAAATGCACATTGGCTGTCAAATATCAGTCCATATTCAACTATATCAATACATGTAGATAACTGCATATATGCATTCGACTGAAAAGAAAAATTTGTGTAGAAACAACATAAACAAGACTATAGAATTTATAGAATTTAGTCACTCAAGTCAGTCAAAAACGAGTGAATTTTTTGCTTGTTTGGATAGCATCAGTGCAACTCCTTGTGTATGTGGAGTATTTTCATCTTCATGGCCGGAGTAATATCAGCAGCTCCACTGAAGCTAGTCTTTGTTGTCCAACCAGCGTCCAATGTGTTTCATAGATTCCAAGCACCTCCAGGTTTCATCTTTTCATTTCTACAGCAATTTGGATGACTATCCCAGTCTTTCACATTGTACAAACATCCCATGTACCTAAATGCATGGTTGCTCTGGTTGTCAGAAGGGGCATCATCCTTGTGGCTTCCGAAGGAACTCGGCTTTCACCTTGAGGCGTGATAACTTTTCTAACTGAAGACCTTTTGACTCTTAGAGAAGAGTTTAAATGGTTTGAATAATTTTTTCTGGTTAGAGTTTTTCAGCGATTTAGTTTTCTACGGCCAATCCTACTCTTTTATTCAGGTTTGGGACCGGTAGTAGTCTTTGAGGGGCTTCAGGCGATGTTCAACAACGACTAAACATATAGAAATAGACCCAGTTTATCAAACATTTGAGAAAATTGAACATATATAAAGCCAAAATTTATTTCAAGCGGAATGACAGCTAAAATGAACATGAAAAAGATAATAGGACAGGTATCACTAGCAACCAACCATTTCTGAAGGTAATCATTTTGTAATTTATTATTGAGAATGGCTTTTTTTATTTCTTAATCAAATCTAAGTGTTGTCACCTGGAAGTTGATCAATCATCAGTTATTCTCTTTTATTTTCATAGTTTCTTATCACAAAACATGCATAAACTCATTATACACAAATTGAAGGGATATATAAATCAATTTGACGGTAGTATTCCATGACTTTTTTTGACTGTAAAACAGTAAACCGATTTCAATAGTTGAGATCATGGGTCAGTTGAAGCTAGACGACCATGGAAAACCTGGAAGCACTAGATGGCCGTTTCGTCCTTTTGTGGGATTCCTCATTAGTGAGCATCCATGATCTTGCCTCGCAGGTTTTGAACCCTGGACCTTTCAGTTTCGCGCGAACGCTTAGCCTCTAGGCGATTGAGTCGGCCGGCATTCATGAAATTTCATGAAACTGAGCAATGAAACGGCCTTCCAGTGCTTACAGGTTTTTCATGGTGGTCTAGCTTCAGTCGATTCATGATCTCAACTTTTGAAATCACCCATAATAATTAAGAATTAAATAACTAGACAGATACTCACTTTATTCAATAACAATAACATCAGAAGAATGAATAGATAGAAGAGAGTGAAATGTTAAGCGGGGAAAAAACCCAACAAATTAATAGAATCCTATCAAACTAACTCATCTAATAACCCTATCGTTGTTTGTCTTTTTTATAATAAAAAAATGGGAATGATTATATCATTCTGTGAAGAAAGCGATTGGGAATATGGAGAGAAGGTCAAAATAAGATTTAAGTAAAAAGGGAGAGATAGATAGATAGATAGGTAGAGAGAGGGAGTTAGGGAGGGAAGGAGGTGGGGGTAAAGCACACAAAGACAAGTGTATCGGAAAACATTTTTTGCTCAGTTGTTTGCTTGTTTGTTTGTTTTTTGCCTTTTCATTTATTTTTGAATAAAAGGAGTATACATACAACAACAACAACAACAAAAGTAAGTGTCATGAATGATATTCTAATGATGATGATTATTTCTTTTCAATAATTAGTATTTTATTCTTCTCTAATGGTCTCTTGATTAATGTTGTTGATGTTAGTAATCTATTCATTAATTTTAATAATGGTATAACTACTACTACTACTATTAATAGTACTACTGAAATAGAATGACAAAAGCTTTTATTATCAATTATATTGAATGAAAAACTGGAATATAATGCGATATTATGAATGAATAACAGTGTAATGTGGAGGAATCTTGATTCACTTTTATTCTCTACTGCTTTCATTACCATTACCATTACCAGTACCATTATTGTTACCATTATTATTATTATTCAGTATGCTTTTTAATGTGATAATTCAATATAACAAATAAAACCATTAATACTACTACTACTACTACTACTACTACTATATAGTAACAATAACTAGTCACACTTTATGAATAACATAAATATCCTTAACAAAATAGGGAATTATTATGTTTGTTTGTTTGTTTTTAATTCTGGCGAGGCAGTGAATGGATGGAGAAGGAGGGATGAGGGGTGGGGTGGAAGCATGAGATATAATGTAATGAATAGGTTAAAATACTCTATCCTATTTAGTGGAATAATGAAAACTATTAACTATGAATGTCATTATGCTCATTAGGAATTATTATTATTATTATTACTACCAATACAATAGACAATGATAAATGTAAACTTGAAGGAATACATACACTCGCACATACATACACACACACACACATAAACGCACACATAAACACACACATACACACAGTAATAAACAGTTAAAATCTATTCATGATCTATATCACTTTTATTTTTACATTCCATTGACAATACCAATTTAATAATAATAATCATAATCATAATGATTATATGGTTATTAATGTTCCATAAAAAGTGATTTTTATTCAAACAAATCATATGGATCTTATGAAAATTGGCAACGACGACGACGACAACAACAACAACAGCGACAGCAACAACGATAACAGCAATCAAAATGCAAAAAGAAGAAAAAAACAAAGCTAATATAAACAAATAATAAGGATAATAATAATAAGTAAAAAAAAAGAAGTGAAATGTCCTTAATCAGAGATTGTTGTTTTCCCTTCTCTTTTTTTTGTATAGAATTTGTAAAACAAATGGATAAGCAATTGATTTAGTTTAATGGAAGTAAATGTACAAGTGTCTGACTAATGAGAATGATCATCAGAAACGAGAAGAAACGAGAAGAAAAGAAAAGAAAAGAGAATAGGAAAATTTAATTCATCTGAATGAAAGATTTAGAGAAATGCTACGTCTACTTTTTGTTTTGAGAAGAGTTTACAGTGAGATTATACTTTATAGATGAACTATTTAGATATAAAAATAACAGATTTTTGAATTTTGGCACGAAATTCACTCGTCCATTTGAATAAATAGCGTGTTGACATTACAGCTGATGTTACAGTTCGTGATAAAAAAAACCCTCAATCGAATTCATTAACCGTAAATCATAATTGTAATTCCTCACATAGATTTATAACCCTTATTTAGTCCTGGGTATTAAGTGGACACTTTCAAGGTTAGTTCTGGGTCGCTCAAAGATTGTCCACTAATTATAGTCTCACCGAGTTTACAATACAGAGATTGATCATTGAAACAGAATTTCCAATTTTATATGTGATGACATAGAAGTGTATACACGTGAGTTCTCTCAGTAATTAAATCTAGAACATTCAAAATGTATGCAGATTGAGTTAACTATGAATTACTGCATTGGGATACAATGATCTATTGATGTTCAGTATACCATAGCTTTAATTATTTCTTAATCAGACTCTGCTCACAGTATACATATATATTGGATTTAAAAACTAGTTTCATTTTGAGTTAACATTTATATGAACTGCTATATTCTTAGGCCCTATTAATTATCATATGACTAAGTCACCAATTACAACACCGACTTATACGACTATGGCAATGTGTCAAACCGATAATGCGTTAATCGGTACGAGCAGCCTAGAATTAACTTTGAGTTCTTATTGGTCTTTTTCTTGCCTAGCCTTATCTGTTTAATGTCAGAACATAATCTCAACTTACACTGTATGAGTTATGTATTTCAGACAAACTCAGTTTATATACAAGAAAACTCAGCGTCATCACAGCATAAAATAGAAAGTAATAATTATAGACAAGATCAGGCCAAAAGTGGCTGTGATTGTGAGATACTGTAACTACTTGATTGGGTATAACTTAAGGATGGTAGTTTGTATTACAGTAAACAATAGGTCAAATGAAAGCTTATGATAAAAGTAATAAGAATATATATATGTTCGGGAGCTCAAGTTTGTGATCATATCAAGGCTTACAAACTGTTCATCGGATCATCAATAGAAACTTGATGAATATGAACTGGTAATGAAAAATTTCTCATTCAGACACGTGGTTTTAGGAAGAAATAAATATTGAAATTCATGGTTTGTAGGAAATATGTCATATTTTAGAGACTCGCCTAATCACATGCTCCATAGAGCTCAATGGTTTTTGATTTTATTCAGTGACAAAGATATCATTAAGCTCAGTCAGTCAGCTACAACGTAGGACCAGGCACATATATGCTCAAGTATAACTAAACAATCAGATAACAAGTTAGACATTAACACTATTGGATGCCGACTCAGCGATCTTGAGGTCAAACATCAACGCGGTATACCGAAAGTCCTGTATTCGAATCCCGAGAGCGGGATCGTAGGTCCTTACTGCAGATGAGTCGCGTACTAGGACGAAACTGAATAAAATAGTTTTCTCATTGATTTATAATTTATATTGAAAAAGAAATTTAACAATTGTATTAAAGACTTCATAATTCAAGTTAGTGACATCTTAGTTAACCATCTTAATGTTCAACGAAACAAGATAAGGGTTAAAATAGTTGTGTTAATGCACTATATTTTACTCACACATTTATGTAGATATCGGTTAGTGACTGGAATTAATCCGATAACTATTTTACATCTTAATGTAATACTATTCACCAGTTGTGTACGCCGTTCACCACATAAAGGATAAAGTTTTCGAAATTCATATCTGATGGTCCAAGTAAAATCCATGGAATTATAATTCAATGATTCCTCTGTTTTTATAGAGTCAAGTTAATTTCTGAGAAGGAATCTGAGTATTATTGATAAAATAACAATAATCTCATTGAAACTACGATACAATCGTAATTAGACAATGTTGAAAACGTGGCTGGTACTAAATATCCATTTCCCTTTAGCATGGGACTCCTCAACAGTGGACATCCACGACCCCACAACAGAGAATTGCTTTATTATTTCAATGACATTCAACAATCACCACAATGCATACTGAAAGTAGCAATTATTTACTGAATGATGTTTTTGGAATTATCTGTTGCTCATAATACGCCTATAATTTATACGCTTTGCAATATATAGAATAATATGAATTATACAGTATTATATTTTATTGTTGATATAAGTAGTATGTATCATCAGTTGAAAGTGAAATGCGTATCATCAGAATGTCAAGACGATCGAAGTGAAGAGAATGAGAGAAAAACAGTGATTGGTGTAGAAACAAAAGAACAATCAAATCTGAGACATTTTTCAAATGAAGGATTTAAGAGGTAAATCATATCGATACGGGCATCCCATGAGAAAACCTAAATCGTCAGACATTAGATCTAGTACCGACCTTTGATCAGGAACTTGGACGTTTCAAATCAAACCTAGTTAACTGCTTCCATCAGTTTAAGAATAGTAGATATAACTATAGAAGTATTTTAACTAAAAAAATGAAGGGCTTACTGTATGATTCTCACATTTTACTAAGTGATTCTGTGTCCGAATACGTTTGTTTGTCCCTACTAATTTTCTCATTCACTACAATATACTATTAAAGCTAATTGAACATAAATATCAAGTGAATATTTTCACTACTCAATACAAGATTATGGTTAGGAGAAGTTCTAAACATAAATTCTTGTCAGACATGTCAAGCAGGATAGCTATATCGTGAACTATCGTTATATACTACTTATATGGATATAAGTAGCCCACACCGCAACTATATCATTTAAGCAGTCTCATTTAGAAGAGAATATTGTATGGTGAAGATTTTCAACCATAGAAATCATTTTATCATCATTTATATTCTGTTTCTATGTCAACGACCAAAATTTATTTATTTTTTAAACACAAGTTGTTTATATTTCATTATTATATCAATCGAATAAGTAAATAAAACAATATTTCTACATATCACATGACTTTTGGGATTCGAATACTGAACTCATAATAATGAACCATAGAATATTGTATGTTGTTTCAATAGTCCATGTACATTTAGGAAAAAGCGAGAATGATCAACTTTTCCATATTATTAGTATTTGCAGAGGTCCCTCGTTTCAAGTATAAATGATAAGCGTTTCCGACACAACAATCAGCGACGACCAAATACAAAAAGAAGCACTAAACGACAAGACATGTCAGTGGCGATGGGGTGGAAAAAAGAGGCAAGACAATCAGTATACAGAATTCTCGTCGGTTTCCTTGAACGACATTGATTATTAATTAGTCATGCAGTATATTTCATTACCGTGCTGATTCAGAAAATGGCGATCTCTTCCGTTCAATTACAGCGACGACCAGATATAAGAAGAAGCATTAAACGACAAGACATATTACTGTTATTGCTACTATTATTACTAACCATATTCAATAATAATGATAATAATATCTCTTGTATAAACAAATGGAAAGGATTTAACATATAAAGAGAATTTTGGCTTTCTTTTTATTCTTCCGTATATATCTGCATATACAATCATAACAATGTATTTATTGTATTTACAGTACCGTTACCTTTTACTCGTTACAACCATATACTACTAGATGATTGGAATTGTTCAGTTAGCATTATATTGTAAACAATATAAGTGATATAAGTAGTATAATCAGAAATGATCATTTAAATGAACAATATTTTTTCTTTAAAAAGGTTATTATAAAAAAGAAATATGATTGATTTCAGCAACAAATTAAATTGTAGATCATCTTTGCTTTACTGATGAAAATGTTAATCAAGATGATGATGGTGATGATGATGAAGATGATGATGAGGATGACGAAGAAGAAGTAGTAGTAGTAGTAGGAGGAGGAGGAGGATGAGGGGGAGGAGGTTTGAAAACATGAAATAGAAAACGTACAACAGGAAACTAGAACTGATGTCTATAAGACTGCATCATAAAATTTCTATCCATTAGTAACTAACACTGTTTAATTGAACAATGAATTATTCATCTAATGTTTGTTTGTTTGTTTTCAATGAATTAAATCAATGTATTAATGGTATTATTCATAGTTGATGTGGATGTTGTCATCACTTCTCTAATTGAATCATTATTCTCTATATTATTACTTATTTTATCTAATAAACGTGAAAGCATAAATGTTGGTTTGTTTAATTCTAATGAATTTGTCTTATTTAATATTAATTGTTGTTGTTGTTGGTGGTGGTGTTGTCGGTGATGGTGGTGGTGTTGTTGTTGTTGTTCACAATTGTAACTATAGTTACCATGATTTGTATCCATTACATTAGTAGGTTTTGAAATTGTCATACATGAATTACTTTCTATACTTTTAAATGTATTCAATCCATCAGCAGCATGTTCAATATGTTGATCCGTGAATATACTACTTAAATTATTCAATAAATGAATTGTTTTTTGATCATCACATATTGGAAATGAAGGTAATAGAGATTGATTAATTAATGATCCATTTAATAAAGAATAATGTGATAATCCATGAGTTGTACCATAAAGTTGATAAGTCATATCTAAATTTGTAAGAGAGAGAGAGAGAAAGAAAGAAAGAACTAGAAACATAATTGATATCAATATCAAGGTTTGACTAGATAATTTTAAATAAACTAATCAATAGGTATTCACTTGGTGTTGTTTACTTGTATCTTCCGATTGTTATTTAGGACTGCATCAGTACTGGGCTCGAGTCCCAGAGTGAGCACCAAGTACGAGATGCAGGTACATCCAGTTAATGAGTCTCAAATAGGATGAGACGCGCGTCCAGGATTCCACTGCTAGATATCATCCATCTTTGTTTATTAAGCTTGTGACTTAAAGCAATATCGAGGCAATCCGCATAGGATGCACATATGCCAACAACAGACTGATCAATCTTAGTTCTAAACATCAAAGGAAAGATACAAGTAAACATCACAAAGTGCATATAACTTCATCCCATTGCACAAGCAGGTGCTTATTAGAAGTCAGTAGATAAGTGGATAACGTGATGGCATTTGAAGCGAATGATACTGGGTTCGAGTCGCAGAGTGAACATCAACTCTGAGATGCAGGTACATCCAGTTGACGAGTCCCAAATAGGATGAAGCGTGCATCGTGGATTTCACTACTAACTACTATCCATCTTTGCTTATTAATCACTAGGTAGATTGTTTATTTATTCTTTGAATAACTGGCTTATACAAATATAATAATTTTTTTATTACTCAGAGTATTTTGTTGCCAAGCCTATAAACAACAATAATAATCAATATTGATAATTTTATGGAAAATTATAAACTATATTGAACGATTCAAATTAGTTCAGAGTTAGATCTTATCTTACTTAGTCAAGGAAAATTATTTAGCTGATCACACACACACACACACACACAAATATGGTTTCTTTTCGCAATCCAAATAAGTAATACATCTCCCAAACTGTTAAGTGTACAAGCCTACAGAACATACATACTAGAAATAATTGGGGAATTCTTCTTTGTCTGATTACTTCTGTAAGATCTAGTAATATTGATGTTGAATGAAAGTCAGAGTGTTGTATGTCACTTTTGAGATTATCTATGGTTTATATGATTGTTAATTCAACTGTAAATGATTGAATATACAATGTGTTTATGAGAGTAATTCAATTTTACACTTGTGAAATCTGATTTCTTCCAATAGATGTTATAACCTGGTACATAGTTGTATTTAATAATTCATATATGAATCTATCCAGTTCAATAGCTTGGTTCATAATAAACTTTCAATGATATTCTCATCATCATGGTATTGAATGAAGTGACTAGTATAACCATTATTTATTATTATTATTAGTAATAGTGGTATTGGGAATAAACTGTCAGATCTTAGGAGGACTACAATACCATTAGACAGTTGAGCTTCAACTCAATAGTTTATATGTTTAACTTCAGTCAATTTATTTTATTCCTCGACCATTGTCGATTATCATCGTTGATAGATGTACCACTTAGGACATGGTTGTACTTTATTATTTATGGCTTCCCACTATAATTGTCTATTAGAGTCAGTCTGAGATGCAAAATATCCTCAAATTGAATAATCACTTCAAATCTCTCAACCGTTTGAAATGCAAAATATTTTAATCAATCCAATGTGCATGATTGTTAGGTTTACTTTGTAAAACAAAGTAATGAGAAGCAGTTATGTTGCTTAAGAGGTTTCACTCATAAAATTCGTTATTTTATAGCAGTTACATAACATACCCTTGTGGGCCAGGGTAATTTTACATTGGTTTTCAGGAGAACCAAACATCATCCAGACTTTCATGTGACAACCCAAACAGTACAGCTCAATCCCGTTTAACAAGAGAGCCAGACACCGTCCAGGCTTAAACTTTATAACCCGAGCAGCACAGTTCAATCCCGATTCATAGGAGAACCAGACACCGTATAGGCTTTTACGCTACAATCTGAATAGTACAGCTCAATCCTGTGGCGCAACCACATAGGTACTAAGCACCCTGGTGGACCATAGTTTATAGCACGTGAAATTATAAAGGTTAGTATGATCGATTCGGTCTTTTAAATGCTGAAGTACGGTAATGTGATGGCAATATATTTTTTTCAAAAACAGTGTCTGTTTCTCCAAGGTTACAAAATAATTTTTAAGACTGTACAAAACAGTATCAAGCTTACTTCCTAAGGTTGCTATTGATTGCTTTCAAAAAACTCCATTGCGATGTCATCAATTCACTTAGATTTGTGACTAAATTGCAAACGTTATCGTTATAATTTTGCCACTACTTAAAAACTGATCCCTGATCGTTGACTTTTGATCCAGATCATGAACTGATCAACCACAACCCTATAGTGGTAAGTATCATTTTCTCACTAGAAACTAGGTGTAAGAGATAATTCTAGTGAGAAGTCGTGAGGAGCGAAGCTAATCCGTGTCGGGTGTGAAGCAGTTACTAACCGAAGACAGTGAAACATGGTCGTGCGATGTCGTAGATTGACTGATGTTAAACATTAACACCGTTGGATGCTGACCCAGTGGTTTAGAGGTCAAGAGTTTGCGTGCCAAACTGAATGTCCTGGGTTCGAATCTCTCGTGACGGGCCGTGGATGGGTACTGCCGAGGAGCCTCTTACGGAACGAAAAGGCAGTTCAGCGCTTCCAGGTTTTCAATGGTGATTTGACTTATATCAGTTCACAATTTCAATGAAATTCAACAATCTCCACAACCCTATACAGACGTATGTTACTGTATTTGATAACTCCTAGTAGAACTAAAAATACCACGATTCTTAAAATTTTCAACTTCTCCTCGGATCTTCTTAGTTTGAGATATTGGGTTACCTGCAATTTAACCTTAGTTTTTAGATGTTTGTCGATATGGCAAAAAACTGTTCTGTGTTGACAACATCTGGACAAATAAAGACAAAAGAGGATTAAACGACTACCTTATTCAAGTCTATAAGTTTGCTACTGTACAAAAACATTCACAGCCTGTTCATTACAACATGATATTATTAGATCTTACAGTTAACTAGAGATTTTGATTAAAAATACTTTCAGATAACAGGAGATTGTATAATTTATATAATGAACTAGTTTTATTTAGATAACCATTGAAAACAAGGAAGCCATGAATAACTGTTTCTCAAACACTACTAAATGGAGCGTTAAACGTAGGATCTTCAGGTCTTACGATAAGCTGATCACCTTTAGACCAATGAGTTGGTATCCAATGATTGACATGTTTAACTTCAATTAGTTCATTCAGGTGGGGTCATGGATACTAATTGATAAGGAGTTTTATACCCGGACAAAACAGATGCCTAATGCTTACTGATCTTCAATAGCTCTCTAACTACGATTAATTCATCATGTAAATAATAAAATCCATTAAATTAATATGAAATCTCATTCGAAGTTATCTAAATTAAAGATGAACATCAATGAACTTGGATCGTTTAGAAAGTTAACAATCATCTAAGGGGAAATCACTTGTTTTAACCCTAATAGAAAGAATTCCAATCATCAAATTATACTAACCTAAATAAAATTCATTCAAGCAAGGAAAGTATAATCGGTTTCGCGAGAGGTATATCCTCCTCCGAAACGGATAACGGATGTAAGCAAGTAAATATGTAATTAATACAGAATCAGAGGAGTCATATTATAATTAATAATTAGGCGAGTTATTATATCAAATGATAAATACAAAATTCAACATTCTGAAACCAACCAACACTAAAAACATCATATCATTACTGTGGATTAATTCCGAAGGGCGATTCTCCGAGTCCTAATAAGAAGATGTGATCTGTGGAGATACTGCACATCAGTACTGAAGAAGTTGTTCACCAACAACATCGGATGACAGTTGAGAAGTGTAGTGAGTTGACCAGAGTTAAATGCATCAACCTTTTCATGGAAACATACTTATCTCAAGACCATGGTGTCAAACTATATTTTGAGATCATGGGTTCGATACCTGATGATATTGTGGATGAACAATTGGAAGCACTTCTATGCCAAGACAAAATGACAGAGTGTTCTTCATCTGTATTCAATGCTAGTCTTGTTGTTATCGGTCCATGATACAATTTGCGAAATCCAATAAAATTTCCACAACATACAATTTAATGAAAGTGAATTTCAACTACCCCTATAGAAGCATTTCTATTAGCCAACGTTCTATTCATTCACATCCATTATCGTAAACGCCTTCTAGTATGGTTCAGTAATTGTGGAGTTACGTCGATGGACAGATCTACTTTAGATCATTTCATTCCAAAAACTCAACATTATTCAACCATTTCCAATGGTCATTATAGTCAGTAATTTTTCAACAGCATTCAAAATCAAAATAACAAAAGTCATGAAAATTTAGAAACCAAAATTCTTCATTTCAAACGAAGTTGATTCCGAATCTCTTTCTCTTAATTTTAACCAACTTCCTTCACAACATGAATTAAACGAATGAATGTTGTATATACGCTGCTCTGTATTCTCATGAAATTGTCAAATTCAATTCGTTATTAGTTTACTAGTTTGTATATTGTAAATGTTTTCCCAACTACATACATAATACACAAGATTGATGTTCACTTCGGGACTCGAACCCACTATTGTTCACTTCAAACACCATCATGTTATCACTTACATATTGAGTTGTGATAGTCAACTGCTTGTGCATGAAGTTGTGGATGAAGTTGAAATTCATCTAATATCGTTTGCTTATATCTTCTCACTGTTGTTTAGCAGTGTAATTGATCAGTCTCTTATTGGTTATATATGCATTCTACGTAGACTGTCTCGAAATTACTCTCATTCACAAGCATTATTAATAAAAAGATGGATGGTGGCTAGCAGTGGAATCCACGACACACATTTCATCTCACAAAGCTTGTGACTTGAATTAATATTGAGGCAACACGCATAGTATGCAAATATGCCAATAACAGACTGATCAATCGCAATCCTAAACATCAATACAATGATTCAAACAAACAATACGAAGTGAATGTGAGCAATAACAATTCAATAATTAAATCATTCAAATGAATATCATTGATCGATCGTCAATAGTAAGATCATCTACATAATTATTATCAGTAATGATCAATGGTAAAACTATATATCACATTAGTGAATCAGTTCGAATCAAGACGGAAGATTAGTTTTCTGTGGATAACTAAAACAATACGATCTGTATTGTTTTCAGTGTTCAATAAATCGGTTGTATCCAACATTGCTGAATGTATTTTCTTCTTGTTCATTCAATGGTTGAGTACAACATCAAGTTGTCATTTCAATTTTATACTATGAATCCCACTCATATTTGTGATATTCATTCAGTATGTTAGATTATGTAACAGTAATTTAGTCATATCTGACAGCTGAAAATAACTACAGACACTTGAAATGTCACTCTTCAATATCCAGTAAGTACTCGCTAAATGAACAAAATCAATAGTCGATTATTCAAGATGTAAAACATTGATTGAATGTTGTAGATAATGTCACTCCACTACGTGTACACTTTGTGAAGAACTCCATGTAAGTGATCGTGATTCAGGATTTTGTTCTCTGAACTGAATGGTTTGGTTGTGGAGCTTTCATTGTTCGTCATTAGCACACAATTCAGATAGGAGTCTACCACAACGACAACAACAACAACAACAACGATGAAAGCTCTATGAATAAACAAACCATCCAGTTCAGAGAACAAAACTCCATCAAAATCACCCACTTCAAGAACCATAATTGTTATACCATGACTTCATTAAAATGACATCGTATGGTAGTGAGATAGCACTCACTCATCACTCTCCTTGTTCAATTTTCTTTTAAATTAAATCTTCAATAAAATGATATCGATATTGATACAGTGAAACGATAAAAGCACATTCTATAAGTTACATGTTCATGGAATGATCACAATTGTGATGCACATAAAACATTTCTAGATGTTTAGATTATTGTTTTCTGTGATCACATAATCGACGCTTAATCTTTTCCTTCCTACTCCTTCTTTCCTAACATTTATGTAGAAACTGTCTTCAGACTGTGGATACAATACAGTGGTCTGGTGTGTGACGAAATCTCATCACGGATACAGAAGGCTCAACTAGCTTTTGCCAACTTGCGTCATTTATGGCGTAGGCGAGATATCCGTCTAGCAACAAAAGGACGGGTTTACTGTGCAGCAGCTCGTTCCATCCTACTTTATGGCAGTGAAACATGGCTGATAAGAGAAGTGGATATTCGTAGGTCACTAGTATTCGGTCATAGGTGTTTTCGAAGCATTGCTAGTATATCCTGGGATCATCGAGTAAGTAATGCAGTTGTTAGGAAACGGGTACTATATAAGGATGGCAAATCGATTAATGAATTAATGAAACTTCATCAGTTGAGATGACTGGGACACGTGTTGTGTATCCCCAACCACCGACTGCCCCGACGTGTGATGCTTTGTGTTGTAGGAGTAGATTGGAAGAAAGCTAGGGGTGGCCAGACCAAAACATAGCACAAATGCATGAAGTCACTGACAAGTGAACTAAACCATGTTGGTAGATGTAAAGTATCTGGTCGGGATCCGCGAGACGATAGCAATCGATGGTTAGAGACCTCGAATGACATGGCTCAAAATCGTTTGCAATGGTGCAGGTGCATCTAATCTTTGTGTTATCCCAAATTCTAATCTTCTGAATTCTTCATGTCCCTTTCTCTTTTTTTACTCTTTCCAAATTTATTTCACTGTATTATACTTTTTGAATAACATCTTCAAACCGTAATATTTCCGATTACTGATTACACGTTGACTACCTCTACCACAATGGGATTTGAATCGGCATTCGTATCTGTGTTCCAATGTGATATGGCAACTTGAACTGATGTACATACGCACGAAGTTCCACCTTGCTGCTGACTGACTGACTGACTGACTAACTGAGAACCATACAATGAATACTTCATTTGCATAATGTTAATCACTTGTCTCAGACTTGATCATTCCTTCATTTCTACACCAATCATTATCTGAGCTTGTTTTCTTTTCTTCAATCTTCTTAATATTCTACCACCAGACATTTCATTTTTCAATTGATAATATATACTACTTATATTTGTCGACATCAGTAGCACACATAGACACACACACACCATAATACCAGTGAATATTATGACAAAATTAGTATGAACTTTTAATGATTTATCATTTGAGAATTTGTTAGATAATAAGCCTTCTTCGAAGATACACTGATTATATTGTCCAATATATAACATTGAAATATTCATGAAATGAAGTTTATTATCATTATTATTATTATCATTATTATTATTATTATTGTTATAATAAGGGATCTACTGAATTGAAACTATAAAAGGGGAATATATTACATAATAGATAATCAGTAAATAATTATCGAAATGTCTGATTTAGCATAGATGAATAGTTGAATGTCATTGTTATTACTCCTTATCAGATGAATTGTATGATTAAGCTTTCTATTTTAACTCATTCATTATTGTTATGTAATTTCTGTGTAATATGTACATAGATTATGAGTTTTTATGAATAATCAGTAAGCGCCATCTATAAGCAAATCTCTGGACTCATCTATTCATATCTGTTTACATACATAATATGAATGCTTGGTTAATAGTACATATACCTTTATAGTAGTATCTAATTAAATCTATATACAGTAAAGTAAATATAAGTAAGTACCTTTTTGGAATAAACATTATGTATGTGAATAAAATAAGAGAATCCACAAACCTATTTGATATTCTATTTGTAATAGATAAGCCATTGATGATGATGATGATGATGATGATGATGATTTGGATGATGATTTGGATGATGATGATGATGATGATGATGATGATGATGATGATGATGATGATGATGATGATGATGATGATGATGATGATGATGATGATGATGATGATGATGATGATGATGATGATGATGATGATGATGATGATGATGATGATGATGATGATGATGATGATGATGATGATGATGATGATGATGATGATGATGATGATGATGATGATGATGATGATGATGATGATGATGATGATGATGATGATGATGATGATGATGATGATGATGATGATGATGATGATGATGATGATGATGATGATGATGATGATGATGATGATGATGATGATGATGATGATGATGATGATGATGATGATGATGATGATGATGATGATGATGATGATGATGATGATGATGATGATGATGATGATGATGATGATGATGATGATGATGATGATGATGATGATGATGATGATGATGATGATGATGATGATGATGATGATGATGATGATGATGATGATGATGATGATGATGATGATGATGATGATGATGATGATGATGATGATGATGATGATGATGATGATGATGATGATGATGATGATGATGATGATGATGATGATGATGATGATGATGATGATGATGATGATGATGATGATGATGATGATGATGATGATGATGATGATGATGATGATGATGATGATGATGATGATGATGATGATGATGATGATGATGATGATGATGATGATGATGATGATGATGATGATGATGATGATGATGATGATGATGATGATGATGATGATGATGATGATGATGATGATGATGATGATGATGATGATGATGATGATGATGATGATGATGATGATGATGATGATGATGATGATGATGATGATGATGATGATGATGATGATGATGATGATGATGATGATGATGATGATGATGATGATGATGATGATGATGATGATGATGATGATGATGATGATGATGATGATGATGATGATGATGATGATGATGATGATGATGATGATGATGATGATGATGATGATGATGATGATGATGATGATGATGATGATGATGATGATGATGATGATGATGATGATGATGATGATGATGATGATGATGATGATGATGATGATGATGATGATGATGATGATGATGATGATGATGATGATGATGATGATGATGATGATGATGATGATGATGATGATGATGATGATGATGATGATGATGATGATGATGATGATGATGATGATGATGATGATGATGATGATGATGATGATGATGATGATGATGATGATGATGATGATGATGATGATGATGATGATGATGATGATGATGATGATGATGATGATGATGATGATGATGATGATGATGATGATGATGATGATGATGATGATGATGATGATGATGATGATGATGATGATGATGATGATGATGATGATGATGATGATGATGATGATGATGATGATGATGATGATGATGATGATGATGATGATGATGATGATGATGATGATGATGATGATGATGATGATGATGATGATGATGATGATGATGATGATGATGATGATGATGATGATGATGATGATGATGATGATAAAGATTAAATCTGAATTGTATCCATTTGTCAATACTTTCAATATTACCGCGAAAAATTAGTTCATTCTTACTGTAGAATATGAACATAAACTTTAATTAATCATGATGAATGGGTGTTATGTTCACTTCAAAGAGAAACTTTTAATGTTTTATCATTTATTTTTTGTTTGATGTTGTTTACTTGTATCTTTTCAGGTACATTCAGCTGACGAGTCCCAAAATAGGACGAAACACGCATCTTTGATTCCACTGCTAGCCACTATCCATTTTATTTATCTTTTGGCTAATAAATTAAGGGTCTATTCAGTGTATCAACTCATATTAATTATAAAATAGGTCAGTTTTTGTACAAACAGCGTTTTATAAATTATAAATAAGTAATACAAATGATCTTTTAAGATATGCAATGATTGATAGTGGATAGAAGTGGAAACTAGTTTGACGCACATTTTCGTTCTAGTTGTGACTCGTCAGTTAGATGTTACTGCATCTCAGAGTTGATGTTTACTCTGGGAATCGAACGCAATAACGTTCGCTTCAAACGCCAACAAGTTATCCACTTACCTACTGAGTACTGATAGCTACTTATTTGTCCAATGAGGTGAAGTTTAAATTCACTTGATAGATTCAAGTAAACAATACCAAATGAAATGGTCTTGTTATCAGTTGTTAAGTAAATGTATTTGTGAAGTTATATGCATTGATGGATAGTGGTTATAAGTGGAATCCTTGTGAATGCTCGTGAATTAAGGCCATATCGTGGCAATACGCACAACATGCACATATGCCAATAACAGACTGATCAATTACAGTCCTAATCATCAATAAGAAGATTCAAAAGAAAACAATACCAATTGAACTGGATCTTTTATGATCCTTACAACATTTCTATGTGAATTCATTAAATTCATTAAATAATCAACGAAATTTTTTAATAGTTGAGATCATGTGTCAATTGAAGCTAGATCACCATGACAAACCTGGGAGTATTGAACGACCGTTTCGTTATACTGCGGGACAGCAGTGCCATCTAGTGCTTCCAGGTTTTCCACGGTGATCGAGCTTTAATTAACTCATAATCTCACCCATTAAAAAGTTACCATAATATCCACAAAACGCCTTCTAACATGAATCAATGAAATGATATTATATTAATCAGGTAATCAGTGATAAGGTAATGTAGAACATTCATAGAGAAATGAATCAGTTCAAGTTTACTGTATTGTATCCACAGTCTGAAGAAATTTTCCACATAAATGTTAGAACAGAAGGAGTAGGAAGGAAAGGATTGGGCGTCGATTATGCGATTACAGAAAATAATAATCTAAGCATCTAGAAATGTTTTATGTGCATCACAATTGTGATCATTCCATGAACATGTAACTTATAGAATGTGCTTTTATCGTTTCACTGTATCAATATCGATATCATTTTATTGAAGATTTAATTTAAAAGAAAATTGAACAAGGAGAGTGATGAGTGAGTGCTATCTCACTACCATACGATGTCATTTTAATGAAGTCATGGTATAACAATTATGGTTCTTGAAGTGGGTGATTTTGATGGAGTTTTGTTCTCTGAACTGGATGGTTTGTTTATTCATAGAGCTTTCATCGTTGTTGTTGTTGTTGTTGTCGTTGTGGTAGACTCCTATCTGAATTGTGTGCTAATGACGAACAATGAAAGCTCGACGACCAAACCATTCAGTTCAGAGAACAAAATCCTGAATCACGATCACTTACATGGAGTTCTTCACAAAGTGTACACGTAGTGGAGTGACATTATCTACAACATTCAATCAATGTTTTACATCTTGAATAATCGACTATTGATTTTGTTCATTTAGCGAGTACTTACTGGATATTGAAGAGTGACATTTCAAGTGTCTGTAGTTATTTTCAGCTGTCAGATATGACTAAATTACTGTTACATAATCTAACATACTGAATGAATATCACAAATATGAGTGGGATTCATAGTATAAAATTGAAATGACAACTTGATGTTGTACTCAACCATTGAATGAACAAGAAGAAAATACATTCAGCAATGTTGGATACAACCGATTTATTGAACACTGAAAACAATACAGATCGTATTGTTTTAGTTATCCACAGAAAACTAATCTTCCGTCTTGATTCGAACTGATTCACTAATGTGATATATAGTTTTACCATTGATCATTACTGATAATAATTATGTAGATGATCTTACTATTGACGATCGATCAATGATATTCATTTGAATGATTTAATTATTGAAGTGTTATTGCTCACATTCACTTCGTATTGTTTGTTTGAATCATTGTATTGATGTTTAGGATTGCGATTGATCAGTCTGTTATTGGCATATTTGCATACTATGCGTGTTGCCTTAATATTAATTCAAGTCACAAGCTTTGTGAGATGAAATGTGTGTCGTGGATTCCACTGCTAGCCACCATCCATCTTTTTATTAATAATGCTTGTGAATGAGAGTAATTTCGAGACAGTCTACGTAGAATGCATATATAACCAATAAGAGACTGATCAATTACACTGCTAAACAACAGTGAGAAGATATAAGCAAACGATATTAGATGAATTTCAACTTCATCCACAACTTTATGTTCTGTAGATGTCCATCTTGTGAGAAAACAATTTCTTTTAATAATAATATGTCTATTAGTTTTTCTTGAATTCAATATACTACTTATGAATTATGTATATAATATGTTAGGTCTTCAAGAGATTTGAACAAATTAACATACACTGAACATATTCAATGACGAATATTCTCAACATTAGAATACAATAGATCGAAGAATATGCTAAGATGAAATGTTCATCCCATACTTTCACATTTTTAATGATGGTTCAACTTTGTGCTCAATTCATGATCTTAATTAAAACTCAACCATCTTCACAATCCTATTCTTAACAGTGATATCTCTGATCAATAAGAAAAGATCATATACCAAGGTTGAACTTGATAATTTCAAATAAGTTGATCATTGGTTAGAAAGTTAATAATAGATACAATTTCTAATTATATCTCAATCACTAAAAAAATTTTAATTTTGACGATGTTTCGTCATTTAATTTGAGAAACTTCTTCAGAGTAAACAGATAACCGGGAAAGAAATATATTTTTTATTAATTAGGATATTACAAAAGACATATCTACTATTAAGAAAGGATCGTAATTATTATGGGGATTCTTTATTTTCTTACAGTAAGGATGATACCATTAGATTGATAATTTAGAAGTTAACCATTGGTATTTTTAACAATATTCAATAGATGATCTATTCTGATATTTACATAATTCCATCATTAATTTATTAGCTAAATATAAACTAGAGGTAATCTCATTTTACAGATGAGCGATATTACCACTTTTCTATTTCTTTTACCCATAACATTCAACAATTCGAAAGTCATTTAACTCCACCAACACATGACATTAATATGGAAGACGAAATCAATTTTCGTAAATTAGTTCATTGTGGTGAATACTTACTTTACTTCACTTACTTACTAAATTGCTCTACTTATTTACCTACGTACTTTACCTTACTTACTTACTTACTCACTTACTTACTTTGCTTTACTTTACTTTACTTACGCCTGTTGCAGTTAGTACAAATATGAAATGAAAATCAAATTCAAACCCTAAGGAAATATACATATATGATAATATGTACAATGGTTCACATTTATGTAAGAATTGACTCCGGAAAACGATGAATTTTATTGCGCAGTCGAAAAAAAAAACTGATTACATCACTACTAATCGATACTTTAAGAAAATGTCTAAATAATGCATCCCTAACGAATAATCAGAAAGAGGTCATTGATGTATTCTGTTGAGGAGTCTCATACTAAGGGGAAATGGATATTTAGTACCATCCACGTTTTCAACATTGTATCGTAGTTTCAATTAGATTATTATTATTTTATCAATAATACTCAGATTCCTTCTCAGAAATTAACTTGACTCTAAAAACAGATGAATCATTGAATTATAATTCCATGGATGTTGCTTGGACCGTGGAATAGGAATTTCCAAAGCTATATCCTCTGTGTGGTGAACGGCATACACAACTGATGAAGAATATCACATTAAGATGTAAAATAGTTATCGGATTAATTCCAGTCACTCACCGATATCTACATAAATGTGAGAGTAAAATATAGTGCATTAACACAACTATTTTAACCCTTATCTTGTTTCGTTGAACATTAAGATGGTTAACTAAGATGTCACCAACTTGAATTATGAAGTCTTTAAAACACAACTCATAAGATAACACTTTAGTTCATTTCAGTAGTATATCAAATTTGATAGTTGCATAATCTGTTTTAGGTCAATAATCAGTCTTTTTGAAAAACGGTGTTATTCTTGAACAGATTTCATCACTCGAAAGACTGTAGAATCCAAGACTTTCGTAAACGTTCTATGTAATGATTACATCACTAGATTTTAAACCGTCACAGAACAGCTTGGAATTCATTCTTGTTTTCTGAAGTTTTCATACATAAATGATGACTTACAGTTAATGATTTAACAAACTGTGTCAAATTCAGTTTTCAAAGCTTTTTTGTTTAAAACGTTTAAATAATCTAATTTTCCTGGAATGTTCAAATAACTTTTGACAAATGAGATAACTCACAATAGTTTAGCTTAATCGAACTACACAGATGTTATTTCCTTTTAATCATTTAGTTTATTGCTCATATCGGATTGTCATGTGCTCAATGACAATATTGACGTTAATTGATGACGAATTAAAAGAAGGAGGTTTTATAGAGATTTTAGTAACTTAATAGTTGAATTCACCACCATGAAAAACCTGGAAGCACTGGAGGGCCAATTCATCCTAGCATGAATTTTCACAAAACCCTATGAGGATAATAATCATCATCTGGTCACTAGTGACTGGTTTTAAGAGGTATTTTCTAGAGTTCTAGTGAGAAGGCATGGTCAGTTAAGTTCAGCGAGGTCTTCTGTGAAATAGTAACCCACTAAAGACAATGATGGACGGTGTCGCAACTTCGTGAATTCGTTAAAGTTAAACATTAACACCAGTGAATGCCGGGTCAGTGGTCTAGAGGTTAAGCGTCCTCGCAAAGCCGACAGGTCGTGGGTTCGACTCCTACGTACAGAATCGTGAATACACACTTCTGTATTGTCCAATATTAGGACGTGACAGTCATTCAGTGCTTCTAGGTTTTTCCATGGTGGTCTAGCTCTAATTGACTCATAAATTCAACTATAAAATTGTAATGACTATGTTATTTTGATATGTAGACTGCTGAATGCTAAGTACCTTCATCAGAATGACGTGTGTTTGCTGTTGGAGAGAATTATACTGAGACATTACTCCTATTCAGTGCTCCATGGTTTTAAATGACTGTCATGCTAAAGTTAATGAGTGAAGTAAGCTATATATTACCTGAAATGTTGAATACTTACAGTCCAAAGAGTGAGTGAATAAAATGAATAAAGCCCTATGGATAGCGAATAGCTTTCAAGTGAACAATAAAAGTCAATGAATTTCATTTGGTTAATTTACTTAAATATATAACAGACTTCAGTGTCGATGTGGTCAATAAGAGCAAGACAAGCTTTTCAACTAGACTGTGATCAGACAAAATAATAGGTTCGGAAACTGACATGTAATTCACATCTCTGATACACAGCGGTAAATATACTTAAGTTAGGAAGTTTGTGAACCCTCTATAATCATTTAATCATGAAGCTTTCATGGTCCATTTAAACGACTTTATTAACGAACTTCGGAAATAATTAAGCATAAGTGATTAGCAGCTTATTTTGCGGAGACTGAATTTGATTTGTAGTTCTCTCTGGTTGTATTGTTACTATTAGTATGTTTAGCGCATTAAATTATTAAAGTATTTTTCAAATAATAACCTAAAATCCTGCTCGCATGAATTGAATCCCTCGTGCAGGGTCATGAATGAGCACTGCTGAAGAGTCCCGCAATAGGATGAAACGGCCATTCAGTGTTTCCAGGTTTACAATGTTAGTCTAACATTAATCGGTTCATAATGTCAAACAAAACTCAATAATCTTCACAACCCCATAGTGATAAGTAACTAAAAACAACTTTCTAGTATTTCTTAATATTGAATGATTTCACTAACGGATATTATTCATTTGAGTATAGAGTTGATCAATATGATAGTTTTATTGGTATTAGTAACCACTACCTTTGTAAACAAGATTATCATTATCAATATCATTAGTATTATTGATTTACATTACTTACCTTGAATAGGTGGTGGTGGTGGTAGTGGTGGTAGTAGTAGTGATGGTTGTGATTGTGTAAATTTTTCTTGTTTTCTTGAATGTTTTAGTTTTCTTCTTGGTCTATATTTATAATCTGGATATGCTTTCATATGATTCATTCTTAAACGTTTAGCTTCATCAATAAATGGACGTTTTTCATTATCTGTTAATAATTTCCATTCAATACCTAAACGTTTACTTATTTCAGAATTATGCATTTTTGGATTAGCTTGAGCCATTTTACGTCGTTGACCACGTGACCATACCATAAATGCATTCATTGGACGTTTCACATGTAAATGATTATGATTATGATGATAACGATGTTGATGATGAAGTGATGGAAGAGGAGAAAGAGGTGAAGAAGATGGAGATGTTTGATGATAATACTGACGATGATGATAAACAGAAGTCGTTGGTGACAATGATGAAGATGTTGTATTCGTTGTGATTGGTAATGATGCAAGTGAAGTTAATAGTTGATTATTATTATTATTATGATTATTATTATTTACAGTATTTTGTTTTGTATTAGACATTGACATCATCAACTCTGAATTCATAATCATTGTCATCATAGTTGCAGTATTCATTTGTTCTTTATTATTTACATAATCATAATCAATTGATGATAATGAATCTTTTGATATAATTCCTATTGAATTCATAGATGGATAATAAGAATGATTAAGTATATTTGTATCCATATGATCATTATTGATGGTTTGTTGTTGTTTATGATTTGTGATGTAATGCATTAATTGATTCCATATAAATGGATTCGTAGTGGTAGTATTAGTAGTAGTAGTATTCATTCTGTTCATATGATAAATCAGTTTCTTTGCCTTAACGACTATATACCTAGCATAGATACACGTATATATATATATATATATTCAGTTCATGGTTATGCAATGACTTTGTTGTTGCATCAGTATCAGGATTTTGTTGTTGACTTACATCTTTTTTTCTTTTATTTATTTACTTTTCAATTACTGAATAGACATGAGTAGACTTGTTGTTGTTGTTGTCATTGTTCTTGTTATCATCATTATTGTTAGTATTCACAATACTGAAAGTGATAATACTTTCATC
This sequence comes from Schistosoma mattheei, assembly GCA_944470405.2. Lineage (NCBI taxonomy): Eukaryota > Metazoa > Platyhelminthes > Trematoda > Strigeidida > Schistosomatidae > Schistosoma > Schistosoma mattheei. Next base: position 87,269,282 of record OX103943.1, read on the forward strand.
ACAGTTTCTTCAAATCTTCAATAATAAAGATAGTAGGGTTGATGAATCTTTATTCATTCTGACAGATTGCCCTCTTCTGTTCCCTTTTCTTCTTCTTTCTTTTTGTTGTTGGTTCTTTTCTGTTTTGATGAATCCTCTCCACCCTAAATTTTTTTTTCTCCTATTAGATAGAGAGTAGTAATAGTTGGAAACAGATTTCTTTCTTTCTTTTATTATTATTATTCTTTCATTCATTTTCTATTGGTTTAACGTGATAAATTGCCTTTCTTTTTTTTATTTATTCTCATCGCTTATTTTTGTTGTTGTTAATAGTCTTTCATCCCTGTGGTTATTTATCATTGGACTAGATTTCTTCTGTAAATACGAGTATGTGTGTGTGTGTGTGTGGTTTTGCCTACTGTTAGTTTTATTCTGATTGTAACTGTGGTTTTTGGTAGGTAGTCAACTAGTAGTATTATCACTCTTGTAGATATTGTCTCCACAGAATTTGTTATCCATTTGTTCCTCTAATTTATGAGAGGATAGAACTAACTTTAAGTATATGTGATTGTATATAAATTCCATTGTATCACAATACACAAGTGTAGTGAGTTAGTGTCTAGTGTATAAATGTGAACGCACATTCATTATAGTGACCATTCAGAATAAAGAATTAAGTATAGAGATGTTTATCTAACTATTGTATTTCATGTCAACTGCTACTTATCATTTGATAAAAAGAAAGATTGTAATTTACACTACTGCAAAGAATAATAATGATATTACCATTACCACTACTACTACTACTACTACTACTACTACTACTACTACTACTACTACTACTACTACTACTACTACTACTACTACTACTACTACTACTACTAATGATAATAATAATAATAATTCGTAGATTGGTTGAAGTTAGACATTAACATCATTGGACACCGGCTCAGTGGTCTAGAGGTTAATCATTCGCACTCGAGACTGATAGGTTCTGGGTTCGAATCGCTTGTGTAGGATCGTGGATGAGCACTGCTGAGGAGTCCCACACTAGGACGAAACGGCCGTCCAGTACTTCCAGGTTTTCAGTGGTGGTCTATCTTTAATTGACTCATGAATTCGACTATAAAATTCTAATGATAACATTAACAAAAATCAGAATGATGACTATAAATTGACTATTATGTGATAGCATTAAATAAAAGCAATGATTCTACTAGTGTCTCATTCACAACTGTTTAAGTCATCCATTTTCCAATAATATGAATATATTGCAACAAATGTTCAAGTTGTAGATTTTGTTTTAACTGAATAAATACGACTTTCAATGGTATGCACTTATACAGTTTTAATAGAATCTCATAACTTATCAAGATATTAAATATTGAAAAACTCTTATAGAAGCACTGCATTTATTGAGAAATTTTCCTGTTTGTCTACTAATTGATTCATTGAGAGGTGACTACATTTATTCATCCAATAAATCATGGATGAGTCAGTCAGTCAGTCAGTCAGTCAGCTACAACGTAGGACCAGGCACATATATGCATCGGTCCAAGTTGCCATACCTCATTAACACAACAAGATGAATACCAGATTCATAAAACTAATTAATTCAGAGGTGGTAATATATAAAAGAAAGATTGCATATAAGGATATAGTACAGGAAGAAAGAGTTACTTCATAGAAATAAAGATATGAAGCGGTTTCAATCTCTTAGTTTAAGGGAAGACAAGGAGTGTATACACCGACACCATTGTGATCGATTCTGAGACATGTCATCCACAGTCTCCAACCATTGGTTACGATAGTCACATGGACCCCAACCAAGTAGTCTGCATCTACCAACATGGCTCAGACTAGAAGTTAGTGACTTTATGGACTGATGCCACGTTATGGTTTGGCTACCCCTAACTTTCTCCCAACCATCCCCAACACCAGTAGGCATTACGCTCCGTGGTAGTCGGTGTGGAGAAAATAGTTGTAACATCTGAACTGGATGGAAAGTTGAGCAGTTGAAGTTTAATGACCATTGGAAAATAACTAAAGGAATATATTTTTTTGGACTTTTTTAACAGTCAAAGTATTTACAAAAAAAAGGATTATTGTAGAATAGGATGATTAGTGCCGAAAATTTCTAACAGTAAAAACGTTTCTAGTTTGAAATAAAGTGATTATTATTATTATTGTTACTGAGATCAATGTGAATTACAATTCCATTTGGGTACTGTCGTTCAGCAATAATCAATTTTGTTAACAGATTATAAATAAATTAATTCATGCACTAAATTCACTTAGTATTGTTTATTTAAATCTTTCCATTGATGTTTAAGACTGCGATTGATCAGTTACTTATTAGCATATGTGCATACTGTACGCATAGCCTCGAAATTCACAAGCATTAAAAGCATAGATCAATAGTGGCTAAAAGTGGAATCCAGTATGACACGCATTTCGTTCCATTTGAGACTCGTCATATCGAATGAATTTAAACTTCGTCCCATTGCACAAACAAGTAGCTATCAGCATTCAGTAGCTAAGTAGATAATGTGATGGCATTTGAAGCGAACAGTACTTGGTTCGAGTCCCAGGGTGAACATCAACTCTGTGATGCTAGTAAATCTAACTGACAAGTCCAAAATAGAAAAAAACACGCGTCAAACTGAATTTCACCACTCCTATCCACTATCTATCTTTCCTTAGAATGCTTTATACACCGTTTCCTCATATATAATTTCATTTCTTTCAAGTTTAAAAGGGATACTCTTTATTTCAATTATATAGATTCTTTGAAATGTATGACAGATCTAGGAAATCAAAATATGCAGTAAAAATTATTCTTGTTAAACAAATGGATCATTTCTTAAACTTGACTATTGGTACATTACCCTTTGAACCACTACATTTGATCCAGATCATTAGCATTTTTGATAATATTTTTCATAACTATATTAGATGTGTGGATTGTTTCCAACATATGAAAATTTCTTGTGTGTATATGTATAGGGTTATAATTAAGAAAGTCGAATATTCGCTTAATTAGTTTGAAATTTGATTGCTTTACCAGTAATTTGCTAAGAAAAATACGGTTACTCTGTCATTACCATTGAATATGTCATGTTTATTGAGTCCTTTTTAATGTTAATCGGAATCAATCAATCAAGTTGTAGTATGATCACTAGTTTACGTGCCTAGAGATCAGTTAAACTGTTTTAATGTTTAATGGTTACAAATAATCATAAGAAAACTGTGATCATAGATTCCCTACTAGATACCATGCATCATTGATGAGTATCTCCTGATAAACTCTGTGATATTCCAATTATAGTCATTATTAGAGTTGAGGGTTAGATACCTGAGTAATAAAGTGTCAGCTTGTAAAGATAAGTGTCTCTCATTCGAATCTAACAGAAAGCATCAATTTTCTCGAGGTTGGAGGTAAGTCATACTGTCGAATGCCATATAACATGAAACCTAGTTCCACAATTTTCTCTTGACTACCTCCAACCATCTAACATCGATTATATTACTTAAATTTTATTCAAAATAAAAGTCAGTTTTGATAGATGCCGTTGAAAATATAAATCTAGGCTGAAATATATATATTGAACAAATTCCACATATAATAGATTTGTGGGCGGTAACATATAATTAACTAAGATACTGAACATCCCATATTATCACTATATTCTTTTAAGAGGAAGTAAGGGTTGTTGAACCAGCGCTTGGACCAAAGGTTTCCACGAATGTTAGTGAGAAGTAGGGACCACTGAAGTTCAATCGGGCCCGTTGTGAGATAGTAACTCACTGATGACAATGGTGAACGGTGGCGCAAATTCGTGGATTGGTTGAAGTTAGATATTAACACCTTTGGATGCTAACTCAGTGGTGTAGAGGTTAAACGCTGATAGGTACTGGGTTCGAACCTCGCTTGCCGGGATCGTGGATACGCACCTCTGAGGAGTCCGATATTAGGACGAAACGGCCATTCAGCTCTTCCAGGCTTTCCATGGTGGTCTATCTTCAACTGACTCATGAAATCAACTACTAGAATAATAATAAACTATGGAATAACTCAACAGAAAGTAACGAGTTTCATTTAAAAAATTCATTCAATAGATGCAAAATGTGAGAATATGTAGAAGACTAGTGTCTATTAACGATATTTAAATCAACAATAAAACCAGAATAATATTATCTATTTATTATTAAAGTATGAAACTTTTCCGGCGTCTGTTACCTTCAGTGGATAAGAGGCTGCCGACCATTATTCTCCAACCCACTCTGTCCTTAGCCTTCCTCTGTAGTTCTATCCATTCGTTGTTCATTCTTCTCATGTCTGTCTCCATTCCCCGGAGTAATGTGTTCTTTGGTGTTCCTCTTTTCCTTTATTTGGCCTTGAGGATTCTAAATGAGGACTTGCCTTGTGATGCAGTTGAGTGCTTTCTTCAATATATATCCTATCCACTTCCATCGCTTCTTCCTGATTTGTTCCTCGGCTGAAATCTGGTCTGTTCTCCCTCGCAGTAAGTTGTTGCCCTGCCTAGAGCTCCTCTAGGGCTACTGCCGGTCTTAAGCCCGGATAAAGGAGGAGAGTTGGGCACAGGGTTAGTGACCTTATCCTGTAGAAAACTAACTCGCTAAAAAAAACGTTAACCAGAACTCATCAACTAATGTTAATTAATAATTAAAAAGGTATGTTTAAACTTAAGGTAATAAGAATAAGAATAAGAATCAGAAGTATAAAAACACAAATGTTTTTTTTCTACATTTTTTTCCTTGATACAAATCAACATCTAAGTTAACTTAGCGACTACTGATATAGACAAATGTAAAAAGTTGCAACAATAAAAAAGAGCAGATAAACATTTCACATATCATCACCGCCTCCCTTTTTTTCCCACTTTCATGTACCACTTTAGACTCTCATCATTATAAAGTCAAGGTATATGTATATAATAATAATGATAATCATAAAATGCATCATTCTCTCGTTACTTTATTTTCTCATTCAACCGACTTAACAACAACAACAACAACAACGACAATGATAATAATAATAATGATATCGGTGGGGTGAACTAAGTTATCACTTCATATAATCATTACTTCTAATTGGATATACTTCTAAATTATGTTACCCTTGAGAGTAATTCATTGGATATACATATCTATGTGAATTAATAAATGTTAAATGGAATGTCAGTACACAGATGTAGTTACGTTACCAACGAAACGAATTACAGGATAAAGTACTTCTTTTTTTTTTCTCTAAATTCATGAATACATAATGAGTTCCCAATATGATGATGAGAATAGGTCATAAAATTTGATGAATATCAAATATGTGTACTACTGAAATGTTCAACTAAGAAATTTCTTTAGGGTTATTTTATTATCAAGAATAAATTTCAATTAAGGAATCATTGAAAACAATAAAGTACTATAGGTCTGTTTCATTTTAGTATATAAATTCCAGAATTATTTTTTTCTGGTAAGTGTTTTTTTTAGCGAGTTAGTTTTCTACGGGATGGAGTCGCTAACCCCATGCTTAATCCTCCTCCTTTACCTGGGCTTGGGACTGGCAGTAACTCTAGAAGAGCTAAAGGCGGAGTTCTGAGTTCCAAAAGCTAATACCTATAATCTTATAAAAGATTAAATACGGGATATTCATATTCTTTTTTAACACACACAAACAGAGTCTGACTTTCATTCTATATTAAAGTCAGACTCAATGAGATTTACATTAAGTTGACTACTAAATATGAGCCAATATTTGTCCAGCTATTATTGATCATTGAATGATTTCGATGAAGTTGTGTTTTGTTCATTGATCTAAACAACTCAATATTGTGCACAGTTGTCTTAAATGAGTAGGCTAGTGAAAAGCTATTGCGGTAGAGGTAGTAAAATTATAAGCAGTAATCGGAAACATTAGGGCTTGAAGATGTTATTCAAGAAGTATAATACAGTGAAATAAATTTGCAAAGAGTAAAAAAAGAGTGAAGGGACATGAAGAATTCAGAAGATTGGAATTTGGAAGAACACAAAGAGTGGATGCACCTGCACCATTGCAAACGATTTTGACCCATGTCATACAAGGTCTCTAACCATCGGTTGGTATCATCTCGCGGATCCCAACCAAGTAGTCTACAGCTACCAATATGACTCAGTCCACTTATCGGTGACTGTATGAATTTGTTCCATGTTTTGGTGTGGTCGCTCCTAGCTTTCTTCCAACCTACTCCCACACCATAAAACATCACACGTCGGGGCAGTCGGTGGTTGGGCATACGTAACACGTGTCCCAGTCATCTCAACTGATGAAGTTTCATTAATTCATTAATCGATTTGCCATCCTTACCTAGTACCTGTTTGCTAACAACTGCATGACTTACTCGATGGCCTCAGGATATACGAGAATTCTTCGGAGACACCTATTTGACAAAGAGCTCTAGATCTAGTTTTCATACAAGTTAATACTTATCAGCAAACATATGCATATCCACTTTGCTTCCAACCATAGGACTTAAATGTACGTTTTAGATAAACTTGATAGGAAAACTGTAACTGGTCGCCAGTCTTAACCCATTGGAGATAAACTATTGTTAGGTAGATCATTCAGTGAGGAATGTGCATAAATTTCACTTTTTTGGTGGAGTTTTGTTCTCTGAGTTGAATCGTTTGGTCGTGGGGCTTTCATCGTTCTTCTGAACAACATCATCAGCACAGTCTTCTACATGAAGTTTGTATTGATGATGTCGTTCAGAGAAGTTCTAGATGAAAATCTCTACTTTAGCCTCTTCGTTCTTTATACCTTAGATTATTGAATTGTGAAAGAAATCATATGATTGTTTAAGATAACTAAACGTATGTTGTTTAACAATCTAATCCGTTAAAACTGAGCTATCCGGCTCATGCTCAGATTGGGATGAGTTTTCATTTGATAAAATGCCATGGAAACCAAATTTAGATGAAATGATCATTCTATAATAAGGATACGTAAATAAGCAAGAGATTATCATTCTGTTACACTTATAATGCAAATACAAAATGAATGCTACACTTGTTTAAGAATAAAGATTAACATGAACTTTATTTTTGATTGAGATCATGAACCGATTAATGTTAGACCACCACTGAAAACCTGAAAGCACTGAACGGCTGTTTTGTCCTATCGTGGGACTGCTCAGCAGTGCTCATCCATTATTCCACTCTCGGGATTTGCGAAATTTCGTTGAATGGTCCAAGTTAGATATCAACACCGTTGGATACCGGCTCAGTCGTCTATAGGTTAAGCGTTCGCTCGCGAGACCGAAGGCCCTGAGTTCGAATCCGTCCTATGCTTCAAGGTTTTCAATAGTGGTCTAACATCAATCGGTTTATGATCTTAATGAAAAACTTAATAATCTCCACAATCCCATAATGAAATTTATTCTTTAAAATTCAATTTTTATGATGAAACAAGGAAGATTTGTTATTTTGAGAATTGAAATCGGTTTTTGACGACGAATAAATCAAAGAAAATCATGAAACTATGGACAGTTATTTTAAGATGGTGGAGAAGATTTGTAGCTCAGGTGGATGATTTTGGTGGAGTTTTGTTCTCTGAGCTCCAGCTCTAGCTCGGAGAACAAAACTCCACCAACAGTTATTTTATCGTAGTTATTAGAATTCATAATGGTATCATGGTATCCTGTCTGGAGTAAGACAGAAGGTCTTCAGATTCTATTCATAATATAGTTGTTGAAGGATCTAGAATTCTCGCGAAATAACTATTTCAATGTCTTTTAACTTTCATTGAGTTTATTAGATAATATAAACCAATCACATTTTATTATTTGTCTTAAAATTGCAAATTTAACCAATACATAATAAGATTGTTTCGTTGAAATATTCAACGGATATCAACTTGATCTTTGTACAAGATAATTCATAATGAAATTTGATTTCAACCTTAAAGTTGATCTCATTCATTTCTTTATTAACAATAATATAAACTTATATTTTGCTTAAGCAAATATGAATAGTGGCTAGTAGTGGAATCCAGTTTGACATGTGTCTCATCCTACCTAGCACGGTTATTGATCAGTCTCTTGTTAGTATATGTGCATCTTGTGCAAATTGCTTCGATATAACCTTAAGTCACAAGTTTTTTGTAAGCAATGATGTTTAATGTCTAGCATTGAAATCCAGGACGGGCGTTTCATCCTATTTGGTATTTCTCAACAGGATATACCTGCACCACGTAGTCGATTCTCACTCTGGGATTCGAACCCAGTCCCATTACAAAGTGCTAAATATCAATAAAAAGATTCAAGTAAACAACAATACCAAGTGAATTTATATTCTATTTGATTATTGACTAATGACTTCTTTCATATCGATCTGAATCGAGCTTTGTTATAAATTTTAAAAAAAAAAGAAGCAACATTATCCATTCACAATAGTTTTATTATCTTCTCAATGATCATATTACCCATATTGTTTATTGCATGAATTCACCTTCACTTCTTCTTCTTCTTCATCTTTTTTTTTCTTCTTTTTCTTCATTTATTTTATTCTAATAAATTCAAGTTCAATTATACTTCATTTAAATAGTGTTTCACTTATGTTAAATGTGTCAATTTTTTTTATTGTTTTCTAATTTTGTTTGTTTTTTCTTTTCTTTTCTTTTGTTGTTGTTGTTTTATTTTTTTTTATTTTTTTTGTTTGTTTTTGGCTTCATTATTATTATTATTATTATATTGGTACACTATATACACATAGTTATACAAACAATATGAATCTAACAAAACTAATTTTTATCTCTTCCTTTTTTTCTTTTTTTCTTTTTTCTTTTTAGAAAAAAAAAACAGAAAAAGAAAAAGAAGAAGAAGAAGAGAGAAAAAAGTAGCTATGATCTGTTGTTTTAACCTTATCATCAATTGTTTATATACAAACAACAAAATAAACATACCATTTATCAAAATTTAAATTTAATTTAAACTTTCATTATTTGTATCCAGTTTTTTTTTTTAAAATAGGCCACCTACTGTGAAGGTCACAGTATAAATATAATATAATATAGTAAAAGAAAGAAAGAAAAAAGAAAAAAAAATTTAAATGAACAAAACACGAATGATTTAACTTGTATAGACTAAATTACTTAATGCCTTTAGGCTAAATCTTATTTAAATATACTTTAATTATATAGATATATAATCACAATATATAGACAATATGTATTATAGATTTGAATATAGAAATAAGATAGACGATGAAAGAATCTTCAATGTGAAGATAGTTGAAGTAAATGTTTAATGAAATAGGCTTCTTTTCTTTTCTTTTCTCTTCTTTCTTTTCTTTCTTTCTTTCTCTCTTTCTCTTGGAAAATGTTTATTTATCATAAAACAATAGTTTATTATAAGTGGAAATGCTTATAAAAGATACAATTAAATGAATATTCTCTATTCATATATTGTATGATGAATGAAAAAGAAAACAAAAAGATGATTGCGTAATTGAAAATTAGAAACTACTAGTCTATTTAAGTAGTTTAATGAAATAACTTTAAACTGTTTCTTTATCTCTCTCTCTCTCTCTCCCTCTTTTGAATGCAAGGCTTACTATTCTCTTCAATGAATATAATACTTATTCAATCATAGAACATGACTAATAATTATCATGTTTAATTATATCTTAGCAGTATATCTAATTGATTGTTATAGTGTTCACTGTGACAGTTGTCTAGACAAAATACTTCGGATCCGTTGGCCGGACACTATCAATAACAACCTACTATGAGAGAGAACAAACCAGATCCCAGTGGAGGAACAAATTAGGAAGAAGCGTTAGAAGTAGCATAGGATACACATTGAGGAAAGCAATCAACTGAATCACAACGCAAGTCTTCACATGGAATCCTCAAAGTTAAATAAAGGAGAAGAGGAAGACAAAAGAACACATTACTCCGGAAAATCGAGACAGACATCAGAAGAATGAACAAGAATTGGATAGAACTAGAAAGCAAAGCCCAGGACAGAATGGGTTGGAGAATACTGGTCGGCTGCCTATGCTTCATTGGGAGTAATACACGTAAGTAAGTAAGTAAGTAAGTAAGTAAGTAAGTAAGTAAGTAAGTAAGTAAGTAAGTAAGTAAGTAAGTAAGTAAGTAAGTAAGTAAGTAAGTAAGTAAGTAAGTAAGTAAGTAAGTAAGTAAGTAAGTAAGTAAGTAAGTAAGTAAGTAAGTAAGTAAGTAAGTAAGTAAGTAAGTAAGTAAGTAAGTGAGTAAGCGTACACTGTTACTGTATATCAACTTAATTCTCTTGAATATCATTATAGTACTCTAACAAGTTTACCAAATATATATTAGATAATAAGTGTCAAGCATTGAACATAGTTATACAGTTTAAAAATTTCTTACCAGTTCTTGATAAATATCACTATTTTATAATTGACAGTGATGATGATATTGTATATTAATAAGAAATGAATGTAATTGGATTGGTCTGCCGTGAAACTGAAATTATAAACCATCAGAATTAGACTAAGTGATTCAGTAGTTCTATGTATACTTCAACGGTTGAAGAGGATCGGTTCAACTCTATTGTGTTATGATTACCAGTTATTAATGAATCATTAACTAGGACAAAATTGTGGTTCAGTTTTCAATGATTTTTGATCATTCTCAAGATCATGATACTTTGAATTAAGTATAAGTTATTCTTTCACAACATCAATCTATATATGATGAAATCGTTGAGATGATTAATCAGTATGCAAGTATATAATTGAAGAAATCCTCTATTCATGTCTCATGCCAGGATATTGAATGTTAAACGAATGACTCTTTCAATTTGTTGAAAATAATCAGATAGCTTTTTCCTTAATCATTTTTCAATTTTCAATATATGTGTGATATTGAGTGTTTTAAGTCATTTTCTTATTAATCTAGTGAATGAGTCCTGAACACAAAAGCATAATTTGCATTGAAGACTTCATTTCAAGCTCTTACTTTAATTTTATCTACTTTTATCATCTGGCAAATTGAGATTGGCCTATCCTGGAATGTTTATAGATGTATGTGTATAGGTTCAGATGATTCTAATTAAATCTTCAATGAAAATCATACTTTAAACACAGTTAGACATTAATAAATTTGGATTCTGGCTTAGTGGTCTAGAAGTTAAGCGTTCGCACACGTGACCGACAAGTCCTGGGTTCGTAACTCGAGTGGGGGAATGTGGATGCACATTGGTGAGGAATTCCATACTAGCACGAATCGACCGTCCAATTCTTCCAGGTTTTCCATATTGACCTAGCTTTAATTGACTCCTAATGTTTATAAGTGCGATTCTTTGTAAAGGTGTTTGTTGGTAAATCCCAATTTAAGATGAACACAATGTCTACTGTTCATCAGTCGATCGCAATACCTAACATGAAAATTGTTTTTAAACTATACATAAAATGTGATTAAATTCTAATGATTAGGGAGTTGGAAAAAGCCGATTTCAAACTAATGACCTCCATGATCCTAAGGAAAAAATGGAGCATGAACTTATTGTTGGTCACCAGTTACTATGGGATTGGGTCCCTTTACGTTGCTCCACTTCCTTGTGGATTATACCTTTAGGTTAAAGGCTTAAGTTATTATCCCTTAAGAAAACCACCTGCTTTGGTTTGGACACCTGGGAAGTATCTCAGCCTTCACACAAGTTGAATGACGAACTATGGCTCATATGTATTCGGTGCTCCTTTGTACCAATGTTTATGTATGTAAATGAATAAATAATGTTTTGTTATATCCATGATGGATTTGATTCCTTGTCACCCACCTTCACAGTCAAAGACGTTACGACTGAGCTAGCCAAGCTGCAGCTGACCTCCTGTAGGACTGAGATGTATTTACAATTGATTGATCACTGGGTGGTAATCAATGTCATGTGTGCCAGATCCTTCTCAATTCAGATAGAATCACATCAACCAATTTGCAATGTGACGACCAGTCTAGGTGACTCAACATCTTGGTTGTGGGTGGTCAATAGGAAACACTGAACCTAGGTAAACTGATGAATATTAGTGAACTCTCAAAAATAAGACTGACAGTTTCATTGAGAGTATAATAAAAACTACCGTGATAAATATATGATGAATTGCTTTTACTGAACTCTTATGTAGATCAAGTCTGTTGATAATTAAATAACTAACTATAAGAAATACTTTAGTGATTGATATTAAATGATTGCTTATTGATGGCTCTAAATCAAACTTCTGTCAGATCATTTCTGCTTGTTATCGAAGTATACACTATCGCCAATCTTCGTATCTAACTATTGACTTAATTGGCGTTAGTGTATAACGGAATTAAAATAATTCAAATATGAGAATTAATCTTGAATGCGTATTTTTCATACAATCGTTGGTCCAGACAGACGACCAAAGTAATGAAGCACAACGAAATGATGCACAGTGGAGAAGATGTGTGAGCCAACCCCATTTAATCAAACGTTAATCGATATAGTCATTGCTGAGGAGTTCCACAGTAGGACGAAACGGCCTTGCCAGTGCTTCCAGATTGAATAAATCATACAAACAACCATGAATATAAAATAATGTTACTTGAAAGAGTCCTGACATAGAAATGAATCATTTAAATGTTCAGTCAATCGATTATAGTACTCTGATTTACTTAGCAACCAACAGTATGTGAGAAAACGTACATTCTACAGTGTTTGTGGTTCATAAATTATAGTCTCACCCTCGAAATAATACAGTTAATCTATAGAGAAACTGTTTTAAGCCCTTTATTTCATGTAAATTGAAAAGTTATTTTATAAGTTCTATTCGTCAAAGATTAATCTTATTTGGAGTATTATTAAAAACTAAGGTACTCTGTATAGTTGTTACATCTTAGTATAGGTCTTCTTAATAGTGTATACCCACAACCCCACTAAGGATCGAACTCACGACATTTTTTTAGAGAACACTTATCTATTCATAACTATCGTAACCAATGGTTGGAGACTCTGGGTGACATGACTCAGAATCAATCACAATGGCGTCGGTGTACACACTCCCTGTCTTCCCTTAAACTAAGAGATTAAAATTGCTTCATATCTTTCTTTCTACCAACTAATTCTTTCTTCCTATACTATATCCTTATATGCAATCTTTCTTTTATATACTACTGCTATTTAAGTAACTACTTTATGAATCCGGTGTTTATCTTGTTGTGTTAATGAGGTATGGCAACTTGGATGGATGCATATATGTGTCTGGTCCTACATTGTAGCTGACTGACTGATCTGTTCAAAGCACTAGGTCAGTCAGTATACAATGATACAATTCCAATTTAAGTCAGTATGAAGATAATTGAATGTTATTATTAGTGATAAATATTACACTTCTAACATGTTCGAACTTCGAGATGATCTAAAAGGTTTGAAGCTCAAGTGAATTATTTTAATAGAGTTTGATCTTTGAGCTAAATGGTTTGGTTGTGGAGCTTCCATCATCATTTAAAAGAACGATAAGTTGTTCAGTTCTATCTGTAGCTTATACTGATAATGTTGTTCAGAAGAATAATAAAAGCCAAATCATTGAACTCAGAAAAAGAATATATTTGAACTTCACAAAACGGCCGTCCAGTGCTTCCAGGTTTTCCATGGTGGTCTAGCTTCAATTGACTGATGATTTCAACCAGTGAAATTTCTAAAATCTCCACAAAACCCATTCTGATAATAATCAACTGCTCACTAGTGACTTACTTCAGGAAATACTCCTGGAGTTCTAGTGAGAAGCCGTTACCAGTGGAGTTCAACCAGGTCTGTTGTGAGATATCAACTCAGTGAAGACAATTGTGTACGGTGGTGCAACTTTAAGAATTGGTTGAAGTTAGACATTAACACCGTCGGCTCAGTGGTCTAATTGTTTAAGCGCCTAACGTGAGACTGACAGGTCCTGGGTTCGAATCTCGCGGGGTGTTGGATCGTGAGTGCACACTGCTGAGGAGTCCCATACTAGGACGAAACGGTCGTCCAATTCTTCCAGGTTTTCCATGGTGATCTAGCTTCAATTGACTGATGATTTCAACCAGTGAAATTTCTAAAGAATCTCCACAAAACCCAATCTGATAATAATAGTTTATACTTGAAATAAAATGAATTCTTATACATCAATGATATATGAATTTCTTATTTAATAATAAATATCAAAATAATTGAAACATGAGTGTTAGTAAATTAGATTTCAATAATATAAATTATATCCACTTATTATTTGCCTTCTTCTTTCTTCTTTCTTCTTCTTCTTCTTCTTCTTCTTCTTCTTTCTGTACAAATAGTTTTATTTCTTTATTAACAAGAATACAAACCTTTCCCCCACCCCACCCCACACACACACAAAAAAAAGTGTTTTTATGAGATTTATAAAAGTCAAAAAAGAGAGAGAAGAGAAAATGTGTAGAAAATAAATTCATTTTAATAATATGTAAAGAAATAAGTTAAGGTAGATACGAGGAGGGAGAGAAGGGGGAGGAGGAGGAGGAGGAGGAGGAGGAGGAGGAGGAGGAGGAAGGGAACACACAAAAATAAGCATGACAACAATACCAACAATAAATTGTATCTATTACAGTAATCTTACTCTATAAATTCTTGTAATTAATTAGTATTTATCTCTTATATTGTGATTGATAAAAATTCAATTATTCAATTTACTTTACTTTACATTACATAAACATAATACAGGTAAACAGATATATCTCTTCTTATTTCAATGTAAATATACCCTTGTGAAATTTTAACGTAAAAAGAAACAGTAATTAGATTTCATTATATAAACCTTAAATGATATTATTTGGGAATCTTATGAATAAATCTCTGTAGATTATGGAGAGGAGGAGAAGGAGTAGTGATGAGATGTGTGCTACTGATATCGACAGATATAAGTAGTATGTATCATCAGTCGAAAGTGAAATGTCTGGTGGCAGAAGGTTAAGAAGATCGAAGAAAAGAGGATGATTGGTGTGGAAACGGAAGAACAATGAAGTCTGAGATGATTGATTGACATTTTGCAGAATGAAGTCTTTATTGTATCGTTCTCAGATTTTACTAAGCTGTTTTATAACTTTGTACTGAAATATATTCGATTGTGAGATGGTGGAGAAGGTTCGTAGCTCAGATGGATGATTTTGATGGAGTTTTGTTATCTGAGCTCCATGACTAAACCATCCAGCTTAGAGAACAAAACTCCATTAAAAAACATTCGATTATCCCAACTTGTGTTCTCGTTCACTACAATAGTAGGATCCAATTCCCTGCATCTTTTCCTATTTCAGACTCATCAATTAGACTTATCCACGTCATAGTGAGAATATTCATAATAACACTTAAACTCAATGCCTACTGCTTATAAACACCCATAGATATATTTTAAAATATACTAAAAATTATAATTAAACAAAGTTATACTGCGACAATCCGCTGATGATCTACATATTGCCAACACAGATGGAATATAAACAATATGAAATTGTTAACTCTTACAAATACCCACGAATATTCAAACAGAAATTTGTTAGAGTCAGGTTTTTGAAGATGAAAAACAAAAGTAAATTCACTTGCTGTTGTTCTACTTCTATCTTCCCATTGTTATTTAGGATTACAATTGATCAGTCTCATTTTGGCATATATATGCATCCTATGCGGATTGTCTCGATGTAACCATCAATCACAGGTTGTTTAAACAAAGATGGATAGTACCTAGTAATAGTACATCCAGTTGATGAGTCCAAAATGGGACGAAACGCACGTCGAACTGAATTCCACTACTGGTCACTATCCATCCTTGCTTTGTTAAGAAAAAGTAACTTCTGGGAATACAGAATTATTTCAAAACGATCTATCTACTTCAGTTGATGATAAACCCTTCATTACACAAATTGAGTACTATTATGAATAAACTTAGTGTATCTCAAAGATAACGATAAAAAAATATTGATTTTTCCGTGTATATTGTAATTAAGGAAGAAATTTATCACAATTGATTGATCACTGAGTGGTTGTCAAGTCCTTATTTAGTGCAGATCGAATGCTGTCGACCATGTTGCAATGTGGCCACCAGTCTAGGTGACTCAACATTGTGTGCACTATATATTGAGATTAGATGGTGGTCGGAGGTAGTCGACATGAAACCCTAGACCCGGGTTTCGTGGGTGACACGAGATCGAATCCGCCAGGGAGCACCAGTTCCCTCAGGATTACAGGTACACCTTGCTAAGTAGCACGAAACCCGGGTCTAGGGCTTCCTGTCGACTACCTCCAACCATCATCTAAGAAGTTTATTGATTCTCAATGAAGTTTCAGTTGTGTTAATTCCATTAAGTATACAGTTAGTTACTTGAATTTATCAGTAAGGCATTATGGATTTTGCTCATTTTTGTTGTTGTTGTTTTTGTTTTTTTTATTAAAACCATGAATCGATTAATGTTAGATTACCATAGAAACACTTGAATACACTGAATGGATATTTCATCCTAATAAAGGATTACTCAATAGTTCACATCCATAATCTCATTGATAGAATTTGAAACTTTCGTACAAATACCTAACCTTTAAACCATTGAACCGGTGTCGAATAGTCTCCATGTCTAACTTCTATTGATTCATAAATAGTTGTCAAATTATATTTTTATTTAAAGAATATAGAACAATTGAATATTGTTGTACAATAGAATTGAACATTATCTGATTTGTTTAAATGGTCTATTATTATTATTTTAATAGGATACACGTGTTTAAGGGATGGATACATCATTAACATGATGAATATAGTTACTCATATCTATTGAATTGTATATTCATAATAAGTCAATTATATACAAGTGATCATTTATATATCAATAAAATTTATATTAATCCCATGCATCATATAGTTTAAATGATGTATCTATTAGTGTATTGTTCAATTATATAGTTCATTATTATTTGGCATAGAATATTAATAAGAATAAATGAATATTATTCTTATTAGTATTCATATTCATATTCATTCTCATTCTCCTTTTTCTTCACCTTCACCACCGTCTCTTCATCCCTATCCTCCTTTCCATCCTCCCTCCTCCTCCCCTCCTCCTCCTCCCCTCCTCCTCCCTCCTCCTCCTCCTCCTCCTCCTCCTCCTACTACTACTACTACTACTACTACTACTACTAACAATAATAATAATAATAATAATAAGGTCAATCAAAACAATTATTCAATTATATTAATTAATATATAAATGATTAATAATAGTTAATTATTATTAGAAATGTCATTAGTCAATTAAATAAAATTCATTTCATCACTTAATTGTATTGACTCATACTTTATGAATAATGATAATCTTAATATAAAAGCAAAACTGATATGCACTAGTCAGTCAGTCAGTCAGTCAGCCAGCCAGCCAGCCAGCCAACCAACCAACCAACCAAGATCATTCTGGGCATCGAATTGATGAATGTTTCTTCCTTTTTCAAATGATGATTTCTAAGAGATAAAAGAATAATCAACTAGTTGTTATCATTTATATCAGTGAATTGAGTAGATGAATCAGATAGAACGAATCATCTTCATTGTAAGAAAAATAGAGATCACTAGATTAAGAATAAAGTAAATTAATTTTATAGATGAAGAGAAGTTTTAATGTAAAGAAGAAATAGAAAATAATAATAATAATAATAGCTCCTGATTTTTAGTAATTGTCCAACTTGTCATTAATTTCAATGGTTAAGATCATGATTTAATTGAAGTAAAACCATCATGGAAAACTTGGAAGTACTGGACGACCGTTTCGTTGTATTGTGGGAAACCACAGCAGTGCACATCCATGATCGCGCCCTCCGCGAGATTCCAACACAGGACCTATCAGTCTCACGCGTGAACACTTAAACTCTAGATCACTGAGTCGGCATCCAGTGGTGTTAATATCTAAATTTAGCTAATCCACGAAATTGATCAACACATTCATTATTATGATCAGTGAGTTATTATCTCACAACAGACCTGGTTGAACTCCACTGCTCACTGATTCTTCCTAGAACTCCAGGAAATACTTATTGAAGCCAGTCACTCGTGAGCATATGCTAGATAGTCTAGCTTCAGTTGACTCATGATCTCAACCATTAAAATTATTATAATTTCCACAAAAACCCCTTCTGATATAAATTATCATTAATTGAAAATTAGCTTTGAAAAAGATTTAAAGTGATAAATGTTTAGATTAAAATCAATGTCTCACACTTCACTGTTTCTTCATTTCCATACCAATTGCTTTCTGTTCTCGTTTTTTTCCTCGTTGATCTCAACTTTCTGCTGCCAGACATTCTATTTCCTGACTAGCGTTATATACTACTTATATCGATATAAGTAGCACATATCACAATGGCAACTAACCAATGAAGTAACCCCTTCTCCTAGTATGTTAATACTTTGACTAATTCTATTAGATAATCTATTTTGTTGTTAGATAAATGTGATAATTAACAGTATTTGAATGAGAGTACAAACTACGAATCCTAGAAATAATACAATGAATGTATTGTATATGGAATTTGTTCGTAATAATTTATTCATATATTTGGTTATATAATATCTTACAGAATCCTGTAATCGTATCAAAAAGTTAATAATTTAGTAAATAAGACACGAAATAGGTTAAGCGTTCGCGCGCGAGACCAAAGGCTCTGAATTCGTATCCTGCCAGTGAGATTCCAGATGCACACTGCTGACGAGTCCTACAATAGAACGAAATGATCTTTTAGTGCTTCCAGGTTTTCAGCGGTGGTCTAACATACATCGTTTCATAATATTAATCAAAAACAAGTATTTTTGTGGTCCTATATCTGATTCCAGTTAAATTGTATGATTGATTGTTATTGAGATATACATGTCACCAATCCTCGTATATAATCGTCGACTTGAATTACGTCAGTGAATCATGGAATTAAATAAGTCAAACACGAGAATGAATTTTCATATACATAGATTTTGAACAATCATTGATACAAGCAGACGGTCAAATGAACGAAGCGAAATGACCTGTGAGTCAACTTGATTTCAGATTCAGACTCAGATTTGTATAGTAAGGACAGAAGGCCTATGGACTACGTTATTCCTTTTCTAGTATGCTTCTGTGAGTGTCCAGTCTTCTCTTGAAAGAGTCAATTGAAGGTGCGGACACCACTACTTCGGGAAGCAGGTTCCAAGTTTTGATGACTCAGTGTGAAAACCTGTATGCCACGGGTATTTTGTTCGTTCTTGGCTTTCCTACTCGCCTGCTACGTCCTCCGAGGTGTCCCGATCTAGTGGGAAGAAAGAGAGAGAATAAGTTAGGTACGAAATCATTTCTCAGTATTCTGTACATCAATATTAGATCTCCCCTTAGTCTGCGATAGCACAGAGTAAAGAGGTTCAGCTTTTCAAGCCGCTCTTTGTATGTTATTCATGGATATCATGTTTACTATGACACAATAATAAATATTTATTAGCCATGACTAAGGATGAGTTATAGTTAAAAGATTTCATGTTAGGACGAAAAAGTTATTTATTCCTTCCATGTTTTCCATTTCCCCTGTTATGATACCAATCTGAATGATTCTTTCAACAATTTTCGTCTTTGAATAAGATTCTAGGAAAATGATTTTTTACATTAGAAACAATTTCCTAGCTTATATACATAAACCTATGATTACTAGATTATTAAATTTATATGAATTCCATATTAAGCCGTGTATTTTTTGTAGGTCCACATATTTTGTATTAACCAACTTAACTACTTATAAGTAGTTAAAAATAACAAACAAACAAACTTTTGTCGCTGACATGATATGTGACTATGATAATTGAATTGTTCGGTAAACTCTTAATGTTTATATCCATAAATGATTTCTAAATCTTTTTTTTATTATGTTACAGTCAACTCAAGATTTAGTTTAAGTAATAGATTCTATTTAATAGACATGAATACATCATTAGTGTTAACATTTGAAAATGATACTTCTAAACAAAGAATATTAACCTTCCCCCTTAGTATTTTTGAAGCATAACAATACACTATAATGATAATACATAGTGATTGTGACTCTTTTAAAGATTCTTTATGTGTATGTTTGGCGGGTGGATTGAGGGCAGGTGGATTTGTTTATCTGTATGCCTTCATTTATTCCATTACCTAATTATTTAAAATTGGAGTGTGTCTATAAACATTATCCAATGAATTAGTTATACATGCATAATCTCATACAGAATCTTATTTCTTAAAGCAAAAGTAAAAGCAATAGCAAGAACTGAATGTTGTAAGGATGAATAAGTTGGGGAAAAAAAGAGGAAGTATATATGAACTCCTTTCAATGGTAACAATAAATACAAAAGAAAATAACTGAATAGTATCTAAAAATAAATCAACTAACATTGAAATTACCTGAAAATTTACGCTTGAATTATAAAAGAAGGTAATAGATACATTATCTATAATAGTTATAATTTTAATGATTCTTATGTGAATATTGATGACAATATTCATATGAATGTGGTGGTGGTGGTGGTGATGGTGCTGATGGTGGGCGGTAGCAACCTAAAAAGAGTAGTGAATGAAGCATATAATGAATGAATCTTCCTTTCTTTATCATCTAAACAATGAATTAAATCTATCCATATATATATATACAAAGAGTTAAGATAAAGGAATAATGTAGTTTGCCACTTGATTATGTGTATAAGTATATATATATGTGTGTGTTGAATGCCACTAAGAGAAAAAGACATTGACAACAGAATCTACAGTCTATTTATCTATAATGGTTGATGAAATTTTCTAAAAGAAACACTACCATTGAAACATTGTTCATTGTAATGAATGATGGAAGATTTATTCATGTGTATATGTATGTATGTGTGTATGTGTGTATGTGTAAATGGTTCAATGTTTAAGTGTATACACACTTGAGATAAGGAATTTCAACATCTTTTATATAATATAATAAAGTGATTTCAAGTACTGAAATAATCATACTTTATTGTTATTATTACTATTGTTTGGCAATATTCACAAATTGATTTTTAGTTAAAATACGAAACTCATATTTCATATTGGATGTTGGCTTAATAGTAGTCTAGAGGTTAAGCGTTCGAGCGCGAGATTGATAAGTTCAGGGTTCAAGATTGACGAGGCAAGATCGTGGATGTACACTGCTGAGGAATTTCATAATAGGACGAAATGGCTGTCAAACAGTACTCCAAGGTTTTCCAGATGGTTTAACTTCAACTGACTCATGATCTCAACTAGCGAAATTAATATTTAACGGGTTAATATTTTAACAAACTTCAAATGACGATTTTTTAACGAATATAAGGTATTTAGTAGTAGATGAAGAAAATGTAATGAGTTTAACGGTTGAATTTATGAGTTGATCTAAGCTAGACCACTATTCAAAACCTAGAAGGACTGAAAGACTTTGTTGTTCTAGTATGGAACTCCTCAGTAATATACATGCATTATCTCACGAGCAGGACTCGAACTCAGGATACTCGGTATTGTGTAAGATTACTCAACCTCTAGACCAGTTCAATAATAACTAAATTATTATGAGTTCAAATTTGATTAGTTTAATCTAATTGGTAAAGTTTCAATTTTGTAAAAAATTAGTTTGATACAACATCATTACAGTCATATTGTTTTAAAAGCCTTAAATTGAACTTGAAATTATATTAAGGGAAAGTATTTAAATATTGAACTATTTAATCATTTCCTAGATCACAATAAAAAGGTTCAAAATCTGTGATCTAATAGAATCAACTTAAGGTTCTGTTTTCTCTTATCAAATGGTCAATGGCTGAAACTCTTTACCCAAACATTTGGTATCAACATCATTCGTGAACATTCTCAAAGAGAAGCTTGATCTTCATTAGAAAATAAACTGTAAGAATTAACACCGATCTACTGATCCTTATTACTAATAACTGACATTTTTGTTGCAGTTTTATTTTATACCCATATATATATATATATATGAACTAGAATAATATTCACCGATCTAAGCTTATATGAGTATATGATTTCTTTGATCCAGTAAGTCGTTAATAAGCATTAGTTTCAACAATAGTTTCGAGTTGTTGGATCATTCACAATCAATGATTTTAAATATTCCTTTCCAGTTGAGATTTGAATGCCCCATGTTCACCACTTAATGAATTTGATGATGTGTACTAGTAAGAAACAATTGCTATCCACTTTTTACTATATTTATGTAACTAACATAAAAACAAACAAAAAAATCCAAGAAAATTTAAGTTGATTCAACTCATAAATTAAAATATATACATCTATTCATTACTTACAATTCAGAAAGATCGTTTGGCTTTTGTCAAGTTACGTCACCCATAGAGAATGTGAGATATTCGCCTATCAATTAAGGGGTGAGTATACTGTGTATCAGTTCATTTTGTTCTACTTTACGGCTGCAAAACAGGGCCATTAATGGTAGAACATATTCGTAAGTTACTAGTATTTGATGATAGATGTCCTAGAAATATTGCTCGCGTGTGCTGGGATCACCGGGTCAGTAATAGTGAGGTTAGACGCAAGGTATTAGGGAATGATGATGGTAAATCAGTTGATGATGTTGTGAATCTTCATCGACTGAGATGGTTGGGCCACGTGTTACGTAGGCCTGAACACCGATTACCGCAACGTGCAATGCTAACCGGTGTAGGGGATGGTTGGAAGAAAGTTAGGGGCGGCCAAACCAAAACGTGGCATCAGTGCTTAAAGTCACTAACTTGTAGTCTGAGCCATGTTGGTAGATGCAGACTACTTGGTTGGGGTCCGCGTGACTATCGTAACCAATGGTTGGAGACTCTTGGTGACATGGCTCAGAATCGATCACAATGGTGTCGGTGTATACACTCTCCATCTCCCCTTAAACTAAGAGATTAAAATTGCTTTATATCTTTCTTTCTACCAACTAATTCTTTCTTCCTGTACTATATATTTATATGCAATCTTTCTTTTATATATTACTAGTAGTGTTCATCTTGTGCCATTGAGATATGGCAATTTGTAGCAATGTATATATGTGATTTGGTTCTACGTTATAGCTGACTGACTGCCTGACTGACTTATGATATTTATGTCATGTTGAAGAAAGTTATTAGTAGAAAGCCATTTTTCATTGTATGTTACATAAATGAATAAACAATTAAATCCTTCATTGTAAATAAGTATCTTCTTTCATCAATCTAAAGTGTTGAATGAAAAATACTCACACTCACACTCACACACACACACACATACACAAAGTAGTTTTGATAATTGACTTGAATAGCAAGTTATTGAAGTGTTTAATTTTAATTTTCCACCTTATTCCTTTTTATGTATACAGTTTAACTCTTAATCCAACCGATTGGAATATGTACGCGTGTTTGTTTATAATGATGTGCATTTGTGTGTGTGTGTGCATATGTGTGTGTGAATGTGTGCGTGCGTGCGTGTGTATATGTGTATAATTGTTGAGATTTTCATTTAATCCACTCCATTGTAATTGAGTTTCCAAAATGGATATTTTAATGATTACATAATAATAATCATCATCATCATCAACATCATCATTGGAAAGAGTTAAATGGTACAGAAATATAAAAGAAAAACAAAACAGGATTATCTTTTATAAACAGTCTTCAACGTCAATGGGAAGATACAAGTCAAACATCATTGGAGATTACAGGTCATTGATTGATAGAATGTGATTAGATTATTAATTTAACCTATTAAACATGTGCTACTACTACTTAATACATTCATATAAGTAGATTTAATATTATCTGTAATTATTTTATTACAGATAAATGATTCAATTGAACAGTAGGGGGGTTTTATATATATATTAGAATGGGTTTTGTGATAGATATTATATAGTCAATTTAATAGTTGAGATCATGATTTCATTGAAACTAGACCATTTATGGAAAACTTGGAAAACTTGGACAACTGTTTCATCCTATTCTGGGACTTTTTAGCAATGCACATCCACGCTAAATTCAAACCCAGAACCTATCAACCTATCAACCAGTAGATCACTGAACTGACCGGCATCCAACAGTGTTCATGTCTAACTTCAACTAATCCACAAAATTGAGCAACACACTCACCATATATGTAATGTTAACAAGAATACTTTAATTACAGTATGATTTGATCTTCATTTGACAAAACTATACTATAATTTTTCCTATTATCCTAAAGAATATATATGTATATATATAGGAGCCACACCAAGGTCAGGATTTTCAATACAAATGTCAAGACAATTCTACTGTATGGGGCGGAGGCCTGGAGAAATACGAATGCCATCATCCAGAAAATACAGGTGTTTATGCACAGTTGTCTATGTAAAATACTTCGAATCCGTTGGTCGGACACTATCAACAACAACCTACTGTGGGAGTGAACAAACCAGATCCCAGCGGAGAAAGAAATCAGGAAGAAGCGCCGTAAGTGGATAGGACACACATTGAGGAAAGCACTGAAGTGCATCACAAGACAAGTCCTCACATGGAATCCTGAAGGCCAAAGGAAAAGAGGAAGACGGAAGAACACATTACGCCGGGAAATGAAAATAGACATGAGAGAAATGAACAAGAATTGGATGGAATTAGAAAAGAAGTCTCAGGACCCAGTGAGTTGGAGAATGCTGATCGGTAGCCTATGCTTCATTAGGAGTAATAGGCGTAAGTAAGTACGTAAGTACGTAGGAGCCCTAATTACAAAGAACAAAAGACAATTAACTTCCATGTTGATCAATAAATCAATCAATAAATAAATAATTAAGAATAAAAAAACACTTCAAAAG
Source organism: Schistosoma mattheei (assembly GCA_944470405.2). NCBI lineage: Eukaryota > Metazoa > Platyhelminthes > Trematoda > Strigeidida > Schistosomatidae > Schistosoma > Schistosoma mattheei. The sequence goes on from OX103943.1 coordinate 87,294,124, forward strand.
TTTGTCATAATACTCAACTCAATTAGAAGAAAATATCAACCAACAACAAAGAATATTGCGTGAATAGAATGAACAAGAAAAAGAAGAAAAAGAAGAAGAAGAGGAATGACTGAAAATGAAGGTAACTATTTCTTTCCTCCTTCTTCTTCTTCTTCTTCTTTTTCTCAATATCCCTTAGGATTTATGAATTTATTCATAGAATCATACTGTTTTTTTATATTAAGACTATGCTACTATTATTATTCATTACAAATAAAAGTTAATTCAATCATTTGCATGTGTATTTCACGTATAGTTCATAATAATAATAATAATAATAATAATAATAATAATAATAATAATATCATCACCATCTTAATTAGTGTATACAGTTTTGAATCCTTCTTATTAATATATATATATATATATATATATATATATATATGATATACTTGTGTGTGTGTGTGTTTCGATGGTAGGTGGGTTGATGGGTGGGTGGGTAGGTGGATGGGTGGTTCGATACATGGACGGATGGATACATGTTTCAAATGGATATAAATTAGGAAATATTTGAGACAGTCCATAATTTCTTCTATTCATTGTGATATAGATATAGATATAGATTACATATACATATATATATATATATATCTTTCTCTTCGTGAATTTATTGAATAAAATAGTTGTGATTTTTTTCTTTTTTTTCTTTCTTTCTCTTACTCTCTCTCTCTTTTTCTTTTCTTTGTTTTTCTCTTTTTTTCTTTTTCTAATTCATTCATCATAAAATTCACTTCATTATAAATTTGCGTGTTTTTCTTTTCAACTATTGAAATGATAAAATTTAAAAACAAACAAACAACAATAGTAGTAGTAGTAGTAGTATTAGTAGTAGTATATTGTCTCGTTGAAGTGATTCTTTCTTTCTTTTTCTCGGTTTCTCTGTATTCTTTAAATGAATTCGTTTATATTCATAATTAAATATAAATAAACTGAAAAATGAAATAGAAATGAATCTCACACACTCACTCTCTCTCACTCTTTCTCCATAGATATATGTATAGTCCATAACAGAAGGGTTTTTCTTTGTGGATACTATAGTAATTTCAATGGTTGATATTATAAGTCAATTGAAGCTAGAGCACCATGGAAAACCTGGAAGTATTGCATGAGACTGATAAGTCTTGTGGTTCGAATCTTTCGAAGCGGGATCGTGGATGCACACTGCTAAGTAGTCCAATAATAGGATGATTTAGCCGTTCAGTACTTCTAGATTTTCCATAATAGTCTAGCTTCAATTGACTCATGATCTTAATCATTGAAATTTATATGTATTGTGTCAAATTAAAGTTTTGAGAGATATACTTTGAACCGAAAAATAAAACAAACTCTTGCCAATCTAAAGATTATGTACATGAATTGAATAGAATCTCCTGAGCTCAGTGGTTAAATTCTCAGAATGGGATAACTATTTTTCTTATGTAACAGTCTTGTGGATGTTATTTGATCATTAACACTTGTCTAGATTCTTGTAAATCTCTTAGAATGTACAGGTTTAGTAAACCTTACGAATTATTATACACCAGTTAAATATCGTAATTAATTAAGATGCATGTAGAAATGTTATTTTAAATAAAACTGTAGTGAACATGAGCACAAGTCTGTGTGCGGGGCAATCGAATGAATGTCTCAAACCTAACTGCTTCTTTTGCAAATATCAGTCAATCGTCTAAGACTTCACTGTTCCTTCATTTCCATATCAATTGCTTTCTATTCTCATTCTTCCCTTCTTGATGTTCTCAATCTTCTACTGCCAGACGTTATATTCCTGACTCGCGTCATATACTGTATATGTCGATATAAGTAACACACACACACACACACACACCACAAAACGACTTCACAGCAGTTGCACAAATAACAATAATTTTTAACCAAATTAAAGAGAAGTATAGGTTGCAATCCATTAATAAAAAGCTTTTAGCACTTAATTTTAACTCAAAGTACAAAACTTAATTCTCTTTTTCAATAAACGTGATAAAGCACTCAAAATGTTGATATACTATACATTTTACATAATATCACTTTTATATACGACTCTAAAACTATAGCAGACCTTTTCAGTGGTATTTTTGCGGATGATAAAAAAGTCCTAAATGGTACTCTTTCAAGATTGGTGTGCGTGACTAGTAACTCAATAAAATCTATCTCCTTCACATGCTTAAATATTAGTAAGGCTATAAACACCCTTAAGGTATTGAGTGACCATGAAGTAGACGAGATTTCATCCTTTCTCTACAAATGTGGTCGTTCATATTCTTCTTCTTCTTCTTCTTCTTCTTCTTCTTCTTCTTCTTCTTCTTCTTCTAAAGGTGTTTACTCTCTCTGTGGAATTAGGTACTAACACTTAATATTTGCCAACCTCGTATATCATACCACGTTACATATCTAGAGATAAGACTGACATAGACAATTAGCAACCCATAAATATTAATCAAGTTATCTTCAAGATTATGGTAAAGTTTGATTTATTTGTGGAGCTTTCATCGTTCTTCTGAACGACATCATCATCAGCACAAACTTCAGGTAGAAGTGAATTGTTCGAATTTCTCCACATATGGCTCACAACTTATCCTGTAGACCTCGATGTTGATTGATTCTTATTGATCATAAACTTGTCATTGTTTACTTCTTTATTTTGGTTGTATCCCCACGACCAAACCATCCAGCTCAGAGAACAAAACTCCATCAAAATCATCCATCTGAGCTACAAATATTCTTCACCATCTCAAAATTTTTTAAAATATCTATCTGTTGTATAAAAAACTTGATTGTACAAACTCTATGGAAGGTTTCGTTGGCTTGATATCACCTGCTTAATAGTGTTAGGCTATTTTGGCATTTTCTGTTTTCATGTTTATATATATCTTCTGATTTATACTACATTCCACATCATCGAATGCAAAGAATTCACGTAAATGACCTAAATCTTCAATAAAGAATCCTACATAAACTGTTAACCTATGTAATCAGAAATCATAGAGCGAGATAGCGGAAATTTAAGGAAATGAAGATCATCAATTTCACTATGAATTGGCAACCATAACATTCATCTCAACAAGTTCTACATATGGAACTTACTACTTTTGTTATAAATTTAACCTGCTAGTCAATTTCTCTATTAGACATTTTTTCACTCATATCACTACGTTTTGGTCGCTATTTTTGTATATTATGATCCTGGAGTACCTAACTAATCATAACATGATTTGTCTTCATTATGACGCCTCAATTTTTAAATACGTTAAATATATTATATTACTTAAAAGTTTGTAAGTAGGCTGAATTATCCATAGAAATAATGCTTTAAGCAAAAACAACAAAATTTCACAGGTTGAAATCATGAGTCGATTGAAGCTAGACCACCATGGAGAACCTGGAAGCACTGGACGGTCGTCTCGTCTTAGTATGTGACTTCTCAGCAGTGCGCATCCATGATGTCTAACTTCAACCAATCCACGAAGTTGCGCCACCGTACACAATTGTCTTCACTGAGTTGTTATCTCACAACAGACCTGGTTGAACTCCACTGGTAACGGCTTCTCACTAGAACTTCAGGAGTATTTTCCTGAAGTCAGTCACTAGTGAGCAGTTGATTATTATCAGAATGGGTTTTGTGGAGATTTTAGAAATTTCACAGGTTGGAATCATGAGTCGATTGAAGCTAGATAACAAAATTATTTTCATTTTGTGTTGCCAACGTTTTAGGCAATAGAACGGAAGCAAACTATTCAAAATTACCTTTTTGGATTAACTAAATAATGGAGTTAAGAATTCGTTTCTAACCACAAAAACGTGGCAAACTTGAAAATATACAGGTTAATATGAACGAGCAACTGCTTTGGTACTGATTATTGATAGATCTTTTAAATCTATTTAAGTTGATACGGAGATGATTTGTGTATAGCATAAATGTATGTTTGGATTGCGTAAAATATCCCCATGAAATGTATTACTCGACTAGGGAGATGTTGAAGAATCATATAAGGTGAAACAGGTAGCAACTAACATGTTGACAATAAAATAAAGCATCTATATAATGTGATGCAAAATACATATAACTAGAAATCTTTGTATCCATAATCACTTGTCTTCTCTTTAAATTGAATCATGATCCCAACTATTAAAATTACTATAATATCCACAAAAAATCCCTTCTGATATTAATCAACATATACTCACTAGTGAACTGGCTTCAAGAGGTATTTCCTGGAGTTCTAGTGAGAAGCAATGACCAGTGGAGCTCAACCGGGTCTGTTATGAAATAGTAAATCACTAAGGTCAATGGTGGATGTGTCGCTCAGTTTCGTGGGCTGGTGGAAATTAGACATTAACACCATTGGATGCCGACTCAGTGATATAGAGTTTAAGTGTTCGCGCGCGAGACTGATAGGTCCTGTGTTCGAATCTTGCGAGGCGGAGTCGTGGATGTGCACTGCTGAGGTGTCCCACAATACAACGAAACGGCCGTCCAGTGTTTCCAGGTTTTCAATAGTGGTCTAGCTTCAATTGACTCATGATTTCAACTACTAAAATTACTATAATGTTGGACTAGTAATTCGATTTTACTAAAGTATGAATGTTTTGTTTTTATTTGTATTAAATTATTAAACTGAACAATGTCATCTATTTTCACTTTGTAATTCTTTTGTTTAAACTAATGTATTGCGTTCTAATTTAACTTAGATAACTCAAATTTCATGTTCGTTAAACTTGAGAACATTAAGATAATGTATTCAAGTAGTGAAGTGTACAAGAACACTAGTGGGGACAATCGAATGTATTTCAACATAAAATTACAGAATCATTTAGTTAAATCTGAGAACCATACTGTAGATAATTCATTTGTAAAGTGTCAATCGATTGTCTTAAACTTGAGTGTTCCTTTTGCAAATGTCAATCAATCGTCTCAGACTTCAATGTTCCTTCGTTTCCACACCAATCATCCACTGTTTTCGTTCTCTTTTCTTCTAGCTTCTTAACTTTCTGTCACCATGTATTTCACTTTCTATTGATGTTACATACTACTTATATCTGTCGACATCAATAGCACACAATACAGTAGATCTAGAAGGGTCAGGATCATACTTTCTTAACGAAAATATGAAGAATATTTAAAATACATTATGTCTGATGCTTATTTAGAAATTTGATGATATACTACTTCATCGTTTGATTACTACGACCGGTGATGTGACACACGTAACTTTATTGCAAACCTGTATTTTCTTCAAATGAAAAAAAATGCGGCAGTTACACGCGGACAATATTCATATAACATGCCTGAAAATGCCTGAGGTGAAAGGTTAGTTTCCAGTAAAAATGGAAAACTCAAGATTTTGTTTCCTAAATTTTGATTCAAACAGTCGAATTTTTCATTATAGATTTTCCTAAATGTTCAAATGCTGGTCATCCTATTAAAAACGAGGCATTTTCACAAATGACCCGTGTACTGCTCTCCACCAAAAGGCACCATACTCTTATATGTTTATTGAGATAGGTAAACTGTTTCCCTTGACAACTGAAAATGGTATGTCTGAGGTTAAGATCGTCTTCATAGCAACCCTATCAAACACAGGAAACCTGTTACAATTATCTAAATCAACCACTCAATCTTACAACTAGGCGTGATGAAAGGTTGTTTTTAGATGTCCACGTGCGTATGTGTGTGTTTAAAAATCCCTCCATCCACACATTTGGTGTGACAGTAGTTTTTTGTCCCTCCCAACATATAACTTTATTTCATTAGCTCTTTTCACTCATGTGGATTATGTTAATTTTTTGGTTCAAGTGAGATTATGGTAATTGTTCTGTGTGATGTTTTGGCCTTGTAGTGACTCACATTTATCACGAAAACACGATTGGTTTGATGAAAACAATTATTATTATAACCAATTGTACCAGTGCTTGATTTAATGTGCTCTTTGTTTAACTGTGCTAATGACAGCTATATTATGCTCCCATTATTATTCTTACACTTCGATTGGGACCTCGCCCGAATTCGGTTACGCTCAGTGACCAAGCTTGTATCCTGGCACGATCTCGGTATCCTTTCGATACCACGAGATCGCCAGCAAATATATCTCTACTTGGTCCATTAATTGCCTTCTGATATTTGGCTTCCGGGGGATTTAATGGATATCGTGGCACGCGTTCCTTTGTAGTGGTGTTCATAGTCAATTTCGACTCGACTCCACGCTGCAGTCTAACGATAATCTTTTTCGTTATGTGCTTTTGCTATCGATGAATCCTGTTTTACTTGACGTTTATACTTGGCGGCTACTCATCTTAAATCCTCGTTTTTAATTGTTCACTCTCGGATTGACCGATTCGATCTGAACATCGTGGATTAAATTATGTCCTCGGTTTGTCAGCAACGTTATGTTTTTTTCTAACAAACAGTCAGTATTGTGTTTCTTAACAAGTTGTCCACTTATTATTATTATTTTAGTTTGATTATACTAACATTTAAAGTACAGGAAAACGTTCTCTGCTTGTTAGAAAACGTATACTCCTCGACTATTCGATTATGCTGAATCGTGTTACATAACTGTGACACGAATGTTGGGGCACATGTATGACTTCATGCTCATCTCCACGTCAAAATAGTACAGCTGTTGTAGCCGAAGCTTTGAATTTTGATTTATTACCAGCATTTTGGTGCGTCACCAAGTAAGTGTAGATCTAGATCGGGATTTAAAAAATCAGGATCTTAAGCATGGTTATTTTCAGTTATGACTACAGATAAAATATTTGTAGCTAAATGAATATGATGTTAAGAATGGAAGTGAGTCATGTCTTTTTTACCTTTATTGCCAATCCGCTTTTTGCTGATTCTGCTGTCTAATTGGACGATAGTGATGCATGAGGATTTTAGTTTCACGACTATGTACTAACTCGAGTGGTTTCTTAACCAATGTCAGGTAACGTTTTGATATAATCGATTCAACTGTCTGTGCCATGGTCTGGTCAAGATTCATCTGTTTCTTTACACTGACCGTTTTACAGACATGACTGACTCGTTAAGTTTAAATTTAATTTGAATGGGCGTCATAGAATCCGGATTAATAGTCATTTAATCACCTTGTGAAGAAACTACCGGAATTATTCATACTTAATTTTGTCTCTATGTGCGAGTCATTTAAGTTAATTTGATGTTTGAACGTATTAGCTTTCAACCTAAAGAGTTTGTAGACGTAAATAAATCCCCAAAATACATAGTTCTGTGTGTTTTTAAAATTGATGCTGACCTCACCCTATCTAAAAGCGCTCAGTCACCGATTGGCAAGTGATCACGAGCAGGTACACTGTGCTATACATCCCTCTCATCTGCTAGCCAGCTCAGACCAAACTATTTTTGACATATCGACAGTTTTCCAATGATACTTTCTAACCACTGTGGTGTTTGAATGAACTAATGATTCCTTTGTACTTGTTGAATGCTTGATTTTGAATTCCAAATTCAGTACATCCGTTAGTGCTTATCTAGTAATTCTTGATCCAAGTGCGTTATTTCTGGGATTCTTAGTTTATATTATAATTCAAATACTTCTAATCATCATAACCACTTCATTTCTGACTTCTTATTTGACTTGTTTAATATGCTTCTTTTATAAAGATGTTACATGTGAAGTTGTTGTTGAACTCCGAATACCTGTGAAAACTTTAGTGATGGGCTCAGTGTGATCTGGTACACCAAACAATCAACTGTTTGTCTGTTCCCTGTCGTAACATTATATGTCACTCTTTGATTTTGATTTTTACACACGATGATACTGTTTTCGTATTTTCGAATACTTTTTCCGTATACTTGTTGATCTTATCTTTATTATAACGGAACAGACATCTAATCTGTTTAGGATTAAGACTCATTAGCCTTCCACCTTTCAACTTGTGAAATTCTAACCCAATAATACCTAAGCATGGTTCTGAAACGCAGAATCTGACTCCCACGAGTACAACATGATAGACATATGTACACAATTCCCCACAGTAGTCAAGACAACGATGCGATTTCAACAGGCGATTCACACCTATGTTTACTAGTGACGTTGCTAAACCCAATGATACTTTAAAGAAGGTTGTCCTTAGACGTGGAGATAGCTTTCCTCAAGAGGTGCAGGCGATCCTTGTCTCATCTCGAAATAACGCCGTGAACAAACTGGCTGCATCCGCTGACCAGATTCTGGAGACCACCAGAACCGCCAGTCCTAGGGTTGATTCTGTCAGAGAAAAGCCTCAAACTTCACAAAATTACGTCACGGACATCTGTTACACCCTAACGAGTTATCTTAATATGTTATAACCATAGACTCTCGAAAACTCGGAGTTCATCACGAAAAAGAACTGTCCCTCCACCATAACAGGATGATGGTCGCAATTAATGCTAGTGCCACAAAAAACATGGCAAGTCTTCTCGAGATCGCAGAAACCCCTGCAGGTTCTCACGCCTCAAGGGGTCCGACATGAAGTGCTCTTCGGAAAAAGGCCCCACCAGCACGCGTTAACAGCTACCGTGGCTGGCGAACATAGCAATAACAATTATTTGCGTCCAGCTGATGACCAGAACGACCAGTGAAAAGCAAGGAAGGCGAGGTAATCATCATCATCAAAGAACAACGAAACGGGTGGGTAGAACACTTCAAAGAACTCTTGAATCGACCAGCCTCACTGAACCCACCCAACATCGAATCAGCACCCACGGACCTCTCAATCAAAGTTGTCCCATCAACATGGGAAGAGATCATTATGGCCATCAGACAAATCAATAGAGGCAAAACAGTGGGACCACACGACTCAGCAGCAGAGGCACTGAAAGCAGACGAAGCAGTAACTGCATATTCTCTTCAGCAAGTTCACATACTCTTTCGAAGCAATGAACGGTGTCAGGCAAGTTGCTTACTCTCACCCCTTCTCATTCTCCTGGTTATCGACTGGATCATGAAGACGTCAACATCTGAGGAGAAGCACGTGATACAGTGGACAGCTAGGATACAGCTGGACGATCTAGACTTCGCAGATTATCTGGACCTTCTATCGTAAACGCAACAACAAATGCAGGAGAAGACGACCAGCGTAGCAGCAGTAGTAGGTCCCAATATACACAGAGGGAAAAACAAGATTCTCCGAAACAACACAACATGCAACAATCCAATCACAATTGACGGAGAAGATTTGGAAGATGTAAAAACCTTTACATATTTGAGCAGCACCATTGATAAACACGGTGGATCTGATGTAGATGTGAAGGTGCGGGTCGGAAAAGCAAGAGCAGCATATTTACAAATGAAGAACATCTGGAACTCAAAACAACTGTCAACCAACACAAAGGTCAGGATTTCCAATACAAATGTCAAGACAGTTCTACTGTTGTATGGAGCGCAAACCTGGAGAACTACGAAAGCCATCATGCAGAAGATACAGGTGTTTATTAATAGTTGTCTATACAAAATACTTCGAATCCGTTGACCAGACACTATCAACAACAACCTACTGTGGGAGTGAACAAACCAGATCCCAGCAGAGGAAGAAATCAGGAAGAAGCGCTGTAAGTGGATAGGACACACATTGAGGAAAGCACTGAAGTGCATCACAAGACAAGTCCTCACATGGAATCCTGAAGGCCAAAGGAAAAGAGGAAGACGAAAGAACACAATACGCCAGGAAATGGAAATAGACATGAGAGAAATGAACAATAATTGGATGGAATTATAAATGAAGGCCCAGGACCCAGTGAGTTGGAGAATGCTGGTCTGCGGCCTATTCTCCATTAGGTGTAACAGGAGTAAGTAAGTAAGTAATCTATCTAACAATAGTTTATCTTCAATAGGTTAAGACTGGCGACCAGTGACAGTTTTCCTATCAAGTTTATCTAAAACGTACTTTTAAATCCTTTGGTTGGAAGCAAAGTGTGTTAGGTCCCGATAAACATAATGAATGGTAACTTTGGGATCTATTGATAGACTAATGCTAAACGTATATTTTTATCGTATAATTGTTTTATAACTTAACTATGCTCGCACATTGAGGCACCCTTTAGTATCCCAGTATACGCATTCGAATAGACAACCGAAGGAGTGTTACAACAATGAATAAACAACACCTGAGAACCCTTGGGATTATTCTTCAGATTGTTGCAAGTCTATGAATCATGGCACAGCACTTTCGAACGTGAACTCCTAGCTATGTATTATGCCGTGCGGCACTTTCCACACTATGCGGAAGGCCGAAACTTTACTGTTTATCGACCATATAACTATCCTCTTCTTTCTAAGCCCGTCTTTAGACAAGTACTTCTTTCGAGAGTTTCGACAACTAGACCACATTTCACAGTTTACTTCATCTATACAACGTATTTTTGGAGTAAACAGTGTAGTTACCGACGCTTGGTTCCATACAACGTCCTTGAACTGTTTCTAAGCAATTGGCACTCTTAAATTCGTCCAGCAACTAATAGAAGACACTGATCTTCAGCACGATATGAATATTTGACGGATTCTCAACCTGAAACCAATCGAAGTCAAAATCATGTTTATTAAGCAACGAAACAGGAATTTGTTAACTATAATCATATGCCTAACAGATATTGATTTACATCACAATTGTAGGAACACATTCATTATAAATATTCACTAAGATTTCCCGAAGTCCGATAACGAACAATAACATCAAAACTTGGATTATACCAAAAGATTAAGTTCGAAATTGTAAAAAGAAATCAGATTCAGGGCTTGTGTAAAATAGATATTTAAAAAGGGACAATATTTACAATACTAGTTCTTATTTATTCAATTACCTCAACGTTCTCCTGTAAACTTGTGCATATTAGGTTTGCTTCTTTAGAGCAACAATAGATATCTATGTAGTCATTTTTTGTGGCTAGGTTATTTCACCGTAATCAGAATAACACAACTCGGGTCTGCCCCAAATTGTCGTAATAGTGAACTATGAAGAGTGGACTTATGAACACTTCTTTTTTATTGACAACTTACCAAATGTCCTCCACTTGGTCTCTGTGGCATACAGACAATTCAACGGTTTGCGAGGAAACATAAAGCTCCACGAGAGCCTCCAGATGACCTGAGTAGAACAAAGAAACAGGCCATTAAGAAGCTGCTTATTCTCATGACGAATAAAAGCTAAGAGTTCACGGAGAACGACGACAGTATACCTGGATGATCACCTCGTGATGGGTTTACTAGGTAGCCGCGTGAGGCAGGCGAAATTTTGCAACACTTAATAGCACTGGCAGTGACCGCTATACAACTAAACAATAAAAATATCGATCTCGTTTCATCCAATATTTCATCTCCTTACAGCAACACTTAAAATTCTCTCACGAAATTAGAGTAGTGTTTTGGATCTTCACCCAAAATGCCATGGCAGGCAAAGGTATGAAAGTTCTATAATATGTTCTGTGACGAACAGGTTGTCAGAGTTGACCTGGTCACTAACCTGTATTCGTAAACATGTCTCTAAATGAAAAGTTGTACATATTCAGATTTTTTAACCTTTCTATTTTCCTTTCCATTGCTCGAGTTTGTTTCTTAGAAGAAACTGGCTGAAATACCTCATTCTTAGAACTCTATATTGTACGCAAAATATTATTGAAAAAAGCCATTAATAATAATGAGAAATAAACGCTGATCCATTGCAATAAATTGTGGTGAACCTCTTAGTTCCTACATCACATTTATCAGACAACATATTACAGACGATTGGTATTCCTGACGTTACCATTTTTCACCAAGCTAGCAGCCATACTTCTGCGTCCATTCTCAGTCACAGGTATAATCGGCTAAGAAAAACAGTCAAACGAAAGTTTAACTGAAACAATAGAAATTTCAAGAGTGAAATTCCAGAAAGCAGAACTAAAATAAAAAATTGTAGCTGAACTAGACCAGGAACTTTGATCAGACTAAAAATTGGATCCAGTATTAAAAAATAAAGATATATAAAGACTGTCGGAATGATTTACTAACGACAAATATTCAATGTTTCAAACAAGATTCAGTCTTCAGTGTCCAGTATTAAGGATAGGAGGTCTATTGACCTACATTGTTTCTTGTAGTCTGTAACACTGTGGAGATTCAACCTCGTTTTGAATATATCAACAGAAGGTGCAGATATTACGTGTTCTGGTAGAGAACCCCAGTACTTCACTACTCGGTGCAAAAAACGAAACTCCACACGTAAACGATTTGGTCTCGGCTTTTGAACTTCCTTCGAATGTCCTCTCGAATGATCAATCCCGGACGGAAGTAAAAGATAAGACATGTTAATACCAAGGTCATCGTTCAGTATACGATAGGCCAATATCAGATCATTCCGTACTCTACAGTAAGATAACGGAAATAAGTTAAGGTGTTTCAGTCTGTCTTCATAAGATAGGCCAGACAGACCTTGCACCGGCTTAGTACCTCGTCGTCGGACTCTTTCCAGCATATCTGCTTCATACTTGAAACAAGGACTCGCTGTTTGAATCCCACATTCTAAATGTGGTCGCACATAAATCGGGTAGATTCATACAATCCTTTTGTCCACTACGAAGACCAAAATCAAAGAAACCATTAAAAATACGAATTTTTTTAAACATAACTGTAAACGTTGATCTTTTGAACAAATAACAACTGCTTTTAGCAATTAGAGATTATACAAAAAAGTCTGAAATCAATAATAACAATAAGTTATAACAGCATTTTTGTCCTTCTACCTACAGCCTTTGAATGACACTATACACAACTACACCAGACAAAAGAACTTGGCACTACTAGATTCAAATAAAATGATTTTACGGGCGTCAGAAAACGAACTTTCCTTACAAACATGCGAGGCCAATGGAGTTGGATTTCCAAGAGGCGCTGATCTTTATCACTTATGAACAATCACCAGCCTCGACTCCATCTTAAGTAATATGATTATCTAGCTTATTGTAAATGAAACATAGTTCTCAATTATAGTTTTATCATGAAAAATAAGCTGTCTCAATTCTCTCTTTGAAAACTGTCAGTGGCTATGACCAAAACTATTTTCTATCAAATCTTCCGTTAGTTAATGAAGTGATTTTGTCAGATAGCGAAAGTTTATATCGAAGTTTCAATAATTTACTTCTGCCCACCATATCGTGGAGCAGGCAAGTTTCCTCAACTTTACGAACATGAGTCTCCAAGTAGAAGTACTAGTTAGTCACTGCTACTGGCTGTGGAAGCATCATAATCGAGAGCTCCCTGTATTGGGTCCACAATAATGTGGAACTGTTTATTTTCTAGAGTGATCTTGTCTACACGGTAACTACAAAACTTGAATAGGTTTACTCTTAACATCACCTCTGGAGGAAGTACTTGCAAATTTGTGATCTGACGTGTGAAGTTTAGTTGTTGTGGTGTCTTTTACTTCTGAAGAAAACGTACATTTTTTTATTCAGTACTCTGAGTTACTATGGACAACTCTTCCCATAGCCACTCAAGTGACAACTCAATATTTTTGAAGAATTAGATGCATTAGTTAACACTGGCTAGCTAAAATACCTTCTTCTTGACTTAACGTACATAGGATGTTATCAGATGGCGTCAAACATCAAACATGGAAGGACAATAAGGTTGACCATCTAGTTTTTGAAAGCTGGCTCCAGGCTGAACAAGTTGGCCCTCAAAAGTGTAAAGAACACTATCTTTGTATTAGACAAAACATTAGGCACCTTTAAAATTGGTGATTTTCCATAAACGATCAGGGCGATTCCCAATAATACAGATAAGTCAAAACAAGTGTCAAATGGACGTTACACAATTTTTAGGTTCTCATCACAATAATATTATTTACTTTTATAAGCGCATCCTGGTGTTTTATCAGATTTTTTCTTAGGTATAATTCAGTAGTGAGACGCACTGGTACTCTGTTATGGTGAAATACATTACGTGTTACATGACCCACAATGGCCATATCGCTCTTATTCCTTCCTACTAGACAGGTATAAAGTTAAGCACCGCTGGCAGGACGAAGATTTAATTCCCCGTTCCAGTGTGTTTTCGGTCCACCTTATTTTTATTCGTTCCACAAGAGCAATGTTGTTGAGGCGTGTAAACCTGACAGGAAATATTTATCTGAATTTTCAATTGGGTCTCAAACACAACATCAAATAATCTCAAGTTCATAAAACCAAAAGTTTTAAAAAGGAAACCACTCGTGTAACATATCTCGTAAGCTGCAAAATATTGGATTAAGGAATAACAGATCACCTGAAAAACACCTCCACCATTCTTCTACAGTGGAGGGTGGAATGTCAGATCCATGTATGACATGAGGTTTTCTACCGACCACCACTAACATATTTCAGTCACATGTGGTTGGGATAAGCTGGATTTTTGCAATCAAGTCAATATTTGTATCCTTATTACTTTCCTTTCTCACTGCAAAGGGACAAGAATACACTAGAACGTATGCAAAGGCGAGTCTTGAAATCAGTTTGGGGAATTAAATCCAAACCTTATGAGTTAGTCAGTCAGTCAGTAACAACGTAAAACTTCGTACGTACGTACATCAGTTCGAGTTACCATATCACATTAGCACAGAGATGCAGTTGTCGATTCAAATCCCGTAGTGGTAGAGGTAGTAAGAGTATAAGCAGTAATTGGGGAGATGAATTCAATCCACCCATGTCTGTAGGGCAGAATAATTTGTTTTAATTACGGATCCCTATGGTTTAGTGGGATTTCACGAACTTATGGTATTGATGCTGATTTATCACGCAAAATACCTCTTTAAATCGTGTTACGAACGTTGAATTGGTTCCACTTCCTACTTAGAAATCCTATTACAAGCAAACTAGACAATTCGCTAATATACGAAGCCTACTCAAGACCCTATAATACCTGAAAAAAATAATACAAAAAAAACGAAAGGGGCTCTAATAGCTTCGATAATAAAAGGAAGATAGCCATTTGTATATCACAATACTGTTTCTAGCACTATAATTTATTTTATAACCACACATAATCCCATACTCTCAGCTCCTTTCCGAATCGCCCCCATTTGTCAGTTGTATGTCCACTCACACCTTGTTAACACTTATTTTCTTTAACCTATTAAAATGCTCTTCCTTAACAAATACCTTAATAAAAGAAAATTAAACTGAGTAATCATACCTTAAACATTCCTTCCTGAATACTGGCTACTCTGCCTCTCGCCATTTCCTTTACTTGCTCCCTCTTTCAGCCCCTTTTTGATATGGAACGAAAGATTTCATCCTGCACCATCCTCAAAGCCTTAGACATTCCAAAGGGACATAAGGTTGCGACATTTAGAAGCTTCCACCTTCAATGGACCTATCCTTGACCATCAGTTGCACATTTGCAACGCAACTTTCATGAAGTGCGTTGAACTGATCCCCGGAGTGTTTTGCCCATCGATCCAATCTCCCGGATTGAGAATGTATAATATGTCCATCTTTCTCTGAGAGTGTTTCGCTAACAGTCGGTTTCCTAATACCGGTTTCCTTAACAAGTCTGAACAATTGTCTGCTATTACCTATTGCCGCTGCCTTTTCCATCTCTCTTGCTTTCGCTACCCACCACTGTTCACGATCATTGCGTAGACTTCTTGTCAGCTTGCGCTTAAGCTGACTCCGCTCTTCATTATGTTCAGAGCCAGGTGGAGAGTTTCCGAGCATCTATCAGTGCGGCAGATGCTGCTGAGATCCAGTGTTTCTCCCTAACCCCACGGGTTACCGTACTAGCAGATATCACTGCTGTTTCCACAGCTTTTCGGATATCATTCCATGCTGCATCGGGGTGGGCATCACATACATGGCTTCCCAACTGTTTTCCTAGATGTTCCCGAAATGTACTCTTAGCTCGACTATCATTAAGTAGGGCCCTAAGAGGTTTCCTTGCATCATCTTTCCTATGTCTAGTAAGACGCAGGCAAATACGCGCTCGTACTAGAGCATCATCTAAATCTAAGCATATGCTCCAGAATGAGCGACAGTCTTCTATCGAGCCCCACCATCGGTGGACGATAGCGATGTGATCTATTTGGGTCCAACGTTGGGACGAATTAGGGGGTCGTTTATGTTAAAAGTGGATAGGACACACATTGAGGAAAGCACTGAAGTGCATCACAAGACAAGTCCTCACATGGAATCCTGAAGGCCAAAGGAAAAGAGGAAGACCAAAGAACACATTACGCCGGGAAATGGAGATAGACATGAGAAAAATGAACAAGAATTGGATGGAACTAGAAAAGGAGGCCGAGGACAGAGTGGGTTGGAGAATGCTGGTCTGCGGCCTACGCTCCATTGGGAGTAACAGGCGTAAGTAAGTAAGTAAATAGCGTTGAAAGATGTTTTTCCTTATGCTTGAAGTTAGTATTTGCAAGGAACAGGCGGTTATCTGAGCATAGCTGCAACAGACGGTCGCCATTATCTGTTCTTTGAGCCACGACACCATAAGATCCACCTGGGTGTCTTTCCCTTTCGCTTAGTTTACCTACTTGAGCATTGAAGTCACCGGCCACTATTACCACATCCGAGCGCCTAGCTTTTCGGAGAAGGTCGGAGAGCTTTCTGTAAAACTCATCTTTTACATCATCTCCGCTGCAGTCAGTGGGAGAATAGGCAGAGACGACGAATAGGCAACGACGAGTGTCCCTGTGTTTCCGAGTCCTTATTGTTCCGTTTGGTCGGACAGCGCACAAACGACTGTCCACTGTGATCCAGTCTAAGAGAGCTAGTTCTGCCCTAGGACTAAGTGCTATACCTACGCTGGCCAGTCCGCGAGAAGCACCATCTGGGCTTCCAGACGCACGAAGTGTGAATCGAGTTGGTCCTTTGTTTTGGCATGGTGATGTCAAACGAGGCTACTCGGATCCTGTATGCACGTTTCCGAGACGCAGCACACATCGATGGCTCGAGATTCTAAAGTCCTAGCTGAGGAAGCCTGTTGACTTGTTTGGCATAATGTTCGTACGTTAAAAGCTCCTACATGTAGTTTAGAGCGTGGTTTCAGGAGACCAGGAATAACGTCCCGCGCACTCGAATCGTTTGCCCTAGCGGTGCGAGGTGAAAAAAGACTTGAGAAGGGTTAGTCGGAGAGATAAGAGTGGTATTAAGGGGTGTAGGAAGGATTTGAATGTGACCAACTTGTTCTCGTGTGCTCTTCCGAGTATGAGGGCTGGTTTCACTTCCCAGCTGCCCACACTGTGGAAGGGTATTTCTTGAGGAACCTGAAAAGGAAGATGGATTAATGTCGGCCTTAACGACCTGGGAGCGTGACCGTAGAACCCAAGGGACAACTGCTTGAGGCCGGTCGCGCACGACCTTATGAACCGAGCCTCAAATCTGCAGTGCGGTGTCGAGTCTCAGCTGACTATGAACACCACTACGAAGAAACACGTGCCAAATTAATCAGAAGGCGAATGCGGATTAGAACTACGTTTATTTCGTTGGCGATCTCGTGGTATCGAACAAATACCGTGGCCGTGCCAAGAAAAGGTACAAGCGGTATTAGCTTCTTAGAGTTGGGATAATGACTTATAACATTCTAAACAATCATGGGTACCCTCTTATACACATACTTGGACTCAGATTCAACAAAACTTTGGGAGTAACACCCAGAAATTAGAGACACGACGTATCAAGATCTATCCTGTAGACATAACTTTTACTCTTTACGAGTAGTCCAGCGCTGGAACTCGCTGCAAGCCAAAGTAGTCCGAGCAACTTTCCAGGATTCTTTCAACAGAAAATTTGACATATTCTCATGGACTAAGTACAGTACTTCACAATAACGACAGGATGCTGTGGGGTGAATTGAACAAAAAGCTCGAACTTCCTAGAATAGAGCCTTTGACGGTCACCCGGCTCACTCGAGGAAAGGATTCTAAGCATCTAAATCACCCGAGGCTTCTCCGAGTAACACTTAAGAATGCTACCGACGTAGAGGACGTCTTGCTAGCAAGTCACTTACTGAAATCAGATGGTAACGTAAGAATATTGCCCGACATACCGTACTCTGAGCGCAATATCATACGAAACGTCCCTAAAGAATCTCGCGAGAAGTTCTTCCGCGGAAGAAACATAATTGTCCAAGGTATACCGGAAAATGCAGACCCTACTCAATCAAATTCTGACATCAGGGAATGGAAATTCATCAAACAGTCCTTGAGGCTCAAACACATACTGACTCAGCATGTGACGAGACTAGCCAAGAAGGACGGTGATCCTAGACCTCGTCTAATGAAGATAACCTTCCCATCTTCTCACATGGCGGCTGCAGTTCTGGAAGCATTTCGTGCCAACAGACGTCGATTGCCACCTGGAATCCACATGCACCCGGATAGGCCATACGAAGTCAGGACCAAGAACAAAGGCAAGTTGGAGCTGACCATTCCACTTGTGGACTGTCTAAACGATAAAAAAAACGTGTAAAGGACAGGGCCTACCACCTCGGCAAACCTCATATAGGTGGGCTACCTGTCCATTCACATAAGGTTCATACAGAAAAACAGGACGAAGCTCACGCGTTCCAAATTGAAAGCATAAACTGCTTATATACGAACGCCGCGAGTTTACCAAACAAACTGGATGAACTACGTGAACTTAGCGACGCTAATAAGGCCCATCTGATAGGAATATCTGAAACCTGGACATCTTCTCAGTTCTCGGATCAAGAGTTAGCATTGCCTGGGATGACTTTGTTCCGCAACGACAGAAAAATAGGAATTGGGGGCGGAGTAGCCATATACATAAGCTCTTGCTTGGAGGTGCACCAGGTTCACAACCTCGAGTTTAACAATCTTGAGGAATCCATATGGTGCTCTGTAAGGTTGTCTAGTACTTCCAGGTGTCTAGTCGGAGTCATTTACAGGAAGCCAACTGCCGACACCGAGTACGATAGTCGTATGCTGGAAGGACTATCCCGCTCTATCCGTCTCGGTTTCACACACATCCTGATTCTAGGGGACTTTAATCTCCCTAGAGTCAACTTCGCGGAACACACGTACACTGGAGGCGACAACTCAATTGAAGCTCGGTTCTTCAACCTCATCGATAACTTGGGCTTATATGAAAATGTGAGGTCGGCAACTCGTTGGAGAAACAGTCAGACACCATCGCGCTTAGACTGTGTATTCACTAACGAAGAATTCCTAGTCGACAACCTCTCAATCCTGGCTCCTCTGGGAAAAAGCGATCATGCCGTCATAGCCTTCAGTTTTGTCATCAAAACTAAGCTAAGGTATCCCAACAATAATTTGCGTTGGAATTTTAAACGGCTGAATGTGCGAGCTCTACATGACTATCTACAACAGGTGGCTTGGGATGTTCACCCTCAAATCGATGTGGATGGTCATTGGGACTTCTTGCTGCACACGCTCTTACGTGCTACAAACCATTCAGTTCCTCAAACGGTTCCCAAAAGCTTCAAGCCACCTACAGTAATCAAGAACCGTACCCTTCGCCTCCTAAGCCGCAAACGGCACTGTTGGGCGGAATACAAACGAACTAATAACGATGGAGCGTATAGGCAATACAAACATATCAGGAACACATGCACGAAGGCTATAAGAGAAGACAGGCTTCAGTACCAAACAAAGCTTATGGACAAATTCGCCTCTAACCCTAGAAGCCTATTCCGTTATGCAGCCTCTCTTCGTCAAGCCAAAACAGGAGTTTCTCAACTGCTAGGTCTTAACGGCCCGACCAACAACGATGGCGACGCCGCTAACCTTCTGGCGGCCCATTACTCTCAAACATTTCAACCGGCTGATATCAACTTTATTGACGACAGTTTCATCTGCAATTCCACAGGACTTTCTGAAGTGGACCTAAGCGCTGACTTGGTGTTCCGGAAATTGCAGCACTTAAGACTTGACACTTCTCCTGGCCCGGATATGGTTCATCCTGCCATACTGAGGGAGGCAGCCTCAATCCTGGCAACGCCGCTTAGCGTGATGTTTTCACACTCGCTTAGCCGAGGCAAATTACCGGAAAATTGGAAGTTGGCTCACATCACACCAATTTTCAAAGGTGGTCGACGCAATGAACCTTCAAGTTACCGGCCGGTAGCTCTTCTGTCGTTACCTTCAAAACTCATGGAGTCCCTGATATGCGACGGTTTAAATGACTATCTACTGTCCTTAAATTTCTTCTCACCCCAACAGCATGGTTTCAGGAAGGGTTACTCTTGTATAACCAACCTGCTGACTGCGGTGGACAGATGGACAAGCATCCTCGATCGCAAGGGAAAGGTTGATGTCATTTACCTTGATTTCTCAAAAGCTTTTGATAAGGTTAACCACTTGTGTCTTATCAACAAGCTCAAACGACTAGGTATCAAACCACCTCTAATCGACTGGCTTACTTCATACCTAAAAAATCGACACTTTAAGGTTAGGGTTAATTTCACTTTATCTCAAGCTATGGAATGTCCTAGTGGGGTCCCCCAGGGCTCAGTACTAGGGCCTCTTCTCTTCTTGATTTACATAAATGATCTTCCTCAACAGGTAACGTCAGACTTATTACTTTTTGCCGACGACGTGAAACTTTGGAGAGAGATACGCAACCAAGACGATATACAGGCTCTTCAAGAGGATCTGACTCGACTTCATAGTTGGGCAGACGATAACGGACTTACCTTTAACACTTCTAAGTGTAAAGTAGTCCATCTGCGACATGTCGCAAACTACAGTTACAACTTAGGAAACTCCTCTCTAGTAGTATCCCAAGTCGAAAAAGATTTAGGAGTCCTGGTGCCCCATGACTTAAAGTCTTACGCTAACTGTGACAAAAATGCCTTCCGAGCAAACCTTGCACTGGTAACGTTGAGGCGCATTTTTGGTCAGTTTGACGGAAGAACTTTCCACACAATCTTCAATAGTTTCATCCGTCCCCATTTAGAGTACGGAAACATAGTACTCCCCCCTCACTCCAAAAGGATAAGGTCACTTTGGAGCGTATCCAACGGCGAGCCACGAAATCAGTTCGAGGACTCAAATCTAAGCCTTACGAAGAACGCCTCCGTTCACTAGACCTTTACCCACTAGAATATAGGCGTCTTAGAGGTGATTTATTAATGGCTTATAGTATTCTTAACACTTCTGGACATCCTCTTAAACACCTACTTAAGCTTAGTTCGAACAATAACCTAAGGGGTAACACCCAGAAACTGGAAACACAACATAGCAAGACGGAATGTAGACACAACTTCTACTCCTTAAGAGTTGTCAAAAGCTGGAATTCGCTGCCGGCCGAGCTAGTCCAAGCGACTTCTCAGGAGTCCTTCAAGAGGCAACTTGACCTATTCTTAAGGACCAAGGACAGCATCGCACTATGATTTACCAATTTCTTTTCCTCTTTTATTGTTAACATACCTAGGTTCCTGCCTGGAGGATTTGGTGATCCCCTGCTACTAGACACGGAAGCCTGTTAAGCGAAAGCTTCTTCTATTCCGTCCACAACCATTTGAACCATTTGAACCATTTAATATTTCTCTGTGATTCCAGTGATTCATAGCTGTTAGAAACGTAGGCTTGCTCGTTAAGAGCTACCCTTATTCTACTCAAACCTATTTGAAACTAGTTTTCGTGAGGAAATCATACTTAATTCTTCGTTTCTTTATATGTCCTTGCTAAAGGTCCAACTGACTGTGACGCATTTGAAATCTGATTATACAACGCTGTCAACTGATAGTTTTGATCGTCCGTTTTGATCTCAAGCTTGTGTTGTTCCTAACTGTTGTTAACCGCCCTCATTATTAAATGTAAGTACATTTTACACGGTTACAGAGTCATAGACTAACTTTTACTCTTGTTCCTCCCGATTTTATAGAATCGAATTAAGAGTTATTCTATAGCACACACTGCCCCTTATACTCCTTAAATACCAAGTTATTTCCAGTCTAGACACATAACTGCCGAAGGCTAAAAGGTACGACTACATTTGGGATAATCATCTTCAATGTGTGCTATTTAAAAAGGACAGAGGTATTTTTCCTCGCTAAGTAAATTTCTTTGTTTTGATAGTTTATTACGTATCAAGACTACCGTTTTAACTTTAATTGGATTCTTTTAAGTTAAAGTATTCGACTAGAGTACCATTTTTCACGTTCTCTCTATTAGTTTTGTCGTTGGTACTCTTGAGTACCTCTTTTTCAACTGTATCTGTTAGTACTTTTGGTCCTAGCAATCTACAGCTCTTCACTTTTTTGGTCATTGATTATTTTTTTGTTTCTGAGTATCATCGCATCTTGAAAAAGAACCCCTTCTGAAACAGTTTCCGTTTCTGAAGGACAAGAGGCTCGATGGCCTATGTTAGTCCTGGCAATGGTGGTCTCTCAGTTGATCCAACTTTGTTTTGAAAGAGTCGACGGATGGAGCCTCAACCACGTGCTGAGGTAATGAGTTCCACTCGTTGATGATTCGATGGGAAAGTCGATAGTCAGCTGACAAGTAATTTGTTCTCGGCTTGTGAACTTTTTTGGAGTGTCCTCGTAAATTCTCTGTTTTGGAAGACAAGAAAAATGAGGGCATATTAGGTACAAATTTATCACTAAGCAATTTGTAGACTGTGATCAAGTCGCCTCTAGTTCTGCGACATGACAACGGGAAAATGTTCAGCTTGGCCAGTCGGACTTCATACGGAAGCTTCGCTATTCCGGGAATCAGCTTAGTCGCCGTTCCTTGAACCTTTTCCAGGAGCTCACTGTCTTTTTTTAAGCAGGGGCTAGCCGCTTGTATGCAGTACTCAAGTTTAGGACGAACGAACACTGTATACAAAGTCAAAAACGTTTCAGCGTCGACATGACTAAAAGCTCTACGTATTGACCATAAGGTTCTAAAACCTTTGGCGGCTATTGCACGGCAGTGTGCAGTAGTCTTTAAGTCTTGACTAACGATAACTCCTAAGTCATTATATGTCTGGACGACAGGTAGCTCAGTGTTATTCATCGTGTATGTATCTGTGCCTTGATGACCGATATGCATCACAACACACTTGGAAGTATTTATCGGCAACTGCCATGTTTGAGACCATTCAGATAACTTCTTCAGGTCATTTCGAAGTTCTAAGCTATCACTCTTACATCATATCGTTCTCCATATCTTGACATCGTCAGCATATAGCAAGACCGATGATGATAGGAGACAAGGAAGGTCATTTAAATACAAGAGGAATAGCACTGGCCCCAAAACTGTACCCTGGGGCACTCCACTAAGCACAGTTTCCCAGCTAGATAACTTTGAGTTCACCCGTACTCTTTGTTGACGCCCGACTAAGAAGTCTTTTATCCAAATCAATAAATTGCCTCCAATCCCGACTTTTCTTAACTTATATAACAGCCGGTTGTGCGGAACTTTGTCAAAAGCTTTACTGAAATCAATGAAGGCGACGTCTACAGGTAGCTTTTGGTCCTTAAGAGCGCACCAGCTTTCACGAGCCACTAATAAGTTAGTGAGACAAGAATAACCTATTCTGAAACCGTGCTGCTTCTCCGAGAGGATCCGGTTTTTATCGAGATACTTAAACAGCTCCTTCCGAATAATCTTTTCTAAGATTTTAACAACCACACTAGTTAGGCTAACGGGGCGGTAGTTCTCAGGTTTGTGTTTCGTACCTGTTTTGAAGACAGGACTTACTATGGCGTTTTTCCAGTCTTTTGGTAAACGACCCTGCGTAACGGATAGGTTAAAGCATGTACTTAAAGGGCTTGCAACGAAGTTAGATAATTCCTTCAGTAGCCTAGGATGTAATTCATCGGGCCCCGTGGATTTACCTATGTCAAGCTTATTTAGCAGACCAAAGACATCGAGTTCTTTAATGGTCACGCTATCCAGTGTATGTATGGGGGGATCTGTATACGCTGACGGGAAGGGCGCTTCTATGGTATATACGTTGCTAAAGTAGTTCGAGAACACTTGAGCCTTACCAAAGTCGTCCTCCACTAATGATGAAGCAGTACTGTCTCCCCATAGAGCAGGAATATTTCCTTTTCTCCTTGTCCTTTGGTTTATATAGGAATACAAGCGTTTAGGACATTCTATGGATTCCTTAACAAGTTTTCCTTCGTACAATTTTCTAGACTTACGGAGGGTCGACGCACAAGTATTCCGAGCCTTTCGATACTGAGATTTTGACTCATCAGTCCCCAGTAACCTAAATCTATCCCATATTTTCCTTTTCTTACGGAGAAGGATACGGACCTCCCTACTGAACCATGGTGGTGAGTTTTTCGGCCCCTTTGGTATAGTCCAAGGGATGTGAGGTGTGGTAACTTTTAAGTATGAATTTCGAAATGCGTCCCAGGCCGTTTCAATGGAGGACTCTGGGTCTATTGTCCAATCTATTAACGATGCTGAGTGCATGATGTCTGGTATGTTTGCTTTCCAGACGTTGGGTCTGGACTGGACTGACGCGTGCTCGTGACTGGCAGTTATATGGAAGTCGAAAGTTAAAACTGCGTGGTCACTTTTACCTAGGGGTGGCATATGATGGAGGTTCGCAACATCATCCTCATAGTGAGTCAGTATAAGATCTAATAAGGATGATTCAGTGTCCGGATCGTACCTTGTCGCTTCTTTCACATGTTGCACTAGAGCACATGTGATAACCCCATCAACTAGTTCCTGCCCGAAAGAATTCTCCGACGATTTAGTTCGCAGATTTTCCCAGTCTACCATAGGTGTATTGAAGTCCCCTAGGATTAGACATCGACCACTTTGGGACCAAGTATTGAGACTGCTTAACAGGATCTCATTTGCCTCACAGCTTGGACTGCGATAGACCAAACCAATCAGCAGCTCTTGTCCCTTGCATTTCAAGCGGCAACTAACTGATTCACACGTCCCACTCTCATGGGATACACTATCGATAATGGCAAATGGGATAGCATTCCTAATGAATAGAGCTACTCCCCCTCCTTTGTGCTTTTGTGTTCTGTCGGCCCTTACTAACGTAAAACCCTCGAAATCAAGTTCCATACTATCTATAGCCTGTGTCAGCCAGGTTTCTGTTACTGCAATTATGTCTGGCTTTGTAGAGTCAATCTGTACACCTAGTTCCGATCGCTTATTAAGTAAGCTTCGTGCATTGGTGTAACAGATCCAAAGCCTGTTTAAGTGCCTTCGTGCTTCACCCAGAGTGGCTTCGGCATCATTCTCTGTCGAAGTCTTACAACCCGAAAATTTACAATTCTCGGGTCCTTTTCGCCAGCGTCTAACCTAAGTTGTAGTTCTTTCTCGGCTTCCCGTCTTTTAACACGGTCTGCCAACGGTAGGTCCTTTCGGATAAAGACTCCTGGACCCTTTAATTTGTGCCCATTCTGTAAAATTAGGTCACGTTCGTTCGAAGAGCTGAATACTACTTTAAGCAGTCTGGAATGATTTGGTTTCGAGTCCGCTAGACTCCCTAGTCTGTACACCTTTAGCAAGGTGACCCCGGTCATATTTTGAGGCATGAGTTGATTAAACAGCTGCCTAATCAGTACAATGTCATGCTCAAAACGAGCTTTAGGTTCATAGCTCTCGCTCTCCTTGATTCTATGAAAAAATAGCTGATCTGTCGCTATGATCAGCTTTCGATTTTTCAACTACTTTTACGGGGGCAGGGTTCCCTTTTATTCACAACCCTTCTTACTGAACCGTTTGATTAAGCTCTTCATGCATCTGGGCGAGGCCTAATCTTACAGGTTGTAAGGAAGAAAAGTAGGGATATAAAAGGGAACCCTGCCCCCATAAAAGTAGTTGAAAAATCGAAAGCTGATCATAGCGACAGATCAGCTATTTTTCATAGAATCAAGGAGAGCGAGAGCTATGAACCTAAAGCTCGTTTTGAGCATGACATTGTACTGATTAGGCAGCTGTTTAATCAACTCATGCCTCAAAATATGACCGGGGTCACCTTGCTAAAGGTGTACAGACTAGGGAGTCTAGCGGACTCGAAACCAAATCATTCCAGACTGCTTAAAGTAGTATTCAGCTCTTCGAACGAACGTGACCTAATTTTACAGAATGGGCACAAATTAAAGGGTCCAGGAGTCTTTATCCGAAAGGACCTACCGTTGGCAGACCGTGTTAAAAGACGGGAAGCCGAGAAAGAACTACAACTTAGGTTAGACGCTGGCGAAAAGGACCCGAGAATTGTAAAGTTTCGGGTTGTAAGACTTCGACAGAGAATGATGCCGAAGCCACTCTGGGTGAAGCACGAAGGCACTTAAACAGGCTTTGGATCTGTTACACCAATGCACGAAGCTTACTTAATAAGCGATCGGAACTAGGTGTACAGATTGACTCTACAAAGCCAGACATAATTGCAGTAACAGAAACCTGGTTGACACAGGCTATAGATAGTATGGAACTTGATTTCGAGGGTTTTACGTTAGTAAGGGCCGACAGAACACAAAAGCACAAAGGAGGGGGAGTAGCTCTATTCATTAGGAATGCTATCCCATTTGCCATTATCGATAGTGTATCCCATGAGAGTGGGACGTGTGAATCAGTTAGTTGCCGCTTGAAATGCAAGGGACAAGAGCTGCTGATTGGTTTGGTCTATCGCAGTCCAAGCTGTGAGGCAAATGAGATCCTGTTAAGCAGTCTCAATACTTGGTCCCAAAGTGGTCGATGTCTAATCCTAGGGGACTTCAATGCACCTATGGTAGACTGGGAAAATCTGCGAACTAAATCGTCGGAGAATTCTTTCGAGCAGGAACTAGTTGATGGGGTTATCACATGTGCTCTAGTGCAACATGTGAAAGAAGCGACAAGGTACGATCCGGACACTGAATCATCCTTATTAGATCTTATACTGACTCACTATGAGGATGATGTTGCGAACCTCCATCATATGCCACCCTTAGGTAAAAGTGACCACGCAGTTTTAACTTTCGACTTCCATATAACTGCCAGTCATGAGCACGCGTCAGTCCAGTCCAGACCCAACGTCTGGAAAGCAAACATACCAGACATCATGCACTCAGCATCGTTAATAGATTGGACAATAGACCCAGAGTCCTCCATTGAAACGGCCTGGGACGCATTTCGAAATTCATACTTAAAAGTTACCACACCTCACATCCCTTGGACTATACCAAAGGGGCCGAAAAACTCACCACCATGGTTCAGTAGGGAGGTCCGTATCCTTCTCCGTAAGAAAAGGAAAATATGGGATAGATTTAGGTTACTGGGGACTGATGAGTCAAAATCTCAGTATCGAAAGGCTCGGAACACTTGTGCCTCGACCCTCCGTAAGTCTAGAAAATTGTACGAAGAAAAACTTGTTAAGGAATCCATAGAATGTCCTAAACGCTTGTATTCCTATATAAACCAAAGGACAAGGAGAAAAGGAAATATTCCTGCTCTATGGGGAGACAGTACTGCTTCATCATTAGTGGAGGACGACTTTGGTAAGGCTCAAGTGTTCTCGAACTACTTTAGCAACGTGTATACCATAGAAGCGCCCTTCTCGTCAGCGTATACAGATCCCCCCATACATACACTGGATAGCGTGACCATTAAAGAACTCGATGTCTTTGGTCTGCTAAATAAGCTTGACATAGGTAAATCCACGGGGCCCGATGAATTACATCCTAGGCTACTGAAGGAATTATCTAACTTCGTTGCAAGCCCTTTAAGTACATGCTTTAACCTATCCGTTACGCAGGGTCGCTTACCAAAAGATTGGAAAAACGCCATAGTAAGTCCTGTCTTCAAAACAGGTACGAAACACAAACCTGAGAACTACCGCCCCGTTAGCCTAACTAGTGTGGTTGTTAAAATCTTAGAAAAGATTATTCGGAAGGAGCTGTTTAAGTATCTCGATAAAAACCGGATCCTCTCGGAGAAGCAGCACGGCTTCAGAATAGGTTATTCTTGTCTCACTAACTTATTAGTGGCTCGTGAAAGCTGGTGCGCTCTTAAGGACCAAAAGCTACCTGTAGACGTCGCCTTCATTGATTTCAGTAAAGCTTTTGATAAAGTTCCGCACAACCGGCTGTTATATAAGTTAAGAAAAGTCGGGATTGGAGGCAATTTATTGATGTGGATAAAAGACTTCTTAGTTGGGCGTCAACAAAGAGTAAGGGTGAACTCAAAGTTATCTAGCTGGGAAACTGTGCTTAGTGGAGTGCCCCAGGGTACAGTTTTGGGGCCAGTGCTATTCCTCTTGTATGTAAATGACCTTCCTTGTCTCCTATCATCATCGGTCTTGCTATATGCTGACGATGTCAAGATATGGAGAACGATACGATGTAAGAGTGATAGCTTAGAACTTCAAAATGACCTGAAGAAGTTATCTGAATGGTCTCAAACATGGCAGTTGCCGATAAATACTTCCAAGTGTGTTGTGATGCATATCGGTCATCAAGGCACAGATACATACACGATGAATAACACTGAGCTACCTGTCGTCCAGACATATAATGACTTAGGAGTTATCGTTAGTCAAGACTTAAAGACTACTGCACACTGCCGTGCAATAGCCGCCAAAGGTTTTAGAACGTTATGGTCAATACGTAGGGCTTTTAGTCATGTCGACGCTGAAACGTTTTTGACTTTGTATACAGTGTTCGTTCGTCCTAAACTTGAGTACTGCATACAAGCGGCTAGCCCCTGCTTAAAAAAGACAGTGAGCTTCTGGAAAAGGTTCAGAGAACGGCGACTAAGCTGGTTCCCGGAATAGCGAAGCTTCCGTATGAATCTCGACTGGCCAAGCTGAACCTTTTCCCGTTGTCATATCGCAGAACTAGAGGCGACTTGATTACAGTCTACAAATTGCTTAGTGATAAATTTGCACCTAACATGCCCTCATTTTTCTTGTCTTCCAAAACAGAGAATTTACGAGGACACTCCAAAAAAGTTCACAAGCCGAGAACAAATTACTTGTCAGCTGACTATCGACTTTCCCATCGAATCATCAACGAGTGGAATTCACTACCTCAGCACGTGGTTGAGGCTCCATCCGTCGACTCTTTCAAAACAAAGTTGGATCAACTGAGAGACCACCATTGCCAGGACTAACATAGGCCATCGAGCGTCCTGTCCTTCCGAAACTGAAGCTGATAAGTCTTTTTAGTCACCTTCATTTCAGGATTTTATTGCATCCCATTTACTTAGTTTGTCATCATCTTACTTTTTCTGCTTTTCACCTCAGATCGCCGTTACGACGCTTTATTCTATTCATCAATAACGTCTCATCACGCCAAATCGAACCGCACGAGGGCTATACGTCACAATACATGACTAATTTCAACTCATGGGAGGAGTTTGCGAAGGCGGCTGAGGTTCTTTATTTAGAAGACCCTTCAAAAGTAATCAGTCCAAAATCCTGTCTTATTTCTAGTGTCGTATGTGTACAAAGTATAGACACGTGGACCGAAAGCTTGTAGTTAAATTAACCGATAACCACACAGTGAGTTGGTATTTCAAATAGTATTTGCATAGGTGTTAAAGTATGTCACAGATATGGCTCAAGACGTCAAAAAAATCGAAAAATTGACGTCCCTGCTTATGCGTCATATGGCTTCAAAGGAGAAATAAGACTGGAAAGCTGAAGTTGTGCATTTCTTCGTCATTGTGGCTTTCATTAACTATCGATTTGTACATACCTTCTGTTTTCACAAACATTCAACATGGGTTTTCTGGTATACGAGGTCTCTTGATCAAATTTCTGACTTCAGTGTGCTTTATTGTTCATGTAACTAACTTTTATTTGATTTTGTTTTACGGAAAACATGTAAGTCGTCCCCATAAAGTTGTTCATTTGCAGTTAGTCTTTTGGTACGAGTGGTCTTCTTATTTTAGACCACTAGACGTTACTTAGTATTTGTCATCATTAGTTATCATCCGACTGAGGTCCAGCAATGGTGTTAGTATTCTTGTGTTCGTCTTTCCACTTCCGCCTTTTTAATGCTTGCTGACATTGTTTTTATGTTGTCCGGCAAATAAACAGGCAGTTTCACTATAGCATAAGCTTATCAGGGATTATAGTATATAAGTATATCACACATTGACAGGTCATTCATATGCTAATACAATGGTCTGTCCTTACTTGTAATTTCAAGGAAGTGATTCCAGAGGAAAACCAACATCTTCAACTACAATGCCTTCACGTAACAGGAGAGTTCGTAAAAGGAAATAGCGAAATTTACCATGCTTCAAAAATTCTAGGCGGGAGTGACAAAGTCTAAAATCCAATATATAAAAAAAATGACCGTTCAGAACAGATACTGTGTGAGTGGTCTCAAGCATTTGTCTTTTGAGTTCTGATATTGCCAAGCCCTAAAATGCCAATCGCGTTTTCCATTTTCCTGAATAGAAAATATTTCACACTATGTACATTTAATAAGTGACAATCGCCCACACACTTGTAGGGACAATTGAGCTAATTGTGTAGTGATTCTTCACAGTAATTCACAATCTATGAAGATAATATGTCAGGTATATATTGTTGCTACCGACTATACTCAATTACCACTTAAGTACTATTAATAATAACTAAGTACTACTGTTCCCGATATATTTTGTCATATTACGACCCCCAGTGTTGAATGTTATTAAACTTTCTAAACACCATTACTTCTCATCTGTATAATTAACCTAGACACTAGATTCTTATCGAGTAAAATATCTAATCCAACTATCTTCACCTCCTTTTTAATGATGTTTTTTTCGATAGCTGTTTTTAGTCTCAATTACATTATACTGTTTATTTCTCTTCATGGCAAAGCGGTGTGAACGCTCTCCTTCGAAAGAGATTTAAGGAGGGGTTCCGATGTTAGCTGTATTTACACTAATTCATAAGCGTTAATGAATATCCCTTTACTGTCGATATTTCATTGATAAGTTTAGTATCTTTTATTGTATCTACAGTCCAGACTTGTTAAGTGCTGTTGAAGTAAAACGTTCGTGCGCTGTGCTTATATTCTGCAATTCTGACTTCCATATAGTGAACCGGACTACTATATTTTTCTTTCATTTTCCACCAACTAGAGTAAAGAGTTCATTTTCGTAATGGGAGCTTTATTGATGATGACTCCAGTATACTTTATAATACACTTGAGTTAGTATGTTAGAATGATTAGGATTTAAGAACTGAGCATTTATCATTGTAAAAATGCATTGATTGTTCATCTAGTATTGTATTGAAAGTTGACCATACATTCACTATGAATCGACATTGATTTTCGTCTTCATAAGTTGTTTTGGTGATTGCACATCCCAAACGGAGAGGTATCTCAACAAGTCTCATTTGTATTGCAACAAATAAAAATTGAAAGTTTACGTTTTGAACATCGTGTAGGCTAATCGTTTGGTGGAACCATCATCCTTGAGAATCAGAAACATGTTAAATATTTGCTACCATTTGACAATTTATGTGATGGTTTTACTAACTCAGTTTCGTTTACTGTGGTTCAGACAGCTACGAACAGCCCTACTGGCATATGGACGTACAAACTGTCGTTGGGTTCCATTACTTCTCACTAAAAATAGCCTGTTAACCGAAGATGCATTTCAGCACACCCTCTATTTGGGATAGTTGTGCTAATAAGACTCATTCCAGTGTAAATTACATACCACATGTGGGTTTGTATACTCAGCGTGGAGCAGCACTTTATTCAAGACATGTCTCGAATCAAGGACATGGTAGCTGGGAGTCGAACACCCCAAGCATTAAGAAATCGGTACGAAGGAAATAGAGCACTTCATGGTTGGAAAAGCCTGTTTTCCAAAGACTGGTTGGCGCAATATCCGGAAGGATTGACTTTAGCTTGTATATATATGTACAGCTACTCTGGTCCATACGATCAAAGTTTTCATTTGCAATCAGCGGTTGGAGATTAACAAAGTATTCAGTGGTACACTAGTTCCTCGAATTCATGAACAACCACAAACTGGGAGTTTACTAAGTAGTACGATTTAACAATTACCTCTTACCATACAGTATACTGTAAGGAGTTATCATCTAGCAGTTGTTATATTCATTTATTACTACCATTATGTTAGGAAACATTTGTGATCCAACTACTTTAAAGTCATTAGATGCTTTTAGGTAGAAACAACCGAGTTCTTCAGGCGTGAAGAAATTATCCTTGACAGGCAGGAAAAGGGGTCAAAACCATCCTGTGGTAACCACAGAGGGATTAGTTTAACTAATATAACATCTAAAATATTAGCCTTATTAATTATCAGGCGCTTAACAAAGACTCGTGAACTGCAAACACGAGAAAATCAGGTTGGCTTCAGCGTCTGTCATTGAAATATGTACCTAGGAAGTATATAGACTATGTGAAGGGTCTTTACTCGAACACTACCAGTCGAGTCGGAGCTTATGGCGAACTGTCATCTGATTTTCCAACCTCAAGTGATGTCCGACAAGACTGTCCACCATCTTCATTTTAGTTCAATTTCATTACAGACCTACTACTGGAAATACCGTCCTCGTCGACTGAATTTTCGGGAATTGATCTCCCATCAGGTCAACTTATCGACTTGGAATACGTATATGATATAGTTCTGTGTGGTGAAGACGCTGATAAAATGCAGTCTTTTGGTAGCACTAAGCAACAATAGAATGTTTGGAATGCTCTTCTCTCCCTCTAAATGCAAGCTGCTGCGTCAACACCTGAACTAAGGATAGGGAGTGAAGTAGTCGAACGCGTCGAAAACCTCACCTGTCTTGGAAGTGTAATCAGTCCCAATGGGTTGGTGTCTGACGAAATCTCATTTAGCTTTTGCCAACTTACGTCACATGTAGCGAAGGCGAGATATCCGTCTGTCAATAAAAGGACAAGTATACTGCGCGGCAGTTTGTTCTTTTGTAATTTACGGCTGCGAAACGTGGCCATTAAGACTTGAAGATATTCGTCAGTTACTAGAATTTGACCACAGATGCCTCAGAAATGTTGCTCGCATGTGCTGGGATCACCGGGTAGCAAGTAATGGTGAGGTTAAATGCAGGGTATTAGGGAATGATGATACATTAGTTGATGAGGTTGCGAATCTCCATCGACCGAGATAGTTGAGCCACATATTACGGATGCCCAACCACCGATTACCACGACGTGCAATGCTGACTAGTGTTAGGAGTTAGGGGTGACCAAACCAAAACGTACCACCAGTCCATAAAGTCACTAGATTTTGGTCTGAGGCGTGTTGGTAGATGCAGTTTACCTACTTGGTTGGTGTCCACGCGATTATCGTAACTAATGGTTGGAGACTCTGGGTTACATGACTCAGAATCGAACACGAAAGCCTATGTGTATAAACTCTTTGTTTGCCCGCGAGATTAAAAACGCTTTATATCTTTCTTTCTACGAACTAATTCTTTCTCCCTGTATTAAATAGAACTTTCAATATGCAGTGAAACTTCAGACTATTCTAACGACGAATCAATTAGAGTAGTAATTATACCAAAATTATTAACAAGTTGGATTTTCTTAATTCCCTCGAACAAAATTAGAGTTATGAACATTAAAATACCCATATTTAATGTGAAAGTTTCTTTTTTCATAATGTAATAATACCAAAAAGACTGAGTTTTGTCAGCAGTTCAAATTAACATACACTTAAGAAAATTTACATTTAGAAAAATCCATTTCAGGATGAGCAGCCATAAACTTTTTCAACATTTCTTGTTTTTTCTGATCTTCGGATGTTGGCAGACCAAGCTCTTTTTGACGTTGATCATACATCATTTTCTCAACCATAGATCGAGTCTCGCCGTCTAAATCAGAGAGTTTGGAATTTTCCGGTTGAACTTTACGTGTATTCATTTCTGGTTCACCATCACAGATACGGCTCCACCATTCCATTTTGTTAGATTTCTCTAGGTGGACGAGTATAGTGATCCCATCCAGGAGACTCCATACACATTCTTCAACCTAGTAAAAACATTTCCAATGTATTTCTCTTATTTTAAACAACAGGAAAAACTACAAACCCCATTGAAAGAAAATTAAACTATGCTAAACGTAGCAAATGGAATGTGATCGACTTTTCTTTCGTTAGTTACGTTGCCATAACCATAAGCGAAATAATAACTTACATACTACTTACCACAAATTACATACAGTCAAAAGAGATTGCAGCTGAAAGACATTACTATTGGAATTCTTGAAATATATCTACTATCTGTACAGTGGAATACAAAGACTTGTCATTCATGTTAAATAAGGTCTTTCAGTGATAATGATTCAAAAAAGCAACACCAAATCACTTAATTAGCTGATACCTTTTATTTTGATAATGTTTAAATCGCCAAATAGAATCAGATATTAAAAGAATGAATAATAACTGGAAAGGATTGCCCAGGACAGGGTTGGATGGAGAATGCTGGTGGGCGACCCATGTTCCTTTACGAGAAGTAACAGGCGTAAGTAAATCTTTAATTTGGATAATCTAATCACACCAAGCTTTCAGTGTTTCACGGAATAAATTTTCACTTTCATAACGATACTTTTATGTTTTATATAAATACACCTATCCTACTATATGGTTTGAACTGTTGCTAAAATTATAATGCGTTAAGTTAGTGCTGTGACAATCTGAGTTGATTTTTGGATAATGAATTCAACTATTTATTGATAAATATATTTTTTTTTGTTAGAAAATAGTACTTCTGTTTCATGACTTAATGTAAGCCACTTCTTCAGAGTAAATAAATAACCGAAAATTAACATATAGTACTATTTAAACTTTTGTTAATTTTATTTTGGAGTCAGATAACATCATTTTTAGATAGATTAAAATCAATCATCGAGAAAAAAAATACTAGGAAGCTAAGTAGAATATTATAGAAGAACCTTCGAGCGTGATCCCATACAAGTTAAGACATCATATAGACGATGGCGCCACATCTCACAGTATTTAACAATTCACATACATAGAGAGGAGAAATCGAATAATCCAACCAAGGGTTGTGGAACATGCACCTAGATGACTGGCTTTAGGATCAATATCAAATGCTTCCAAAAGCGTAGGGAATAGAAAACCATGTTCATTAATAGGAAAACATTTGAAATGGGACATGAAATCGACTTTAATGAAGCTTTTAAAACGTTGTGTATGAATTATCAAGGACGAATTCTTAGATTTGTAGAAGACTTAGCTAGTAGGAAACTCAAGCCGCCTTTATGAGTGCGAAAACTTTGAATCGCTTTTGATAATCCTTTACCCATTCTGAGACCCAGTATGGTGTTACAACTTCCTATTCTTTCCCTATCATTATTACGTCATTTCTTCTTCCATGATTTCCAGTAGTTAATTTGTATTTATTCGGCTATTAAATGGGCTTTTATTAGTTTACATTTACAAATATTTGTGATCATTTTGTTCAAAACGTATGACGGAAATATCCATTTTTCAGATCAACTCCGTTTTCTCATTGTTCTACCAAAATACATAGAAGATGAAATTGACTGTTGTTGTCTAAGAAAGATGGCATTTCACTTTTTTCAGTAAATAGTAACATAAACAACTTGGGTAGACTATAGAACAGACCCATAAAGTGGATAGAATGGCTTGTTTTATCAGTAGCATTAGTCTATGTTTTTGTGTTGATTAAGTACAGGCTATGCAAGCTATCCGTCAAAATACAGATTATGATCATGTGCCTCATA
Source organism: Schistosoma mattheei (assembly GCA_944470405.2). Taxonomy (NCBI): domain Eukaryota; kingdom Metazoa; phylum Platyhelminthes; class Trematoda; order Strigeidida; family Schistosomatidae; genus Schistosoma; species Schistosoma mattheei. The sequence continues at coordinate 87,329,757 of OX103943.1, forward strand.
TGAGATCTATTAGCAAAAGTAATATTACACTACACATGAGGAACTAACAGGTTAACGGAAACTGTTTCTTTTCAAAGTCATTTAAGGGAGTCAATTTTTAACAGTACATGCAGCCTCATTATTAGTGTGTGAAAACTGTGAAGTCTCATTGATTGAACAGTTTTTATTCGACTTATACATGTAATAGATGGATTTGTAGTTGTATATCAGTGGTCTTTGTCTTTGATTCGCTATCAGTATATTAGGAAATGAATAGCATTCTGTTTAATGTAATCAAAGTGAGAATGATAGGAAAGTGGACTGTAATTCATTGTCTGGTCAATGAATCTAAACATGATTTCGAAACCAAATGAATAATTCCTATTCATAGTTTAAAAGTAAAGCAAATCCTAAATAAAATATCCAATGAGGAATGATTGCTTACCTTAATTTCATTATACAAATTCCCAGCTAAAATGGGCTCCTGATTCTTTAAACCAATTTTGATGTGCTTTCTGGTAAATTCAACATAGACATCGCGAGATTTAATGGAATGTGGTAACTAATTATAAAGACAAAATAAATTGTAAAACTAATTATGTTGAGGGGGGGGGGAAATTCGCTAAAAGCAACTCTTATTTCACTAAACAAACTGCAATAATCTTTACAATTTCTTTTCATTCAAATGCCACAGAATAGTAAAAAGAATTAGAATTGTATGAGCCGATAGTGAAAAAAATTACTTTTTAAGCATAGGATAGATAAATCTTGTGGAGAATCAAAATCCAGCTTATTTTGAAATAACTAAAATAATTCATTGCGCACGCATTCGCTAATCTTATCTTCATGATAGTTGTTTTTGGAATGAGTCAATTGAACGAAAAACAAAAATATATCACAATATGAATTTTATTACAAAACTTACACGTGTTGGAATCTTAATATCAACATCGCTCAGTGTCTGAGTCCAGCTATAATTTGGCAGATCTGCACCATTTCCTTCATTCGGTTTCAATTTTCCCTTGTCCTCCTCATCTTCTTCATCATCAGGAGACGAACCAACTTTGATTGGTTTAGGCAGATCACTTTTCTCAAGTGATGGCTTTGCTTCTGTTTGTGGTAGTGTGGGCATGTCTGACGGCTCCTCACTTGTACCGTTTAAATTATCAGCTTCTGGTATAGAAAATGAGAATTAGACAGAAAGAGTTGATAAACAGACAGCTAAATATTACACAAAGCGAATAATAACACTTGATGTTTTCTTTTAAAAAAGTGGCAGCAAAGATAATAGATATTTTACTAGATAGTCAGATTATAAAGCTTCACTACTCAATGTTCTGGTGCGCGTCAATAGAATTATTGAAATGCTAGATCTAATGTAGAAAGTGCTTGAATTTTCGTGATATTATGATTGATTTTGAAAAATATATCCTAGTGTTTCCAACTACTATCATTTTAAGAGGATTTGGCAAGAAGTTTATACTGGGCTTACTTACATACGCCTGGTACTCCCAATGGAGCATGGGCCCCCGACTAGCATTCTCCAACCCACTCTGTCCTCGGCCTTCTTTTTTAGTTCCATCCAATTCTTGTTCATTTTTCTCATGTCTATTTCCATTTCCGGGCGTATTGTGTTCTTTCGTCTTCCTCTTTTCCTTTGACCTTCAGGATTCCATGTGAGGACTTGTCTTGTGATGCACTTCAGTGCTTTCCTCAATGTGTGTCCTATCCACTTACAGCGCTTCTTCCTGATTTCTTTCTCCGCTGGGATCTGGTTTGTTCACTCCCACAGTAGGTTGTTGTTGATAGTGTATGACCAACGGATTCGAAGTATTTTGAATAGACAACTATTAATAAACACCTGTATCTTCTGCATGATGGCTTTCGTAGTTCTCCAGGTTTGCGCTCCATACAACAGTAGAACTGTCTTGACATTTGTATTGGAAATCCTGACCTTTGTGTTGGTTGACAGTTGTTTTGAGTTCCAGATGTTCTTCATTTGTAAATATGCTGCTCTTGCTTTTCCGACCCGCACCTTCACATCTGCATCAGATTCACCGTGTTTATCAATGGTGCTGCTCAAATATGTAAAGGTTTTTACATCTTCCAAATCTTCTCCGTCAATTGTGATTGGATTGTTGCATGTTGTGTTGTTTCGGAGAATCTTGTTTTTCCCTCTGTGTATATTGGGACCTACTACTGCTGCTACGCTGGTCGTCTTCTCCTGCATTTGTTGTTGCGTTTACGATAGAAGATCCAGATCATCTGCGAAGTCTAGATCGTCCAGCTGTATCCTAGCTGTCCACTGTATCGCGTGCTTCTCTTCAGATGTTGACGTCTAAGCAGTTGGAGGTTAATAGCATCGATCATTCTATTATACATGCAGTCTACACAACTGTAACTATGGTTTACTGGTTTTCTAACATTACATGATCTAAGTATACGAACTCTAATCCATTAGGTTTACTTTGAAAAACTGATTGATATCGTTATTTTAATTAGTAGTGAAAATGACTTAAGATTTCAATGTACGTACGTATAAATTTAGTAATTTGCATTACTCATATCTATTGTACTGCTTACAGTTGACAAAAAACACCACTAACTTTTGCTTAACTCCTTTGGAGGGGCAAGATTCGCCTTAATGGCTTCTTTCTTTTTTTCTTCTCTTCGTTTACGTTCGCGTTCATCTCGTTCATGTAATTCTTTCTTCTCTTCTTCACGACGTGCTAAGGCAGCATCCTATTTATTCCAGAAAAAAAAACACCAAATGCCTTTGAATAGCAGTGATGAACAGTCTAACGATCAAAGCAATACACATGACTAAAATATCCGTACAGGGAAAAGTCTCAAGAATGGTACTTCACATATTATTGATTCACGGTTGTTGAAAAAAAAATGAACCGTTAAGATAGGCCGGCTGTATAGAACCGTGCAACGAAAAACAACTGGAACTTTACAAGCGAATAATGCTGTTCCACTTAAAGTTGGTTAACTCTGTGTCCAAACTCACCCACAATATAATATTGCATGAGTCATAAAGTAGCAGTTCGACATACGTTACTGTTTTGAATGGATGTTGTAAACTAAGAACTACTGTAACACGAAACGCTGACAGGATGAAACAGATTAGTCAGTAGCTACCGGGGACTATTTTCTCCTCAATATACGACCGAATACAGTCCATCATATGCAACGTGAGGTCTGGCACATATGTGCATCAGTTCAAGTTGCTACATCACATCAGAACAGAGAGATGAAATTGTCAACAGAAATCACAAAGTATTAGGGGTAGTAACATTATGAGTAGTAGCAGTAGTAGTATAAAACATTAGGTACAGACAATCCGAGCAGAAAAAATGAGTTCGTGCGATAATAAGTAGCAGGTAATTGTAAAGCTTAGGATCTAAAAGAAGACAAAGAGCAAATGCAGGGTATTTCAAGCCATTTTATCTGACGTCCTAATGAGTAATGTAAATATTTAGATAAATGGCTTGATCCGCACCTTTAATTGTTTTAACTATAATAAATCGGGCTCTTTCGCAAATTGTGAAATCATGACAACTAAGTTTATTCAAGAATGAACACGTTAATTTTGATCACTCAATAGCTGTGGCCCCAAATCCGTCTAGTGGCACATGTACATTTAGTTTTCTTTTAGATTAATTCCAAAATTATCTGTTACTTTATGAATTCGTGTTCCTCCGAACCACGTTTTCGAGGTTCAATCTTTTTAACTGTTGCTGAAAATACAACTCTTTCTAACCCCTTTGCTACTATTCATTTAGGTGACTTTATCGTTATATTATGTTATGGCAACTAGTTAAAGAAGGTTTATGTGGAGTTTATACTGATTACGATTGATCGGTATTTTCTTCATACAAATCATCCTTTGTGGGTATTTACATATAATTAGATAAGTTCCCGTGTTTAACAACTTTTGAGTATGTTTATGCTCATTTCCAGCCAGTTGTTTATTATACATTTATCATAACATTCCTCTAGTTTATGTACATTTTGCATTGAACTTGTTAGTCAATCATAAATAACATTGTTACAAGAAATATCAGTGATAGAGGTAGTAATAGTGTGCGTAGTAATATTGGGCATCAAAGATACAGTTAAAGAAAACAGAAACTTTTTGGAGAACTGTAACCCTAAAAATGGAAACTTACCCGGTGTTTTGCAAAATTCTCAAGAACTAAACGCTTCGCATCTTTTTCAGTAGCTCCATAATAAAAATCTGTTCGTCTGGAAAGGAAGCCGAAAAAGGCGTCCAGCAATCCCTGTACTCCATTGTCACAGCTTTGTGCAACACTCAGGAAAACGTTATCATACTCCATGATAGAAAAAAAGCTTAAAAAGGAAGAGATTATCTAGTTATGTGCCTTATGAGTACAAATCAAAAACTTGATATGTATCACTAGATTATATTGCGGAAAACTAATAAAACCAATTAAAAGCCATTAATAGCTCGCTCAGATGTAAAATTTGAGTCCATTGTTCCAAACGCACTGATTGTTTCTGAGACCAAAATGACATTATCAAGCCAGCTGTTAACAGCAATACGCAATTTTCGTAACTGCTGGTTTCTATTGCTAACACTCACAGGGGCGAAAAATGTACAGATGAGGTCGGACCCCTTTTGATTTAATTGTTCTTTAACTGTAGATCGTGGAGGAGAAGGATCCACGGAAAGTGAGCGCATGGCAACTTCTGCGAAGCTTGGATTGTCGAATGAAACGCTGACAGAAAGACAATGTTCATCAGATACTAGTTTTGTATCACTTAGAGCCATCGAGTTGTTCATCACTGGTAGGTCTAAAACATAAATCTATGCAAAGAAACATACAATACGGAACTTTTTCTTCTTGGATTTCACGTTCTATTTCACGGCGCACGTTCTCACCGAGCTTCTACAAACTTGAGTTTAGTAATTTGAGCAACCTACTTCACGTTCAAGAGCTTGAGAAATATGTACACCTGCAAATGTCGACAATGTAAAGAGACACGAAACTCCTAGAGTGATTTTGGAAGCAGTTGACATGAACCTTAAAAAATTAGTGTAACAGCAGTGTTGCATTATATAGATCTACATATTCACATAAGAACATATGCAACAAAATCCTCGTGACTCGGACATAACTTTAATGACTGTAATTTGGTGATCTAGAAATGGGAATTTTCTCAGGGATTTTAATGTCTTTAAATGAACATGAATATCCTCGCCAATACGGACTTTAGCCGAATAGTTGTATCTATTTTCCCCTTGTCGTAAGGATTGATGACTGTCTCAAAAATCGTTTGATTTAGATAAAAAAAATTTAGAAACTATTCAGTTAAAAAACCTTATTACTTAACATCTAATCTATCGGTGTATGAAGTGCTTTAGAGGCAATGTACAAAAATAGACTGAAATTATTGTAATTAAGTCATAGTTAGCTACGTGTTATTCGCACTTATTAAACGTGGAAGCTTGTATATGGTATGAAACATTTTACAGATCCATTTACAAAGCTACAAACTGTCAAGTCAGAAGTATTAATGACATCATACTGCTTAAGTCATAGTAAACGGAATGAGTGTTGATTTGATTTTCAAATCTGTTGACGTGCTGAACAAAATCGAGAATTTGGAAATGAAAAAGAATCGAAACATAACAGTGTGAAGTAGTGTCTATTTTTATATCTATGGAACAAGATTATTTTCCCGATATTTATCACTTTCGCTGTCAGTGACACTACTACTTTTGGTTTTATCTCGATAATTTCATCCCCTCGTGCTTATATGGTGTACCAACCTAGACCGATGCATATGTCCCAGACTCTACGTTGTATTATTCTTTGCTTCAGTTTTGTCTAGCAGCCTAGTCAAAGTCGAGTAAGTTCATACTGTTCTTACTTGAAATTTAATTGACAGCTTCAAAAATATAAGACGCTTTTGCCTCACATGTTAAATTGTATAATGGGCCTTACTACCGATAATCCTAAAACGTCTAACTGTGCATTAGTTACCTTCACAACACGTACAATGTGAATGAGCACGATTATTTACTTAACTGTTATATATGAGACAGCAACCTGTTTATATGTGGATTTGGCAGCCACGAAGAAACAATAATAATCAAAATGTAACGCAGATGTATAAAACACCAAGTAACAATGTGTCTAAAATATTAGCCTCAGTAATACTTCGACGCCTAACGAAAGCTCGTGAAGAGCAGACTAGAGAAAATCAGGCTGGTTTTCGACCTGGACGTGGCTGTATAGATCAGATATTCACACTACGTCAGGTTCTAGAACACAGACACACATTCAGACGCCCCACAATGGTAATATTTCTCGACCTTAAGGCAGCATTCGACTCTGTTGATCGTGAGGTTCTATGGCAGTGTTTGTCACTGAAAGGAGTACCAAAGAAGTACATTAACCTTATACAGGCTCTCTACTCGAACACAACTGAACTGGTCGAGTGAGAGCTTATGGCGAACTGTCATCAGAATTGATTACCTCAAGTGGTGTTCGTCAGGGCTGTCCACTCTCCTCATTCTTGTTCAACTTTGTCATTGACGTACTTTTAGAGATAACACTCTCCTCATCTAAATTTACAGGGGTTGAACTTCTACCGGGAGGTTCACTTGTTGACTTAGAATATGCTGATGACATAGTTTTACTTGGTGAAGACGCTGACAAAATGCAGTCTTCTGACCACTCTAAGCAACAATGCAGGCATGTTCGGGATGCGATTCTCACCCTCGAAATGCAAAATTTTGCTTCAGGATTGGGTTGCATTGACACCCGAACTAATGATAGGGAGTGAAGTGATTGAGAGTGTCGATCGCTTCACTTATCTTGGAAGTCTCATCAGCCCTTGTGGTCTGGTGTGTGACGAAATCTCAGTACGGATACAGAAGGCTCGACTAGCTTTTACCAACTTGCGTCATTTATGGCGTAGGCGAGATATCCGTCTATCAACCAAAGGACGTGTTTACTGCGCCGCAGTTCGTCCCGTCCTACTTTATGGCAGTGAAGCATGGCCGGTAAGATTAGAGGATATTCGTAGGTTACTAGTATTTGATCATAGGTGTCTTCGAAACATTGCTCGTATATCGTGGGACCATCGAGTAGGTAATGCAGTTGTTAGGAAACGGGTACTAGGTAAGGATGGCAAATCAATTGATGACGTAATGAAACTTCATCAGTTGAGATGCCTGGGACACGTATTACGTATGCCCAACGACCGACTGCCTCGACGTGCGATGTTCAGTGGTAGAGGAGTAGGTTGGAAGAAAGCTAGGGGCGGCCAGACCAAAACATAGCACAGGTCAATGAAATCACTGACAAGTGGACTGAGTCATGTCGGTAGGTGTAGACTACCTGGTTGGGGACCGCGAGATTATAGCAACCGATGGTTAGAGACCCTGAATGACATGGCTCAAAATCGTTTGCAATGGCGCAGGTGCATCTACTCTTTGTGTTCTCCCAAATTTTGATCTCCTTATTCCTCCTTGTCTCTTTTTTTCTCCTCTCAAATTTATTTCACTGTATTATACTCTCTAAGTAACATCTCCAAACACTAATCTTCCCGATTACTGCTTATACTCTTATTACCTCTACTACTACGGGATTTAAATCGACCACTACATCTCTATGCTAATGTGGTGTGGCAACTCGAACTGATGTACGTATGTACGAAGTTCTTCGTTGTTACTGGCTGACTGACTGAACAATGTCACTAATAACGATTAACAACATACTATGAACGACTTTGGGCGTACTAAAGTAATTCAGGACAAAATGCGACCGCTGCTCTGTTTTAGATGGGCTACGGAGTGTATTCGAATGTTGCTGACTGTAAAAATAATTAACACTAGGTGTCAGTTGATTATTAGGGGATGAGTCGACTTTTCAGAGGAACTGCAAAGGCCGGCGTGGGACAGTCTGGAGGTAATCACGCAAAGTAGCAAACTTATCTTTGAACCTGCTCTGTATTTAGCAAGACTGGATTGCTTGATGCTAGTCAAACAATATAACGGTTTTTTAAGGCCTGAAAGTCAGAGGAGTGATATTCATGCCTCACGACATACTTTATACTTGAGATGGTTTGGCACAGTAAGACCTCGAGGGACAATGTAGCTTAGTCCATTCAAAACACTAGACCATTATCAGTTGAAATGAGACCAAAAGAGTATAATTCGAGGGGGACAAATGGGACTTCATTGACTGAATTTTTGAGTCGATCTAAGCTAGACCACCACTGAAAACCTGGAAGCACTAGATGGTCACTTCGTCCCAGTATGGGACTTCGGCAGCGTTTATCCACGACCCCGTACGCAGGGCCGGAACCCATGACTTTTGGATTCCCGCGCGAATGGTTAACCCCTAGACCACTAAACCAACATCAAATGGTGGTAATGTCTAACTTCAACCGACCCATGATCTTGCGCAACTCTGCGTTCATTGTCTGAAGTGGATAACTGCCTCCACTCGACACGGACTGGAACTAAAAGTAATAGATTATTGAGTCATTTCGCAACATATTTTGCCAGAGATAAGAAGATGGACATCTTTACTACACAAGTGATTCAAAATGGGAAAAAACGAGTGAACTTTAGTCTTTATCGGGATTTCCTGACACACAACACGCAAAATCCAGCACACTGTGGAATATAAACACTGCAAGTTAACGCGGCGATATTAGATGCTAGCATCTGACGAACTCTATTAATAGAATTTTCAGTAGCGCCTTCCCCAAAACGGGTCAAATTTTCCCCAAAATTGGATCGAAGGTAAGTTGTAAAGCGCACCAGGTAAAGTCCACGGCTAGTACGTGGCTAGGTGCATTCTGGCAAGACGCTACCAATAAATGACTCGTTCCAACGTGATTTCTAGTGCTACCCATGAAACACCGATGAGCACTTCTATGTTGTTTGAACTGGTTGGACAATACACGATGGAAATCACTTAGTGTATCGAAAGCATCAATAATTCGCCTTTCTAAAGCTATGAGAAGGCTATGACCCCTTATTATTTCCAACTATAGTTTGTTTGAACTTCTATAGAAGTTCTTTACCTACGTAAAGTATCCTACTGGTCCATGTAGTACCATATCGACTCACTACAATGTGTATAGTTATTAGCATGCAAAAACTACAAAAAAGGCAATTCCTCCATAATCTGCTTTTAAATTTTTTTTAATCGATACAATATATGCAAAGTGAAGCGACACTACAAAGCTACCTCACCTACAATCAGCACATGTACTCAACCTGTTTGGTGAGCGCCAAACAAAACTTGGGTTGTCAAAACAAATCAGTCTTCACTCTTCGCTAATAAGGATAGCATATTAGTGAACCTGTGTTCACTCTGACAGGTTTCCTTCCAGTTAATATCTAGCTTCTCGTTAAAATATTCACTAATGTGGACGATTCCACTTGCTCGAGTAAGGCGTTCCAGTTGTAGCGGTAAATAAATCCTCAAAATAAATAGCTCTGTAGGTCTTCGACATTGGATGCTGACCACATTATTTTCAATGAACTCACCTAGCTGAAAGAGCTCGTTCATGGATCACGAGTGGGGACGCCGTACCCACCATCCCCTGCAACCGCTAACCTGTCTAGATCACTCGATCCTCGATATATTGATAGCCTATCAAATATATCTTCGGACCTCCTCGCTTCTGTCTTTTGATTTCATTTGGTGGGTACAATTCACAGTGGAAGGTGTTACTGGTTAAAGCATTGCAAAACTCTAAACACCTGCAGTATCTTCACAGTCATTGACTATTCGATGAGAAATACGGGACCACACTTCAAGTTTATAAATCGCTCTTTGTGAACCTTCTTGCTATGACCTCGAGGAATAATAGTTCTGGAGTGAGAAAAGAGATAAGACAAATTAACACACATATCATAATTAAAGATGTGAAATGCCAGCCTAAGTTCACCTCACGTCCTACGATACGACAAAGGGAAAAGCTTCAGGCGCCTTTTTAGCGCTCATCGTAAGGGAGTTTAGAAAATCCCTTCACTAATTTTGTTCCCACATGCTTGACACACTCGAGTATCCTCTACCAGACATGAGCTAGCCGCTTGAATACGGCACTTTAAGCGTGGTGTCACATAGTTGCGATATAAAATTCAAACGTTTCCTCGTCAAAGCATTTGAATACTCGTCGAATTGACCGTAACGCGCGAAAACCTCTGACAGCAGCTGTGTTGCAATGCGTAGTTGTTTTCAAAACATGACTTATTATTACTCCGAAGCCTTTACGTTCTCGAACGCATGGAAGAGACGCACCATCAATAGTATGATGGTAACTATTACCGTGTCTGATGTGCATGAGCACACTCTTCCAAGAATTAACTCCGAACCCCCAACCTCGAGCCCGTCTAACTAAATCGTCTAAGTCAGCTTGAAGATCATATTGATAAGCCGCACTTTTCATTGTTCCCCAGATTTTGACATCATCCGCAAAGAATAATGTCGACGACCCAAGCAACAGCGGTAATTCGTTAACATAGAGAAGGAAAGGTAGAAAGCCTAAGATAATGCCTTGGGTTACATCACTTTTGGCCGGCTTCCAATCGGACAGCGTTTCATTGACCTTCACTCTCTGTCTGCGGTCACATAAAAGGTTCCCTATTCCAGACTTAAGTGTGAAACCTTGTCAAATGCTTTGCTAAAATCTATGAATATCACGTCGACAGACAGACCTTTAACTGAGGCTACTGTCCAATCCTCTCTCGCTATAAGTAAATTAGTCAATTATGAACGCTTGTTACAAAAACCATGTTGCTCGGAAGTTAACAGGTTGTGCAAATTTATGTGAATTAGTAACCTAACCCGAATTATCTTTTCAAGTAACTTAAATGATTTAAACTTCAAAGCATACTAGGTAGCAACAACAGAGTAACTCTTCTTTAAAATCAAAATCTGAGTGGTAGTAATTTACTTTTAATATTTGAATTTACGTTATTCGCACTTGTCTTCTAATGATACTTAAATTTAATAATTTTTATAATCGTAATAAAACACCACATCGTTTTTTCGTATGACTATCTATATTTATTCACGCTTATATTCAACGTCTATTATTTATTTTTATCAGTCGTGACTACTTACCTACGCCTATTAGCACTCGTGTGAAAGTAGGTCTCGGACAACCAAACTACAACCAACTCCGTCCTAGGCTCTCCTTTCCAGTTGTTTCCTGTCACTATTCGTTCTTTCGGTGACTGTATCCACTTTGACCTGCCTCTCTACATTTTCTCTTTTGGATTCCAAGTTAGCGCTTACCTCATGATGCAGTTTGATGGTTTCTGCAATGTATGTCTCATCTATATCCGGCGTGTTTTCCTATTTCCCTCCTCAGATGAAAGCTAGTTTGTTCTCGCCTACAATAGATTGCTGCTGAAAGTATCCAACCAACGGATATTGAGCATCTTGAGTACCCATACATTTTTGACGATGCTCGTGGTAGTTCTGCCGAGCGCAGTAGAATCAAGCAATATGTAGAAAACTTCAGATACTCGTCTTTTTGTTGTTGGAAAATCCTTTTTGTAGTATTTTTATGTTTATAATATCGACTTCCTTGCCGGTTGATAGTTGTTTTGAGTTCTATATGTTCTTCAGCTGCAGGAATGCCGCCCTTCATTTACATATCCTTCAATTTGCGTCTGCATCAGATCACCCTTTTTCATCGACGATACATTCCAGTGGCGTGGGATTTCCACCTCTTCCAGAGTTTCTCCGTCGTCTGCCTGCTTGAATATTTAGGCTACCTGTTTCTGCCATCTAAATATTTCAACAAGTTATCTGTTCTTTTATTCTGTTTTAACTACTCTTTATGTCTATTAAACGCATAACCTGTACAGGCACGTTTTTGAAAAGCTTACAACCTTTTGCTGAACAAGCTGCAAAAAGCACACTAATTGACATGGTGGTGTTTGACAATATGCATTGAAGAAAGTGAACATTAATCGTGCATTGACTCCTGAGCTGCCAAATTATAACTACCGACCACTAATTAACAAGGTGAACTTTTCGTGCCCGTAGGTAACCCTCGTGCTATTGATAGAAAATAGACTAGTAGTGAATAAGTCTTTATTTGGAAGCTAATGTAACAGCTTAGGTTAAATGGTTAAGAGTTACGTCTTCGAATCACTTCGGGCTCAGCAGTTTCGTACCTTTAGGTAACCCTATTGATAGACGAAACCAGACTAGTGGTGAATTAGTCTTTATTTAGATCTTCGCGCAATCACAGAGGAGCGTGGGTTCAGACAAACAAAGCCTCTCAACATTCAATATAAGATAATAGGAAATATAACGCCTATACAAAATAAGGAAATGAATGAATACTTGAACCATACTGTTTTGGGATATGCTTGGTCGTTTGGGGTCAACTCTTAGCCAAACAACCTAAGCTGTTACACAGTCCCACTGAAATCATTTTTGTAAGTTTTGGTCGACTTACATCTTTACAGCTAAAACGACTACGGAGGGTAAAAGAAATAATGTATAAGGAGAAAAACTATTGAATTTCGTGAGCTAAATGGTCTAATAAACCTAGAAATTAGACGTCCCAACTCTATATTTACTTAGAAACTCCTGTCTTGTAAAAACTCTCCAAGTATGTGGAAATTTTTTAGAGAACTAACAGGTGACAGGCACACTATAAGCAATAACCTACTGAATGTTTGCAACTTAAATATGTCTTTTGTACGTTAGTCATCTGATGTCATTCTCCCTATATCCAGAGGTTTGAATAATAAGTGTGTTCCTATTTCCACTGAAACTGATGTCTGGAAATGTCTGCAATCATTTCATTTGTCCCGATGTTTAGGACCTGATGGAATCCCAAACCTCCGTTTTAAAAATGTGCTGACTTTCTATTTTGTGCATTTACGAGTATCTTTAACAGATTCTTCTCGACTAATCTCATACCGAAAGTGTGGAGAAAGTTGATGATAATCCTTATACCGAAGAAATTATCTGGTTATAAGAATGTGTGATCTAGACTCATAGCAATGACTTTACGTTCCCTCAGAATAATGCAAAAATTAATGATACTCCCACTTCAACCTACAAGAGGACATTTATGCGTACCAGGTTGCTTACAAACGTGAAAGAAGCACCTTAGATGCCATTGCTGTTCTGCATCACAATATAGCGTTCAGCCTGGAAAAGGGTATGAAGTATGTTCGATATGCTTCTCTGGGCTATCCTTCTACTTTTGATTCTATCCCAAGAAAACTTTTACTTAACAAGTTAATCAGCGTCAACAGTGACAGCTGGATAACCCATTGGCTATGTTACTGCCTCTCTGGAAGGGAACAGTACACTGTGTTTGGAGGAACGTGTTCAACGTCTCTACTGTTTTAAGAAGGTGTGTCACAAGAAGCAGTTCTTTCACCTCTTTTTTCTGCATGATCTGCCATCTTCCACAGAAAACACTTTTGTGAAACATGCCAACGATCTCACTGTATGTACGCGGATTTCTACGCCTTTACATCACATAGAAATGAATGAGTTTTCTGTCTTGTATGAAATGCTGGTCTGTTTTTGGTGACTTTATACTTATTCTGTCTAAACTTCTAGCTGTTAACTTTAATTTGAGACATGGACAGCACCTAAACACCATATTGAGATCCTATAATGTTTGTGACGTTGGAGACTCTCTGATAAACAGTATCAGAGGTTTGTTATCTTGGTGTTACCTTTTACTCTGGTCTCCTCGTATTTTAGCGTTATCAAAGAAGGTTTCACGTCTGACTTACTACATAAAGCGGCTGACTAATTTTATAATTACTCGACATTGTAGCGGTAAATAAATCCCCAAAATAAATAGCCCTGTAAGTTTTCGACATTGGATGCTGACCATATGTTTTAGTGGACTCATCTAGCTGAAGGCGCTCGGTCAGGCATCCGCACCAGATCACGTGTGGTAACGCCGTGCTCAACATCAACCGCAATCGCTAGCCAGATTAGATCAGAGAATTCCGATATATTGGTCATCGCCAAATATACTCTTCCGATCTCCTCGACTCTGTCTTTTGATTTCTCTTGGTGGGAACAAATCATATTAGAAGGTGTTACTGGTAGAAGCGTTGTCAAACACTGAATACCTGTGACATCATCATTGGTGAGACCGTCGTGATCTGGTACACCTTATTGCAACTGTGAGTCTGTTCCTTTTTGGGATTTTTATATATCATTGCCTTATTTTTTATTTTTTTTAAACATTGTGATTTTTTTTCGTATTTTTTCTTGGATACATATATATTTTTCCCCTCGTTCATTATCGTACTTCATATTTCATCATGACTGAACAGACACCTAAAGTACTCAAGCTTAAGACCTTGTCCCCACCTTCGTTTCAACTGATGCCTTTCTGGCCCGACAACATCGAAGCCTGGTTTTGCTACGCAGAAGCCGACTTCTCCGAGCACGGCGTGATCGACACACGTGCACAATTCCTCGCAGTAGTCAAGGCACTACCGCGGGAATTCAACAGGTACGTAACACCTAGTATGTTTACTAGTGATGTTTCCGATCCTTACGAAATCTTAAAACGCTCGATTCTTAAACGAGGAGACCTAACCGATCGACAAAGGTTAGATCAACTCTTCAACAATATCGACCTGCAACACGGTTCTGCGACGGACATGTTGCAACGGATGAGAGAGGTTATAGGCCCAAGAACTTTCGACGAAGGTCTATTCAAACAACTCTTCTTGTCAAAACTTCCCCAACAGGTGCAAGCAGTTCTGGTCTCGTTCCAGAACAACGCCTTAGACGAGCTAGCTGCATCTGCCGACCGCATTTTAGAAATTACGAAATCGTCTACTACCGAGGTATTTTCAGTCAAAGAAAAGCCTCACACGACTCAGAATGACATAACCGACTTATGTCACACACTCACGCGTTATCTTAGTCTTCGTACCGACCGTAAGAGATCGCACACACCACGTAGAAGCATTTCTCGTAAGCGATCTGTCTCTAGACCACGAGAGACAGATAACCCCGACTGGTGCTGGTATCATAACCAGTATGGAAAGTTTTCCAGAAATTGCAGAAAACCCTGCAATTTTCCCAACACGAAACCGACTGATTCGAAAAACAATTCGGGAAACTTCCAAGCCGGCACGCGTTAACGGCAACCGTAGCCGGCGAACATAGCCGTCTGTTATTCGTCACAGATGTGACAACGAGAGTTCGCTACCTCGTCGACACTGGCGCAGAAGTTAGCGTTCTCCCAGCAAATCCTAACGACCGACTTCACGAATCGACTCTAAACTTACAGGCGGCAAACGGAAAACCGATCGCTACGTATGGCAAAAGGTACGTTTACCTTAACGTGGGTTTACGCAAACCCATCCACTGGATTTTCGTCGTTGCAGATGTTTCTATGCCAATCATTGGTATGGACCTTCTACAACACCACAATCTGATCATCGACACTCGCAAACGGAGGCTAGTAGACGGAAACACTAATTTGTCCGTTTGCGTAACTTCTTTTACTGGTTGTAGAGTATCCCCAGTCACAGTTAAGCATATGATAGACCCACTCTATCAACCACTACTCGATAAGTACCCTGGGATACAACAAACGCAACCGAAACTACCGTGTGTAACCCGCAACGTTACACATCACATCACGACTACAGGACCATCTGTATTCTCTAAAGCACGCCGACTAGCTCCTGAAAAGCTAAGGTTAGAGAAAAACGAGTTCGCTCACATGATAGACTTAGGAGTCATACGACCGTCAAGTAGCCCTTATGCATCTCCGTTGCACATGGTCCCTAAAAAGGACAGCAACGATTGGCGTCCAACTGGTGACTATCGGCGATTGAACGCGAAAACCATTCCCGATCGTTACCCGTTGCCTCACATTCACGATTTGACAGCTACCTTGAAAGGTACAACTGTCTTTTCGAAAATCGACTTGGTTAAAGCGTATAACCAAATCCCTATGGCTACTGACGACATACCGAAAACTGCCATCATAACTCCCTTCGGACTCTATGAATTTTTGCGAATGCCTTTCGGTCTAAGGAATGCTGCTCAAACATTCCAAAGATTCATAGACGACGTTTTTCGAGGTCTCAACTTCGTACACGCGTATGTTGACGACTGTCTAATCGCAAGTCCGGACAGAGAAACACATCTCAAGCATCTGGATCTTGTTTTCGAACGATTACAAAAACATGGCATAACTGTAAACGTTCAGAAATGCCAATTGGGAACCGACTCATTAGACTTTCTGGGACACACTATCGATGCTCAAGGTATCCGACCCCTTAGAACCAAAGTGGCGGCCATTCTGGATTACCCAGAACCGACCACCGTCAAGCAATTACGCACGTTTAACGGCCTCGTAAGTTTCTATAGACGTTTCATACCGAAATGCGCATTACTTATGAAACCTCTAACCGACCAACTTCGTGGAAATGCGAAATCCATTAATTTGGACGACACCGCACGAAAAGCATTCTCCACAGTTAAGGAACTGATCGCTAAAGCAACAATGCTCGCACATCAGGACACCGTAGCCCCCATTAGTATCGCAGTGGACGCATCCGACTCGGCAATCGGAGGAGTCTTACAACAATGGGTTAACAACTCTTGGCAACCCTTGGCATTTTTCTCTAGAAGGTTGCTGGACACCGAATCGAGGTACAGCACATTCGGTAGGGAACTCCTAGCTATGTATTGTGCTGTACGGCATTTCCAACACTATATCGAAGGCCGTGAATTCACTCTTTTCACGGACCGCAAACCGCTCACTTTCTCGTTGAGCCCTCCTTCAGACAAGTACTCTCCCTGTGAGTCTCGACAACTGGACTACATTTCGCAGTTTACTTCAGGTATTCAACATATTTCTGGAGCAAACAATGTAGTTGCAGACGCCTTATCTCGCATAACTTCCTTGAACAGTTTGCAAGGAATCGACCTTCTTAAACTCGCCGAGCTTCAAAAAGAAGACACTGATCTTCAGCACGAGTTATCGTCGACAATCCTCAAGTTACGTATCAAACAGATGGGAACAGGTAAGGAAACCTTACTGTGTGACAGATCAACAGGTAGGGATCGCCCAATCGTGCCGAAACATTATCGACGCAATGTCTTCAATACATTGCACAAACTTTCTCATCCAGGTGTCCGTGCAACCATCAAGCTCATAGCAGAACGATTTTGCTGGCCTGGTATGAATAAAGACGTGAGGGAGTGGGCACGCTCCTGTGTAAGCTGCCAAAAATCTAAGGTTATCAGACACAATAAATGTCCCTTAGGCTCGTTTAAAACTCCCGATGCTCGTTTCGACCATGTTCATCTGGATTTGGTAGGACCTTTACCGGATTCAAATGGATACTCTTACCTCTTAACCTGCGTAGACCGTTTCACTCGATGGCCAGAAGCAGTACCTATCAAGGACATCACTGCTGAAACAGTGGCCCGCACATTCGTCGAACGATGGGTAGCAAACTTCGGTTGCCCTTCAACCATCACTACAGACCGCGGAAGTCAGTTTGAATCTGATCTTTTCCGTCGTCTGACCACACTTTTAGGAATCACTCGCTTCCGAACGACCGCCTACCATCCACAAGCAAACGGGTTGGTAGAACGTTTTCACCGGCAACTAAAAGCTTCACCATCAGTTGCAAGCGTTTCACAGTGGACGGACGCTCTTCCACTCGTCTTACTAGGTATCCGCAATGCAGTGAAGCTGACATTGGACACACTGAGGCTCAACTCGTTTATGGAACGACACTTCGACTTCCAGGAGAATTCGTGGATCCTTCGTCCTTTTCAATGAACATGGATCTAACCTCCTACACGAACAGGCTTACAAACGCAATGCGTTCAGTTAAACCTGTCTCCACTCGACCTCAATCAACTGATGTATTCGTTCAACCTGACCTACGACATATTACACACGTTTTCGTGCGTCGAGACTCGCATCGACGACCTTTCGAATCAGCATACGAAGGACCTTTCAAAGTTCTTCAACGCGAACCGAAGTACTATATAATCGATAAGAACGGAACAAACGATAGCATCAGCATTGATCGCCTCGAAGCAGCGTATTTAGAAGGAAATCCTATCTACGTCGATTGTCCTTCGGTACAATCGAACAACACGACTCCACTTATAATTCCTCAACCGACAACCAACACTAGTGATGATACTCCGAATGTATCTGAAAACAAACTTAAAACGACGCGTTCTGGAAGAAGAGTTAGATTTCCAGAGCATTTAAACGACTATTGCACGTAAGGCACTACTAGACATTTAATATTATCTCAATCTTTGTTTTTACGACATATATATTTTAAAAAATACAATTTTAATATGCCTATATATTTTTATTTTTTATTCCAAAAAAAACAAAAAAACAAATTTTTTTTCAACGATATTACGTGTAAATTAGTTTAGATTCCAATTTTTTCGCCGACATTTTGTTTTTACGCACATACGAGTGTATTTCGACATGCACTTACACTTTCTTTTTTCTTTTCCACGATGGCTGGAAAAGAACGATGACGTTTATGAGGAGTCGAAATTTTCATCGTACTTTTTCTTTTTTTACTATGCTTTTTTACTTGCTACCCGCGAACTTTGAAAGTGGTAACATTTTTTCACGTGGTTTAGGAATTTTTCGACTTGCTCTTTTGTAGGGTGTATTATACAGTGATTATCATCCTATCCTGTACATCGGGTACATCTTACCCAGAAAAATAAGGAAAAAACTTGTTTTTATTCGACGGATAATTACCAGTTCGTATTGTACCTATTGCGGACTTAAGTCGTAAATAGATCTGCAATTCATTATATACTCACAGTCTCTAATCCTAGTATTAACCAGGTTAATACTTAATAACAACTAATACTCAGATATTACATTTAATTTAACGAGCACTGTGCTCACTTATTTTCATATCATGTCCAATAACTCCAGTAAAAGAGGAATTTCACCAACTTCTAAGCCAAATAAAAGGTCCAAATCTGTAACCCCTACAACTGACGACTTAGTGCTTGACAATGTCGAACCTTTAACTACTGAAAAATATGTGTATTGTACACAAATGTCTCTATCGTCACCAGATTCTCCATGTCGCAGCCCCTCTATCTTTACGTGCAGTATGCCAACGGTAAGACTGGTTGACATACAAGACACTATACCTACGTGCATCGAAAAGGCAGCACAGTCTACCAGACAGTATGTGCTACCAAGGCCTAAATCTAAAATTTCAAAAACTAAAGAGTCCAATGGTCCACCTCATACACACCAAAATACTGATAGATATAGTAATGACATCCGACAGCTACAAAACTCTCTATCCGAAATTAACGGCAAACTTGAGCAATTAGCACCCCTCACTCATATATGGGGCCTTGATACAGACAGAAATCTTGAGCAACTCACTAAAGCTGAGTGTATTTTGGAGTTTGTGGCTGAAGAAGTGACGAAGAGAGTGATGTCCTCCTTCAATGCAGTTGTGTACAACCTCCCCGACCGCACACACCCATCTAAGTTAAGGGATATTTGCCTTAGAGCATGCGGTATGCCGAACGTTAACTGCAAAGTCATCCGCCTTAGAAAAAAGTCAGACAGATCGACTTGCCCCCTTTTGTTTATGTTTGGCTGTTGTAACGATGCTAAGCAGTTTATTAATCTGAGCAAAAATATTAGCTCACTAATTCCATACAAGAATATAAAAGTCACTCCAGACCTTACGCCCTGTCAACGTCGTGTAAGAAGACGCGAAGCGATAGAATTGAATGGGAGTGTTACAGTTAATAATCAGCCAGAGACAGTTTGCAACACAGCAAATAGTTTAAAACACACGAAAAATAAGCATGACACCACTCCACATACGGCTGATCACTCTGTTGATCTAGATGAGTCTACAGATCAGAAACCTTTGGATAAGATACGGACCCCAACTGACACCAAAAACCATAACGACATGACTAATCCCAGCTGTTCGTTCAGTAATGTACTAAAATGTGAGTCGTGTAACAACACACATCCAACTAAACCTATACACTTGAAAATTTGTCCTCCTAAAGATATTCCACAAGTAGACTTGAATGAACGTAAGTTCATCTCACAGAGACAACGAAAGACTCCAGCTCTGAAAATAAAGGGTGGGAAGACAAAACTCATGATACCGAATAGGGAAACACGTAAGATTGAACCCAACTGCTCTATAGGTATCCCAAGAACAGTGAACAGGTTCTCCCCGCTGCTATCGTATAACTTGCCTTCAACACCTCCAAGTTGCAAAAAGGGTGGTGGGCTTCAACGTAGCAAGCCTTCTTACACGCAGACTAACGAAAACTACCAGAGAACTGGCCACCCAAATCACCCCCTGAAGCCTAAAACCATGAATAAGAATGGTAATAATAGGTTTCTCACTCCACACCCTACCTACATTCCCCAGGATCGCAACTGTAATTACTCTCAGAAAGAAAACTTCTCACACCCTTTAGTACCGACCCATCACATAACAACGGCTCCCATGTATAACAGCAGTCGCAACTCCTCCCAGTTACGCGTAGCAGACCCCTCTCACGCTAACGTAAATAGCCATAACAGGGGCTACGAGTCTAACCATCAAGACTATTTTGTAAATAACCATACACTTCACAGTAGGCCTGTACAAGATTTTTTTGGAATAAGACCCCTAGTGACACCTCTGTTGAAGCATATAGCCCAGGTTATTTCAAACCACATGCAAACCATAAATTTGTTTCCTCCGTACAGTTTCCACCAGAGAGTACTCCCACCCTTTCCTCCTGGGTAAACTCCCCAATCAACTTCACTAGCTCATTTGATACATCTCCCAATAAGTCTAGCTATCAAAATACCGAGCTAATGAAGAACATCCAATCCCTCACATCAAACTCATCTCATACGCGCGAGGGTTACGACAATTTTATCCGAGATACCCTCACCCATTTTAACTTAGTAGGCCACCTGCTTAATATATGTCTTATCAACGCTCGATCGATCTGCAACAAAAAGACGGATTTAGCCCTGTTTGTATCCATATATCAACCATCAGTTATTATGATATCTGAAGCATGGACTAACAGTAATATTTCCGACCGAAGTATATCTCTTGATAACTATTCCCTATATAGAAGCGATAGATTGAATGGACGAGGCGGAGGATGCCTTATTTACGCTCACTCTAGCCTAAACTCACTGCTATGTGATATGCCTGAACTAAACAAACTGAAGGATTCGGTGTGGATTGTATTAAAGCCGTCGAATTCCGTTACCTTACTGCTCGGCTGTGTTTATCGTCAACCTAACGCATCAATAGATGAAATAGCAGTATTATCGGAGGTATTCACACTAGCATCATCCCTCTCATTCACAGGCAAGCTCATTTGTGGTGACTTCAATATGCCCGAAATTTCTTGGCTGCCAGTCAAAGCGCCGAGACGTTATGAATCATTTATTGAATGTCTAGAGCTTGGACAATGGACTCAGTATGTCGATAGCCCTACCAGACATCAAAACATCTTAGACTTAGTCTTTACCAGTGGCCTCATCCCCAATACTTTGTATATTGGAAAAAAGTTCCCAGGTAGTGATCACAACATTGTCATATGCAGCCTTAATGTAAAAACCACAACCGATAGAAGTAAAACCGTAACACTTCGTAGAAACTATCGCAAGGTTGATTGGAATAACTTCCACAATTACTTAAGAAGCACTGATTGGAGAACTTTCTTTACCTCAAACAATACCGACACATTAACCAATATATTTTATCACAACATCAAAAGTATCATCAACAACATCGCACCTTTAGAATACTGTAAACCTACGTTCTCCAAAGATCTCTATATACCGGTCAGTACAAGAAGACGTCTTCAAAGACATTGTACTCGATTCCACAACTTAAATGACTTTTCCTCTTTAGTAACGATGACAGAAATACTTGTCCGAACAGAGGCAATAAGTAAACAAAAAGCAGTAGCACAGGAAAAACGTGCAGTTGAACTTAATAATAACTCCTCTGCACTCACCATACTACTCCAAAATAAACTTAAACGCTCTAAATCGAGAGGGAGTATATTCATTAAAGGCAAACAAGTATACGAAGATCCCAAACTTATCACAGAATTATTTAGTGAACATTTTTGTTTCTCACTAACTAACGAAAAACCATTTAATGATTCAGAACCAATCCCAGTAACTCCCTGTGAAATTACTAATGTAGAATTCAGTGTACAAAATATCTCCAAGGCAATCAGTACATTGAAACACTCCTACACTGATGGACCAGATGGTATCCCATCTAGCATGCTAAAACGTGGAGGTGATGATATGTGTGTTTTGCTTCTCAAACTATTCGCGATATCACTCTCTTCAGCGTGTTACCCTACTGCCTGGAAAACTACACATATCATTCCCAAAATTAAAACAGGACCTGAAGCAAACGTTGAAAATTACCGGCCTATAAACATAACTTCAGTGGTATCCAGAGTGATGGAAAAAGTAGTTAAGGCGGCTGTAGTCCAACATCTACTAACTAATAATCTCATCTCGACCTCCCAGCATGGATTTCTTAGGTCCAGATCATGCGATACATGCCTAGTAGACTACCTGAATGATATAACTCTGAAACGAGACAGCGGACTCCTTGTATCAGTCCTATTCCTTGACTTTAAGAAAGCCTTTGATAAGGTCCCACACAAAAGGCTACTCGTCAAACTAAAGTCCTTCGGAATACACAACCCACTGTACTCATGGTTTGCTTCGTTCTTAACAGAACGTAAACAGATGGTAAAGTACAATGACTGTCTCTCGTCCCCTAGACCAATCACCAGTGGAGTCATCCAGGGAAGCGTATTAGGTCCACTTTTGTTTCTTATGTATATAAACGATATATGTAACACCATAGAATTTGGGAAACCATACTTATATGCTGATGATCTCAAAATAGTATACAGCTATAAGCCTGAGACACTAAGCGAAAGTGTATCCCAGATCCAAAAGGACCTCAATAACTTAACTATATGGAGTGAAAAATGGCAATTACCATTTAACCTCAACAAGTGCGGGATCATGCACTTTGGAAAGCATCCCTATAAACCGCGACTTCACTTAAATGAATGTAGAGTCCAAACATTCGAATCAGTACACGATTTAGGAATTAATTACACAGGAAGCCTAAACTTTGAAGAACATGCCTCCTCTATTATTTCTAAATCTAGACGGCTAATTGGTTTTATAATGAAAAACTTTTTCACAACAGAGGGTAAACTTACTCTCTACAAAATATGTGTACGACCCTCCCTTGAATACTGCTCTTTTGTCTTCTCTAATATGAATATCGCAGACAAGATAAGAGTAGAAGATGTTCAAAGACGTTTCACACGTCAACTACTAGGATGTAACTCGAATCTCGATTACACAGAAAGATGTAAGCATCTATCTTTAGAACCTTTATGGCACCGTAGGCTAAAAAACAATTTAATATTTCTCTACAAAGCGATATATGGGCTCTCCTTTCTAACCTCCTGCCCGACTATCACCCACGACCCAGCCTATAGACTTAGAAACAACGCATATACACTACTTACCGTAAAACACCAAAAACAAATGCGTTGTAAGTTTTTTACAGTACGGTACAGTTTATTGTGGAACAGGCTGCCAATGCCTATCCGTAACTGTGATACGTTTACCAGATTCAAAAAGCTAATAACCCTATT
This sequence comes from Schistosoma mattheei, assembly GCA_944470405.2. Classification (NCBI taxonomy): domain Eukaryota; kingdom Metazoa; phylum Platyhelminthes; class Trematoda; order Strigeidida; family Schistosomatidae; genus Schistosoma; species Schistosoma mattheei. The sequence continues at coordinate 87,353,477 of OX103943.1, forward strand.
TCTAGACTCCAAAGAGCTTCAACATTTCCTTGAACTCCCGCCCACCAAGGAGGCACTTTATTACGGACCGCCTAGTGTCTAGAAAGAACAAAATTATAACAAGTTCGACTGTTACTAATATGAATATAACCAAATCACAGAATATATGGCCTATCCTTTCCTATTATTCATTGTTTATTAATCATGACTTCATGCTCCTAACCCTAGCTTTCAGTCCCCAAATCTCTACAGGTTAAATGTACATTATTCTTCCTAAAAGTCATGCTTTTTTTTCTACTGCAATTAGACAGATAGCTCAACCTTATGGATGCTGATCTACTAAGGCCGATCATACAAAGCTCAAAATTTGCCCACAAAGTCTTGTGAGTTTCTCAATGTTTTATTTGTCTTACCCTGAAATCTTTTTTTTTCTTTCTACAATTTTATACCCTCTCATATCTTTTGATTTGCTATTAGTCCTTACTTCTTTAAACCATTAGTTATTTTCATAGTAGTGTGATATACTATATGGACATCTAACCCCCAAAAAGACTTTTCAACTATCTGATTTGCTTGTAACATGGACCTAGTAGAGACAGTGTATTCCAACTATGGGCTTTGATTAAAGCAGTATTCATACTTACCACAAACGTAAGAGAGCCTAACATCACAAAAGGAGGGAGGGTGGCGTTACTGACCAGCAAACATGAAGGTGGGGAGATAACTTCAATCCACCCATGTCTGTAGGGCAGAACATTTTGTTTAATTACGGCTCCTTATGTTTTAGTGGGATGTCACGAACTTATGGTATTGATGCGCTTTTATCACGCAAAATACCTCTTTAAATCGTGTTACGAACGTTGAATTGGTTTCACTTCCTACCCAGAAATCCTATTACAAGCAAACTAGACAATTCGCTAATATACGAAGCCTACTCAAGACCCTATAATACCTGAAAAAAATAATAATACAAAAAAAACGAAAGGGGCTCTAATAGCTTCGATAATAAAAGGAAGATAGCCAATTGTATATCACAATACTGTTTCTAGCACTATATTTTATTTTATAATCACAAATAATCCCATACTTTCAGCTCCTTTACGAATCGCCTCCATTTGTCAGTTGTATGTCCACTCACACCTTGTTAACACTTATTTTCTTTAACCTATTAAAATGCGATTTCTTAACAAATACCTTAATAAAAGAAAATTAGACTGAGTAATCATACCTTGAACATTCCTTCATGAATACTGGCTACTCTGCCTCTCGTCATTTCTTTTACTTGCTCCCTCTTTCAGCCCCCTTGAGATATGGAACGGGTGACTTCATCCTGCACCATCCTTAAAGCCTTGGATATTCTAAAGGGACATAAGGTTGCGATTTCTAGAAGCTCATACCTTCAATGGACCTATCCTTGACCACCAGTCGCACATTCGCAACGCAACTTTCATGAAGCGCGCTAACTGTAGAACTGCTTAAAACCATCTACATTCATATCTCATAAATTATCAACCCAGCTATGTAATTTACTACAGTGAATATTGTATCATTTGTATCAATTTGATCTTGCCTGTAAACTGGCATGCCTCATGTAACAAACTGTTATTTGAGAATAAACTATTATTATTATTATATTATTTACCTCGGTCCCATATAGTAAAGAAAGACGACCAGACGCTGTTAATCCTAGCAAGCTATCAGAAGAGTGTTTACCAACGACAAACTCGCTGGGTTTAAACTTCTGGCTGGCCACGTTTTAGGGTCATCACTAGCCCACTAGGGGGGGGAGTGATCTGTAGCGGTAAATAAATCCCCAAAATAAATAGCCCTGTAAGTTTTCGACATTGGATGCTGACCATATGTTTTAGTGGACTCATCTAGCTGAAGGCGCTCGGTCAGGCATCCGCACCAGATCACGTGTGGTAACGCCGTGCTCAACATCAACCGCAATCGCTAGCCAGATTAGATCAGAGAATTCCGATATATTGGTAATCGCCAAATACACTCTTCCGATCTCCTCGACTCTGTCTTTTGATTTCTCTCGGTGGGTACAAATCATATTAGAAGGTGTTACTGGTAGAAGCGTTGTCAAACACTGAGTAATAATAATAATAATTTATTCTCAAATAACAGTTTGTTACATGAGGCATGCCAGTTTACAGGCAAGATCAAATTGATACAAATGATACAATATTCACTGTAGTAAATTACATAGCTGGGTTGATAATTTATGAGATATGAATGTAGATGGTTTTAAGCAGTTCTACAGTTAGCGCGCTTCATGAAAGTTGCGTTGCGAATGTGCGACTGGTGGTCAAGGATAGGTCCATTGAAGGTATGAGCTTCTAGAAATCGCAACCTTATGTCCCTTTAGAATATCCAAGGCTTTAAGGATGGTGCAGGATGAAGTCACCCGTTCCATATCTCAAGGGGGCTGAAAGAGGGAGCAAGTAAAGGAAATGGCGAGAGGCAGAGTAGCCAGTATTCAGGAAGGAATGTTCAAGGTATGATTACTCAGTCTAATTTTCTTTTATTAAGGTATTTGTTAAGAAATCGCATTTTAATAGGTTAAAGAAAATAAGTGTTAACAAGGTGTGAGTGGACATACCTGTGACATCATCAACATTTACCCTTACAATTTGTCAATTCTTGCATATTACGTATTATTCTTTACTGACCTCTGCCAAGAATTCTATAATTTACCAAAATATAATATTGAATAAAGTCATTAATAATAATAAGCGTGGTTGGGTTGGTGCTCACTGTGTTGTATTTCGGAATCTTAATTTTTTCCTCATATGTGATGAGGCCCAATATCGTATAGGCTGGTGCTAAACTGACTGTCTTTGCTCACATTTATTAATTTTTATGGAATAGAATTGCCAACTTGTCTATCTACATCCAAGTTAACCACTGCATACGTGCTTCCTCATAGATGTGCAGGTTTTCATAATCCGGTGAACCATTAGAAAAGAAATGAAAAGAGTAATTAGCCTTGTCTGACACCGGTTCTCATTTGGAATGCATCTGTCAGCTGTGAAACGAGCTTATGATATCAGGAATTTTTGTTGTTTGACAATGGAATTTAAAAATAGGTAACTAAACAAGCAGTGGCGGAAATAAAAAAATACTAAGGAATAGTACACAATTTTAAAGATGACACAGGCATTCGGAGTTTGACCACGCCTTTTTACTCAACACCCATAAAATTAGAGTATGCAAACCCAGTCAAGTAAGAAGTCAGAAATTAAGTTGTTCAAAAATATTTTTGGGCAATGTTTAATCCAGGCTGGTTAGCAGTCGCAGGTGACGCGTAGCACGGCGTACCTATTCATGACCTGGTGTGGATGCGTGAATGAGCACTTTCAACTAGGGTGTGTCCAGTTATACTATTGAGGTCAGCATCAATTTTGGAGAGTTCAGAACTATTTATCTGGCGAGTTTATTACCGCTACAGTTTGAAGTAAAATGTTAAGTCAAGAAAAAAATACATTGTTAGACCTAGATACCTATCCACAATAATTCTTACACTAATTGCGAGCCTTTGTGTATTTACGTTGATTAAGCGGCATATTTGCTTTTACTTTATATTTTAACAAACCCACATAGTTGAGGCGTTTGAATGATACTAAATCCAGTTTATGAATAGTAATAGCTAATCATAAATATAGTTGATCATTTATTAATTTCGACTGAGCATGCAAACTGACCACGAGTACTTATTAATACCACATTACATTACACGCAAGCAATAATCAACAGACTAGAAGGATAACGGCTTAACATAAGTAAAAACCAATCTATCACGCTGAAGTAAATACTAGAGTTTAAAAAGAACTGTTTCTTTATTCTGTCTTACCACTGTGTACCTATGATCTTCTTCGGTATTAGTGTACTTGTCTTGGCCACCAAAGTGGTAAGAATAATCTCAAAATTGTAGATTTGTCATGATATGATTACCTAACCTGCAATTTGTTACGTGGAAGCCACATCGTTATCTTAACTAACCTGTCGTATCGTAACAACCAGCAGTACGATATTTGGCGCTTAGGAAGAACGCATTTTGGCTGGGGATAGAATAATATATTTTAATAAGAATAGGAATTTGTTACACAGATGACCACATCTGCATGGATGAGCCATGCTATGCCGACCGAGTGTTCCCGTGTTCACCATCTACGACCCTCCATAGGTGTTACATGTTGAATACAAATATCCCTGGTAATTATATGCTCGACTTCAAAGATCGTGCATTAGCAACAGATGCCACTACAGGCTACGCAAAATAAGGAAGTAAAGAACTCTGACTTTTAACTGTAATGTTTCGATTCTAACTGCAGGTTGTTGGTTGAATCATAACCACCCGTTCTCAGCTGCTGCGGGCTCTCCTTGTATGAAGACAGCTGCACTTGAATCATGATATCACAACCCTCATATTTCAATAGGCATCAAGATTTGTGGACGTACATCAAGGCTTATAAAACAAATTAATGGAATTCCAAGACGAGGTTTTTAAACCTCCCCACTGTTGATCATCTAGCAGCTAAGTGTCTATGAACTCAACATGGACTTATGTTCATAGGTATCATTACCAAGGTTTGATTTGATAATTTCGAATAAATTGGGCATTGGGACTTATATTTAACTAAGTATAATGATTTAAGCTTAGGTGTGGCAATTCAGATTTATTAGTCCAACCTGACCATCCCACAACACCCGGAGAAGTCAAACCACTGGTCTGACCTGGTAGTCGGCAATACGACTCACTTCGTATCCGTCTAAGTCAAAGATTATCACTCTATTATCAATTGCCTATAGGTTAGTGTAACGCGGTTACGATCGAAAATTATCACGATCGGTGAGCAAGTAGGTTAAAGCCTCTTAATATAGGGGCTTTCTTTGAGGCTCGGCTTACCAATGATATCATTTGCTGTGAACTTTCCCCTAATGATTTCCAAACGCTACGTAATGATACATAGGACATTGGGTAACGGAGTCGCGCCTTACGTATCCTCCTCCCTCAGCCCTCACTGAACTGCCTTGCGGCGCGTTGTGAAGAATACTTGTGGTTTTTGTCTGTTGGGTGTCCCGTATAGACTAACTGAAGCCTTCACTTGCCCAAACAGTTATTTTCTTCAAACATAAGAAGTACTCTAGAAATGAATTTTCTCCAGATATTGTTAATGAATGAATTTAGGGTTCCTGATCGCTTCTCCATAGAAAATAGTTCCGAATTGACTACTGGTGTTAGGGGCTTAATGGAAAAAGCTAGTCTGTAGGAAAATATGGCTCAGTGGACCGTCAGGGAAACAAACAGATACACCTCTGGTCTGGATTTCATTTTTGCCAAACGTAAGTCGGATGTCACCAATCTAATAATAATGAACTACCTGGGTCATACTAATGTTTTTCTCTATAACATATTTTTCTGATGAACTTACCCAATACAAAACTCTAGCAAAACCAATCACGATACCGTCAGAAGATACCATGAAAAATTATCCTGATTGAGCGAACATAATCAAACAGCGGTATCTTCTCAAGAAACCTTCTTCTAGTTAGCCAATGGCTATACTTGTATTTGGCAGTCATACGCAAAATCCCTTTGAACGTCCTCTTATGGGAAGTATTTAACCTGAAGATATATCAAGAGTATGTAATACGTGTATCCAGAGAATCGAGTGGGATAAAATAACTCATCAATTTCGTCTTTCTAAGTCTATGTAAAGTAACCACACGTATCGATACAGTTTCATGAAGAGTTGGGTACACACCATGTCGAACATCTTTGATCAAGATTTTTTGACACCTTCCATAGCTGGGTCGCTAATTTCCTGGTTAACGAATCCCAACTCATTTGTTCTCACTCTGCTACGCATCTCTCTGTAAGTACCTCCACATGAAATCCATTTTTCTAATATCTCAACATGACTTTCTACCCATAACACAGGCCTGTTGACTACCTGGAATAGGTGGACAATCTCCCTGGTACACAACCATCCGGTTCGTATTGGCTGTCCAAAATCCTCCGAGACATTGTGTAGTACTAACTATTTCAATAGGTCTGAGAAACTAAATTTTACGGGCATAACTGGGAGTTTAATGATGTAACTTTTTGAATACCTAGACGGGAGATTTCTAGCTGTCAGAGTTTGCTATGCTGTCTGGCCAGTTTTGACGAAAAACCAAGAGTCACAGGGCTCAATGCTTGTACATATTTACTAACTTGCGCTTGGACATAGCGTCGTTTGATATTTCACTGATGACCTACCTAACTCCTTAGACTCTCAAACCCTACCTTTTGCATATGATATTTTGATACAGAATAGTATATTGTTAGTTCAGCTTATATCTTGTCTCTCTAAGAGGATATGTGTTATTCGACTGACCATCAAAAACCACCATTCCCAGAATACCAGTAAATGCAGAGTGCTGCTGGTGAACAGCAGCAATGCACTATCCCACCTCCTACTTTCTAGGTGATTCCAGTGTTTTACTATTCACTTCTCAAATGACATCGGCGTTACTCATTGTAGCACTTTTGGCGTTTCCTACTAGTATGCGCAATCAACAAGGCCTACTCGAAATAAATAGTTCTGAAAGTCTTTGAAATTGATGCTGACCTAATTATTTCTGTTAGACACACTCTAGCTAAAGGCACTCGGTCACGCTTCCGCACGTGGTCACCATTGGATACGCAATGATGCGCATCTCTCGTAGCAACCAATCAGCTTAAATCATATCATTCTTGATGTACCAACTGCCTCCCAATTATATTTTTGATCTCCTTCATTTCTGACATCTGATTTGATTGGAAGGGGGATCCTTTGGTCGTAAACTTGCTACGATCAAAAGCACTATCTAACTCTGAAAATAGGTAAAATCTTTATGCTCTTATTCCCTCCACCCTATCATATAAAATAAGTTTCACCGATAAACTACATATCATAGGACATTAATTCAAGATAAAGCACGAAGGAGCTCGTATAAAGTCCTTTGCAAACATTCTGTATCTCGAATGAGGAAGTTATAAAGGGTTGGTTCCAAGAAGTATGCACAAACCTTACAGTAACTGCTTACAATAGGCTTGGTAAGTCGGATCGTACGTGGATATATAGCACGTGCAGTATGAATGCTAAGGGTTCGGTAAGCAACATCATTCTCTTGACAGGTCTGCGGAAAAATGTGTTAGCGAAACTGAGAAAAAGGTTCTAAAACTGGTAATCAAGTGTAGCGCGGTGATGAAAAGAAGAGGAGTCTCTACAATGTTAGCGTTGACGGAACATGCATCGACATTAGTGAGGATACGCTGGAGCTCAGCAACATCATAACATCGACGGCACCAGACGTTTTCAACAAACGTGGGTCTCCAAGCACAGGAGCCCTAAATGTAGTTGTACTCAAAAACTCTGTAGTCGATTGGAATCCTGTCAACAAAGCTAAAACGGAGCGGGTGTCATTATCCAAGTGGCAGAGCATTCCAGGCTTTGTAGTGAAATTAACTGATGATTTGGCCGTACAATCTACCCCTAAGATTTTCCAACCAGTTATCAAGGAGAACGAGTATTTCAAACGTATCTGAACTACCAAACAAAGAGGTCCTCAACCTGAACGTACCCGAAAACCCTGGAAACAGTCACGGTTCGTAGTGATTCTCTCATAATCATGAACCTTATAGACGGCCCTGAGCTCCACTCTGTTTGCAGAATAAAAATGATAGAATGCTCTGCGAGGAGTTAAACTAGAAGCTCGAAATTCTCAAAATAGAGCCTTTGACGGTCACATGGCTCTGTCGGGGAAATGACTATGAGCATCGAAATCATCCAAGACTACTTCGTGTAACACTCACTAACTCTAACGCCGTAGAGAGTGTCCTACTAGCTAGTCGCTTACTGAAATGTAAGAATACTGCCTGGTATGGCGTATTCTGAGTGCAATCTCATCAGGAACATTTCTGAGGAATCTCACGAGACGGTTTATCGCTGAAGAAATATCACTGTGTAATGTGCGTTGGAAAGCACAGAGCTCGACAACAGAGTCACTAATATTTGGTAGCGAGAAATCATCAACCAGTCTTTGAAGCTCAAAAGCTTATTGGCTCAACAAGTGGTGAGAATAGCCAAGAAGGACGGGCACAGTGGAGATTTGTAGCTCAAATGGTTCAAATGGTTCAAATGGTTGTGGACGGAATAGAAGAAGCTTTCGCTTAACAGGCTTCCGTGTCTAGTAGCAGGGGATCACCAAATCCTCCAGGCAGGAACCTAGGTATGTTAACAATAAAAGAGGAAAAGAAATTGGTAAATCATAGTGCGATGCTGTCCTTGGTCCTTAAGAATAGGTCAAGTTGCCTCTTGAAGGACTCCTGAGAAGTCGCTTGGACTAGCTCGGCCGGCAGCGAATTCCAGCTTTTGACAACTCTTAAGGAGTAGAAGTTGTGTCTACATTCCGTCTTGCTATGTTGTGTTTCCAGTTTCTGGGTGTTACCCCTTAGGTTATTGTTCGAACTAAGCTTAAGTAGGTGTTTAAGAGGATGTCCAGAAGTGTTAAGAATACTATAAGCCATTAATAAATCACCTCTAAGACGCCTATATTCTAGTGGGTAAAGGTCTAGTGAACGGAGGCGTTCTTCGTAAGGCTTAGATTTGAGTCCTCGAACTGATTTCGTGGCTCGCCGTTGGATACGCTCCAAAGTGACCTTATCCTTTTGGAGTGAGGGGGGAGTACTATGTTTCCGTACTCTAAATGGGGACGGATGAAACTATTGAAGATTGTGTGGAAAGTTCTTCCGTCAAACTGACCAAAAATGCGCCTCAACGTTACCAGTGCAAGGTTTGCTCGGAAGGCATTTTTGTCACAGTTAGCGTAAGACTTTAAGTCATGGGGCACCAGGACTCCTAAATCTTTTTCGACTTGGGATACTACTAGAGAGGAGTTTCCTAAGTTGTAACTGTAGTTTGCGACATGTCGCAGATGGACTACTTTACACTTTGAAGTGTTAAAGGTAAGTCCGTTATCGTCTGCCCAACTTTGAAGTCGAGTCAGATCCTCTTGAAGAGCCTGTATATCGTCTTGGTTGCGTATCTCTCTCCAAAGTTTCACGTCGTCGGCAAAAAGTAATAAGTCTGACGTTACCTGTTGAGGAAGATCATTTATGTAAATCAAGAAGAGAAGAGGCCCTAGTACTGAGCCCTGGGGGACCCCACTAGGACATTCCATAGCCTGAGATAAAGTGAAATTAACCCTAACCTTAAAGTGTCGATTTTTTAGGTATGAAGTAAGCCAATCGATTAGAGGTGGTTTGATACCTAGTCGTTTGAGCTTGTTGATAAGACACAAGTGGTTAACCTTATCAAAAGCTTTTGAGAAATCAAGGTAAATGACATCAACCTTTCCCTTGCGATCGAGGATGCTTGTCCATCTGTCCACCGCAGTCAGCAGGTTGGTTATACAAGAGTAACCCTTCCTGAAACCATGCTGTTGGGGTGAGAAGAAATTTAAGGACAGTAGATAGTCATTTAAACCGTCGCATATCAGGGACTCCATGAGTTTTGAAGGTAATGACAGAAGAGCCACCGGCCGATAACTTGAAGGTTCATTGCGTCGACCACCTTTGAAAATTGGTGTGATGTGAGCCAACTTCCAATTTTCCGGTAATTTGCCTCGGCTAAGCGAGTGTGAAAACATCACGCTAAGCGGCGTTGCCAGGATTGAGGCTGCCTCCCTCAGTATGGCAGGATGAACCATATCCGGGCCAGGAGAAGTGTCAAGTCTTAAGTGCTGCAATTTCCGGAACACCAAGTCAGCGCTTAGGTCCACTTCAGAAAGTCCTGTGGAATTGCAGATGAAACTGTCGTCAATAAAGTTGATGTCAGCCGGTTGAAATGTTTGAGAGTAATGGGCCGCCAGAAGGTTAGCGGCGTCGCCATCGTTGTTGGTCGGGCCGTTAAGACCTAGCAGTTGAGAAACTCCTGTTTTGGCTTGACGAAGAGAGGCTGCATAACGGAATAGGCTTCTAGGGTTAGAGGCGAATTTGTCCATAAGCTTTGTTTGGTACTGAAGCCTGTCTTCTCTTATAGCCTTCGTGCATGTGTTCCTGATATGTTTGTATTGCCTATACGCTCCATCGTTATTAGTTCGTTTGTATTCCGCCCAACAGTGCCGTTTGCGGCTTAGGAGGCGAAGGGTACGGTTCTTGATTACTGTAGGTGGCTTGAAGCTTTTGGGAACCGTTTGAGGAACTGAATGGTTTGTAGCACATAAGAGCGTGTGCAGCAAGAAGTCCCAATGACCATCCACATCGATTTGAGGGTGAACATCCCAAGCCACCTGTTGTAGATAGTCATGTAGAGCTGGCACATTCAGCCGTTTAAAATTCCAACGCAAATTATTGTTGGGATACCTTAGCTTAGTTTTGATGACAAAACTGAAGGCTATGACGGCATGATCGCTTTTTCCCAGAGGAGCCAGGATTGAGAGGTTGTCGACTAGGAATTCTTCGTTAGTGAATACACAGTCTAAGCGCGATGGTGTCTGACTGTTTCTCCAACGAGTTGCCGACCTCACATTTTCATATAAGCCCAAGTTATCGATGAGGTTGAAGAACCGAGCTTCAATTGAGTTGTCGCCTCCAGTGTACGTGTGTTCCGCGAAGTTGACTCTAGGGAGATTAAAGTCCCCTAGAATCAGGATGTGTGTGAAACCGAGACGGATAGAGCGGGATAGTCCTTCCAGCATACGACTATCGTACTCGGTGTCGGCAGTTGGCTTCCTGTAAATGACTCCGACTAGACACCTGGAAGTACTAGACAACCTTACAGAGCACCATATGGATTCCTCAAGATTGTTAAACTCGAGGTTGTGAACCTGGTGCACCTCCAAGCAAGAGCTTATGTATATGGCTACTCCGCCCCCAATTCCTATTTTTCTGTCGTTGCGGAACAAAGTCATCCCAGGCAATGCTAACTCTTGATCCGAGAACTGAGAAGATATCCAGGTTTCAGATATTCCTATCAGATGGGCCTTATTAGCGTCGCTAAGTTCACGTAGTTCATCCAGTTTGTTTGGTAAACTCGCGGCGTTCGTATATAAGCAGTTTATGCTTTCAATTTGGAACGCGTGAGCTTCGTCCTGTTTTTCTGTATGAACCTTATGTGAATGGACAGGTAGCCCACCTATATGAGGTTTGCCGAGGTGGTAGGCCCTGTCCTTTACACGTTTTTTTTATCGTTTAGACAGTCCACAAGTGGAATGGTCAGCTCCAACTTGCCTTTGTTCTTGGTCCTGACTTCGTATGGCCTATCCGGGTGCATGTGGATTCCAGGTGGCAATCGACGTCTGTTGGCACGAAATGCTTCCAGAACTGCAGCCGCCATGTGAGAAGATGGGAAGGTTATCTTCATCAGACGAGGTCTAGGATCACCGTCCTTCTTGGCTAGTCTCGTCACATGCTGAGTCAGTATGTGTTTGAGCCTCAAGGACTGTTTGATGAATTTCCATTCCCTGATGTCAGAATTTGATTGAGTAGGGTCTGCATTTTCCGGTATACCTTGGACAATTATGTTTCTTCCGCGGAAGAACTTCTCGCGAGATTCTTTAGGGACGTTTCGTATGATATTGCGCTCAGAGTACGGTATGTCGGGCAATATTCTTACGTTACCATCTGATTTCAGTAAGTGACTTGCTAGCAAGACGTCCTCTACGTCGGTAGCATTCTTAAGTGTTACTCGGAGAAGCCTCGGGTGATTTAGATGCTTAGAATCCTTTCCTCGAGTGAGCCGGGTGACCGTCAAAGGCTCTATTCTAGGAAGTTCGAGCTTTTTGTTCAATTCACCCCACAGCATCCTGTCGTTTTTATCCTGCAGACTGAGAGGAAGGTCAGGATTGTCGACGAGGTTCATGATAATGAGAGAATCGTCACGAACTGTTGTTAATTTACCAGGTTTCACGATGGGTTCAGGTTTAATAACTTGTTTTTTGGAGGTCAGTGTGCGTTTATGAATCTTGGGCTCTTTATTGACCGGACGAACAGTCTTGGGGGTAGACTGTGCGACTAAATCACCAGTTATTTTCCGTGCAGCAACACTTGGGTTGCTCGGCTTAGGCGGTGATGCCTGGTTCTTTTGGGCTCTCTTAACGTGGGTCGAATCGCCTGCAGGGTTTTTGGGAACCACTGTTGTGTTCAGCGACCCTGAGCTGGGAGACCCGAGTTTGCCTAGGGAGTCTAGTACCGTCGACGTAATGATGGTACTGAGCCTCGACACGTCGTCGTTAGTGTTGATGGATGCTCCATCGATGACATACCTATCGACATCCCTATTTTTGAGTCCGTTGCGCGCTCTTGTTTGTATATCGGTTTTTTTACTGTCGTATTCCAAGTTAACTGACAGCTTGTTTCGAAGACCTGTCAGTAGGACAATGATGTTACTCAGCAAGACTACTGCGTCCGTGTTGCACGTGACACATACCCACTTTTGGTCTGACTTGCTGAGTTTGTTGTAAGCAGTTGCTGTCAGATTTGTGCATGCTTCGTGAAACCAACCTTTGCAGTTGTCACACTGCATGCCAGTTGTGACAGCAAAACGGCATCCCGGACGTTTGCATGAGTTTTTCATGACGGTGTTGAAGCAAACTATGTTATAGATGCTGGCAAAGCTTAAGACCTTTTAAAAAAAACACTAAAATGCACACTGAAAACGGACAAAAACGGACAAAACGAGTGATATAAACTGAAACTAGTCTATACGTGAAAAACAAAAAAAACCGAATAGTAAGCTGAGGCAAAACCACAGGTAACTATTAAATATAGTGAAACTCAAAAAAAAGTAATCTACCGAACGTATAGCTCAGGATAGATTTTTTAGAACTGAAATGGTACTTTTGTTGCGTAAGAACACAGCAAAAGTTTGATATATGCAAATCACGTTAGGACTAAACTTCCCGTTCGAAAATCGCGCGCTCAGGTGGATGATTTTGACGGAGTTTTGTTCTCTGAGCTGGATGGTTTGGTCGTGCTCAGAGGACAAAACTCCATCGAAAGAACGAGGATCCTAGACAGCGGCTGATGAAGATAACCTGAACATCCCCCCATATGGCGGCTGCAGCTGTCGAAACATTTCGTGCCAATAGACGCTGGATAGATCACATGACGCCGTGACCAAGCACGAAAGCGAAGTGGAGATGGAAGGACAAGGGCTAACAACTCAGAAAGCCTTGTATAGGTAGGCTACCTGTCCATTTGTAGAATTATAGCCTACTTCGCTCTTAATACTATCATAATAAGAGACCCAATCCAAAAATTGTAGATTTGTCATGAAGTGGATGCCTAATCGATAAGATTTTACGTGGTAGACTCATAATTGTCTATTCATAAGACCGAACGTCTAGCTTACTATTTATCTGAAATTATATCAACCTCTGAAATTTCAATTTTGAACGTTTGTTCTACTCCTCTAGTTCAGTGTGGTTTTTTTGAAAATGGTTGAAATCACGCCTTTAGAGTCCAGAATAATTAGACAAGTTGAGGTAGCTCATGCCAATTCTTTCTTCTTGAGTTTCTTCAGTATTACTTTGGAGATGTAAATCTGTCACGTGATAAGTTCATGAAAGAGGCTGTTAAAGAGAATGACGGATGTAAGATTTATATTTGAGTAAAATCATAATTTCATGTTTTCAGGGATTCCTATGGAGACAATGATTAAATTTAACCGTCTAAAGTCTTTGTCAGAGGATGTTGAGTTCATAAAGAAGTCAGTATCCAAGTCACAGTCCGGGTTGATTGAAGTAGGCGAAAAAGGTCTTCGAAGAAATCCTGAAATGAAAGTTCCTGAAACATTTGAAACAGCTCTTAACAGCTATAAAGAAAATGGTGTCTATGTTAAAGGCTTCTCTCCTGACGAAAAATTGGACGAAATTATTGAATGGCTTGAAAAACACGGTGGCAAAACCCTTGATGTGCATATGCGCAGATTTCCACGAGACAAAAAGTTTAGGGTATTCTCAATTCCTGTCTTAATATACATGTAACAGGGAAGCATATTTGCTATTTTTGAGAAGAAGGAGGATTCTGAAAAGTTCCTGGCTTCACCAGAGGCTGCTACTTTCAAAGAAAAAGCTATGGTTCGTTCAACCCAGTAAGTTTAAATGATTTGGAAATACGTGAAGTAGTTTGGTTCGATTACTTATACATAAACGACTGTCCACTATCAGGTAAAAGAGCTTTCTTATATTTTCCTGCCAGATACAATATGTAGTAGTTTTATAGTCATGTTACATGTCTCAGCTATCTAAATTTCAGTCCAGGTAGCAGTATCTCTGAGCATTAATTACCGATTGGTATCAAAGTAGCAAACATTTGATGGCATTAAGAGTGTATATAATACCAGTACCTGTCACATCTTTATGAATCATAACCATTTTACTAATTATGCTCAATGTTTACCGCTAGCAACCTTAACCGATAGGTAATTGTGCAGACTTAATTACGATATCTGTCAAAAAGTAGAGACAGTATGTTCTATTTAAGATCGGGTCCCAGACTTTTTCCATTCGACTTTCTATCGACGGATAAAAACGTAAACTAACGTCTTGAATCTGCACATAACACTTTAATCTATTTAATGAAGTTTCTAGTGGTCTCTTTCACACCTATGCCATAGGTTGGAATCCCGTGACACTGTTTGACAGTTCAAATCTCAGTTTCCGAGGAAGCGTACACAACTGTGACTGAAAACGCAAAGCTGTTTCCAACCTCAACTAAGCAGACAAAAATGTTAAGTATCCAGTTTCATGATACTTTATTGTGCTATCATTTGTTATCATCAGTAGCCACCTGGCAAAACTTAAACCACGGGTTAATCACAATTGAGTAATCAAGAAAGTGGAATTTTATCTGGTATCGCATAAGTAGTGTAGTTCACAGTTGATGAATTAACATCCAATAAAACTAGTTGAAAATACAATTAACTATGGAATAGTGGAATAATAAAATCAAAAGTAAGCAGACCAAGTAACCTGTAATTTGGTCAGCAATCTGTATAATCCGGCTGAGACAACTGGATTGTATCGCTAGTTATTACGTTTAAAGTGTAGCTCAAAGTGTGATACATGGTTATACTTATTAAATTAGTTGCATTGTCTTAGTAATCCAAGCTGCGTAGAGAACTCGTTTCTCGTTGAAATATGCAGAAGACTGATGGTTGGTACCCATGCAATGTTCAGAATCCATTATAAACTCCGAAATTATTTCCTACAAACTTCAGTATGAGTGCAAATTTTGGGTGATTGTAATGCTATATCTTAATCTGTAGTAACTCGATGCATTCAGTTTATTTAGCTCGTATAGTCAAAATAAGTTCACTTACCGATTAATTTCTAACCTAAAAACTTGAAGTTGCACTGCATTTTATGATAGTAAATACGATCAAATACTTTTGGTAGTATGTTAATACTCAAAATTCAATTTTAGAATCGATTATTGGAAACGCAAAGAAGAAGAAAACAAGGCTAAAGTTGCTTCACAAGCCAAAAAGAAAGCTGCACTTGAAGCTAACCAGGAAGCTCAAGTTAATTCTCGAATGATTCGTGGAGCATTACTTGAAATCGTTGGTCTCCCAGAAGCCACAAAAAGTAAATATCTGTTTGTCCAACTTTACCAAAACAATATAACTCATCATCAAATGCTGCATAACCGATTGTATCTCTTAAATGTTTGTAAAAACCAAGAAAACTGACAGTGTCGGATCAGATTTTGGAATCCTAGGTTCCTGGAGAGGGATAAAGAAGCAGAAATATTTCCACCATTTCGGAAAAGTACCGAATTTTCGTAAATTCCTTAGTACCTGGTTGTCCAATCTAATGCTTATGGCTCATCTTAGAGAATTCGTTGTACGTAGATGCGAATTTAGTCAGGATTGGTAGCAAAAATATCAGAATCAAGGTATCGTTGTTACTAGTCAAAATTAATATACTTGGTAAACAGGAATAAGTATTTCAGAAGTTTGAAAACTCTCTGAATACGACTGGTGTACAAAAACTATATATAAAGGCAATCGAGCTTGCATAATGTGCACACAAACGGCTAGTTGACGAAATAAGTTGAGTACAACTCAAATCATCACTCGACCTCTTAGGAAATACTTAACTGTTATATAGTGTACTCAGTACATAGTGTGTCGGTTATATGTGTTGGTCATTTGAATCTTCCCACTGATGTTTAGGACTGCGATTCATCAGTCTCTTTTGCATATATGCCTCCTGTTCGGATTGCTTTGGTACTTCGACTAAGTTAAAAGCGTTTCTAAGCAGGGATATATAGTGGTATTGAAACCCGGAATGTGCGTTTCGTCCCGTTTGGGAACCTTTTTGTCTGCTTTGGTTTGAGGAGTTGGATATCATTAGCTAATACTGGAGGTTTCAATGCTGAATCCATAAACCTGTACTTGATATATAGGTTACATGAGAGTGCAGAGGTCTTGAAAAATATGTGACCTTAGCGTCGATTTAATTTGTACCTCGAAATACGGGCTTCAGTGATTTAAATATATGTTACAGATATAGTCCAAGCATTCTCCACATTGCGTATTATTTGACTGTGTGGAATAGCTTGATAGTTGTTAGTATATGATAGTGTCGTGGGATGAGAGGAATTTTCATAAGATTTGTGTCTTCTCCATCACGACTTCGTTGTTTGGGATCTTAGTAATCATGCAAATTTTATGCTTATGACTTAAGCAGATTTACTTTATAATTAAAAAGTGATAATCCGACTGTGATGGAATGGAACTTTTTGACAGGATAGAATCTATCTTGGTTGTATTTTTTAAAATTTATCCATGTCTTAGTAATTATTCTTTTTTATTTGTCTATTAATGATATGACTGTCCCACTTTTTATCTCTTCATAATGTTGTAACTCTACTTTTACGATGGGTTTTCGGTGCCCTATCATACAAAGTTGTTTTTTGTAGAGTCCTACTCAGCACAAACTTCAAGTATGAATGGAAGTGTTCGGCTTGGTTGGCCACTGATATCACTTCTATGGTAGGGAAAAAAGTCATTTGGGTTGTTAGTTTTTCTGTAATATTTCAATGGAACTAATTATCATTCTGAATAGAATGTTGATATTTGCTGTTTCCTGTTTTTTTCTATCTTCACAACTCTTCACTTTCTAGAAAATGATGCAGTTGAACGGGAAGACGCCACAACTGAGAAATCAAAAGAGTCGTCAGTGAATGACAGTAAAGACTCAGAAGCACCAACAGTTATGAACTTAAAACAGTGGTTAAACGAAAGGTAAGGTAATATGGCGAACATTTTGTTATGTGGTAAAAATTCGTTATTTTGTTTGCTTAAAAGACTGCCGTTACGAAATTAAGTCAAGTTCTTTGGACTTTTTCTCGAAGGGGACTTAGGATATACAAGCGATAATGTTTATTATGCTTTGTTTAATTCATATTTATTTATCTTTTTGGATATTTTCACAGCTTGACTCAAGTACTCCTGTGGGATGGATTGATATCGAACCATCTGAGGGAAAAGCTGTAATACGATTCAAACAACCTGATACAGCAGAAAAAGCATGGGCTAAATTAAAAGAAGCATTTGGCGATAGTCCTGTTACGTATTTAAACAGTGAATTATCAGGTCGCGTAATTACTGGTAATTGTCCATCAAATTAATACCTTTATTCATACTGTGAACTGCATATTTCACTCATAAGTAGTTAACTTATGGAATGGAGTGAGTTTGTCTTGCCACTAATGAGCACCCGAAATTTGCTAGATATTACATCATATAAAATCATTTTACATACATTTTCCACGTCATTTGATTTGTTATTAATCTACAGATGTTCGTCAGACTAAAAAATCAGAAACAATATATGCGGATTTCAATGATTAACATATTACGTAGATGATCTTTTGCTAGAGATTGTGTAAATAAAATGACCCATAAACTCATAATAACGACTATATTGAAGATGTGATCAGCTCGAACGGAGCACATTAAAATTTCATATAGCTATTGTTTACCAACTAAAAAAGACAAGTTATAGTACAGTAAATCCAAATAAACTGGCAAATATAATTTCGTAGCACAGCAAATTAGTTTTCTAAGCTATCTAGTTTACTTCACTATGCTGGAAAATTTTTAATAGACTGTTTTTGTTTTGGAAGGTGACGAAGAGAAGAATCAGTGGAAAGTGATCCTGGCAGCTCAGCAACAGAAAGCTCAGAAACGACGTGGAGGACGCAGTGTAAGTTGATTTCATTCGCTTTTATTATTTGTTATTTAAACACAGATTATTAAATTTGTGTGGGCTGAGATACAGCCCGTGTATCCAAACCGAAGCTGGTTTTCTTTGTAGACCACTCCCCGAACATTTGACCTATGGGTCTAATTCACAAAGCAGTGGGGCGACGTTGGGAGATGCGGTCCCATGATAGCTAGTGACCAACAATATGTTCACACCATTTGTTCCCTCAGGATCCTTGAACTTTGGTTTGGAATCAGGGTTTCTCGACTCCCCTAGGTAGATGCTCTGTACCCATCAATCCGGTTCAAACCCCAGATATCTACTTTTCATCCTCTCCATCTCGTAATCAACACCGTCCACGAGAAAGCAGTGAGTAGGATTACCTTAGCAGTGGCTATATACGTGTGAACATATGAGAGCATTTCGAGAGGGAGCATAAAATCTCCCCACCGTTGGTCGTAACAGGGCATTTGGGGACATATACGCATAACTGTCATTGACTTCCTTTTTAACTAAACTTTACCAGTCTTATTGTAAGAAAACTGTTGTTTTTTTCAAAATAAAATTTTATCCACATAGTTTTGACAAAGTGTAAATAAATTTTACCGATGATAATATTTTATATATGGATGACTATTGAATCTCATAATAGAAAAAAGTCGACTTAATAGTTAGTGAGAGGATAGTTTCGTTTTCAATATTTGTTGAAGGATTTGACCATTTTTGTTTGCTAAATCTCTTATAATAAATGCTCGAGAAAATGATACTTTCTGTAAAACCTTTACACATCAATCGCCTTATCATTATGGGAATGGTTTATAGAGTGTCCATCGGGAATAAGCTGCTCACTTCCTGTCATAAGAAGCGGCAGTCACGTGTTGCGTATGCCTGAACACCGATTACCACGACGTTCGATGCTAACCGGTGTTGGGGATGGTTAGAAGAAAGTTAGGGGCGGTCAAACCAAAACGTGGCATCGGTGGCTGAAGACACTAGCGTCTGGTCTGAGCCATGTTGGTAGATGCAAACTACTTGGTTGGGGTCCGCGTGACTATCGTAACCAATGGTTGGAGACTGTGGATGACATGTCTCAGAATCGATCACAATGGTGTAGGTGTATACACTCTTCGTCTTCCTTTAAACCGTGGAATTAAAATTACTTTATACCTTTCTTTCTACGTATTAAATTTTTCTTCCTGTACTGTATCCTTATATGCAATCTTTCTTTTATATATTGCCACCATTGACTTAACTACTCCTATGAATCCGGTGTTCATCGTGCTGTGCTAATGCGGTATGGCAACTTGGACCGATGCACATTTGTGCCTGGTCCTACGTTGTAGCTGACTAACTGACTGTGGCTTAACAGTCAAAGTACAACTTTTAGCCAGTAGATCACAGGTTTGAATCCCACCTCATCTACTTTGAATATTTTGTAGTTCAGCAGGTACTGATTTGCGTATTGGGCTTTAAATCATACTTTATGTGCTAGTAATACTACTTGGATACTTAGACCAAAGCAGCTAAAGCGAGTTTTGAATCTGCGATCTACTGTCTGAAAGTTGAACACCTTAGTCATTGGGTCACAATCGCACCTTTGGTTTAGGCAGCCGAGTAGTATTACCAGTGTAATCTAAAACGCTGGGTCCATAGACCCTTACTTGGTGAATATGTCATATCATCATCCTTGCGAAATATCTGGAAATTCGATAGGTAAGTCAATGAGTAATTAAATACTAGGAAGTTTTATGCAATTTTCGCCGTTTCAAAAGTAAGCATTTCATTTCTAAACCGATTTTAAAAATTGGTAGTAATTTGATAATATTATCTTTATTAAAAGAGCCAGTCTGATAACGTTAACTCATTACTGGCTTATAATGATGATTACTTTAAATATAATAATCTCCTTTTTCTGTCTGGGCTATCCATGTACAATTCCAAGTCACATCGATCATGAGTGTTCACCCAAGAAATAGTTATAAGCTACACGCTTGAATTATTAATATTAACTATTGTGAGGAATAAAAAGGAGGCTGAAAAAAGTTTAGATGTAAACAACATGTGAATTGTTTTAGTCAGAATTTTGATTAGGATCATAAATGGTTCAATATTAAACCACCATTGAAAACCTGGGAGCACTGAACGACCGTTTTGCTATGGTATGGGTCTCCTCAGCAGTGCGCATCCATGGTCCCGCATGCGGGATTCGAACCCAGGACCTTTGTTCTCACGCAAACACATAACCTTTGAACCACTGAGCTGGCATCCAACGGTGTTGATGTCTGAATTCCATCGATCCATGAACGGCTGCGTAACAGTTCATTCATTCTCTCAGGTAGATACCCGACACGAATCGAACTCTACTGGTCACGGCTTTTCATTAGAACTCCAGGAAATCTATCTTGAAGCCAATCACTGGTGAGCACATGATGATTGTCATCAGAATGGGGTTTGTGGAGATTGTAGTAATTTTAGTCGGAATTACCTAAAATGATAAGTATATATAAATGGGTACATTAACTGCCGTAGTTGAAATTCATTCAGGATGGTGTGGTCAATATACATTGATAATAACCACTATTTTACTTACCTGCTAGTAATTCATGAAGACAATAATACTTTCGCATTTTGATCATTAATGTGGTGGTTGGAGACAATGACTTACGTGTAAAGTGAAATTTATGAATGCTAAGATCTGGTTATTTAATTTCTTAATTCGACTTTAATGTAAACTTTGAGATAGGAATAAATACCAAGTTATTTTTACTGGAAGTATAATAGTTCGATTATCTTCACTCATGACTACCATTTATTACCTGAGCGCTGTAATATTTCCCAGACATATTAGGCACCCTCATAATCCTTATGTAATCATTTAATCCTCAAAGTTGTAAAGCATCATTAATGTATGCTATCCCGTAGCAACCGATGACCAATGATTCCCTTGAGACATTACAATCCATATATATTATTGAATTGCGACCAAGGTTTCCAGACTGTACATATCCACCAACTCGGATTAAACGTCGAAAGTCCCCCCTTGCCCCACTTTTGTTAAATCTTCACGTGAGAGTAGTAAGATTTTTCTGGAACTGGTTATGTGTGTGTCTAGATGAAAGCATTTCGGTAGAAGAGATCAGACAATACTCTTTTGGCAGTACCAAATCATTTGAAGACCTTTTCTTGACAAATATCTATCATGATTTATTGCTAATTACATTTATGTTAATCCTTTTTAGGATGGAAGACAAATTCGTAACAAACGACGCCGTACGAACTAAGTAAAATGGAACAGATTGAGCTCCACTTACTACTGACTTCATTACTGTATATTCATTAAAAATAAACTTTCATTTTAAATATTTTCTTTCACACAAATGAGAGAAGCTATGTAAACAGCGATCATTTGTAATGGAAAATACATGTATTTGGTTTGAGAAAGTGTCTTTTTCCATGCTTAAACCCTAAATTTACATTTTACTGTTACCATCTATTGGAATGCGCTTACATTTTACCATTGTTAAGAGAATATTCATTATGGAAGTTTGTCACACTTCATTATTCGTCAGGAACTTTTTGTTTTCTAATGTAAGTCGAAAGTGGCATGAAATCGCCCAGTTGATTGGTACAAGAGGCTAGTGATACTACTGTATGTTCAGTGTTAAGTAGGTGAAGCTGAAATCAAACATTAGACCTAATAGTTTGAGTTTGAGTGCTATAAGTTGGTCTTCCTGTTTGCATTTGGACTCAACGAAAGTTACATTTACAACTTGCAGTTGTGGATATTACAGGATTGGTATTTGGGATATGATCGATGGATATTAATAGTCAATTATGCTTACGAGGTTTAGACGCTTTCATTCATGGATCTCAGCCCTTTTTTCCTACCGTTGCAGTTTTTGCATCTAATATGTGTGTTACTAAATTGTATTGGTCGAACTTTGAGGATACTATGCTTCCAAAAATGTGAGTAAATGTTGAGTTGTATTTCTGAATATAAGCTGTAATGTTTTCACATTGAAACTAGTTTTCGTTGTTGATCAAAGTTCATCAACTAGTGGAATGGGGATTTCGATGATCAGAAAACGTTAAATATAATAAGTGAAGAAACCTATCATTATGTATTCTCTTCAGTTAGTTCTCTATCGTCTTTTTTTGCCAGAGTGTAGATGTTTATATTTCTGTACCTTAAATCAAGTCAATCGTATGTACGGCAGTTGATAAACTTGTTTTCTTTACAGATGGTTCGTCGATCTTCATATGTAAATCGTGATTGTAAAAATAATAAATCCAGCCCAAATGAAATAGTTCCTGCATGCGAGTCTCGCAGAACCCGTGTGAAATCACTGAGACGAAGACCAACTGGTTCAAATAGACCGTACTACAATCCATGTGAACGTCGTCGTCGTTTACAAACAATGATCCGCGAGGTCTACAATCGTATTCGGTGTGCTAATTTAGCATCCAAGTGGAATCATGTATTTGAATTGATGTCGAAGAACCGACGTTTGTTAAGCGAGCAACTGAATTCTGCTCATGCTGCTAATCTCGCAGCTCGATCTATCACCTGTGATGAAATGTGGCCTAATTCCAATTCTGCCGATCCACCTTTATTAGCTGAACCGGTAGAAATTCCTAATGTCTATAGTCAATTTGGCAAATTTGAGGCTCGAATCGGTGGTGTATCTTATCGTGTTGCTATTACAATGATGCCCCAAGTGAGTAAATTCAATACGATCAGTATGTGTCGAATTCTCTTTTCAGTTTTTCACCTATACATAAAAATGTTGACTTAATTGCTGTGTTTATTGTCATTCTCTTTCCACTCTTCCACTTTTATAGGTGATCCTGTGCCTTCCGTTTGTATGTGGGCTCCTGTTCAACATAATTTCTCTGTTGAAGATGAAACAGAATTAGCTAATTTACCATATATGGGTGATGATCAAGCTCAGGAAGATGTGAATTTTTTAGAAGAACTTCTGAACAATTACGATGGTCATTTACATGGTAATTTTCCATTTGAATTTGAAGAGTCACTTCTGGTACAATTGGTTAATGCAGTTGCAAAAGCATGGCCAGATATTATCGCACAATGTGGATTAATACCATATACAAATCAAAAAGGTGAACACCGACCCATAGATTTACCACAAAATCCAATTACAGTTGATTCCTCATCACAAGAAATCGATGCATCATCAATATCATCATCAGTAATTGGTATTGTTGACGAAACTGGTGTAGTTGATTCTGATTGTAAATCAAATGAACGTGTCTTGAAAAGATCGAAACCAGATGAAGAAGATAGTGACGAAGTTTCAGTTACAAAAAAAGGTCGTTTCACCCGTCGTTCAGGATTTATCGAAATTAAAGATGTTGAAGTAAGTTCGATTGTTTACTTTCCCTTGTATGAAACTATCAATAGCTCCCGTAAATTTCGCAGAAGACGAACTGATCTGTATGTCCAGCGGTAGCTTAACCATTAAAGCAATCAGCCTTCAACTACAGTCGACCTTATACTCAAGAATTGCTCCAGTTATTTTGATCTTGGCAATTGGATATTATTGCTAGCTCCTCATACACAAGCAATGTGATTCAAAGCCGAATACAAAAATTTTCACTTCCAAAATGAGTTGCACAGCTGAGTGTAAATTTTCAATGCATTCGTCACACATGTTAGTCTTTTTTATACAAGCACTGAACGATTAGTGTTAAGAATTGCAGTGTATTTCTTATCTTACTTTGCCATTGGAAATAAATTGATAAGTAATCACTTTAAAACAACAGTTGTTTCACAGCTACAGTCTTAAGAATTTAATTCTGGATAAACGATTGTTGCAAACTGAAACGTGGCATCAGTCATTGAAGTCACTAACTTCTGGTCTGAGCCATGTTGGTAGATGCAGACTGCTTGATTGGGGTCCTCGCGACTATCGTAACCAATCGTCAGAGACTCTTGATGACCTGGCTCAGGATTGATCACAATGGTGTAGGTGTGTACAATTTGTTATACTTTAAGCCGTGAAATTAAAATTACTTTATACCTCTCTTTCTACGACCTAATTCTTTCTTTCTGTGTTATATTCTAATATGCAATCTTTCTTTTATATATTACTACTATTGAAGCAACAACTATGGATTTAATGTTCATTTTGTTGTGCTAATTAGGTGTGGCACCTTGGACTGATGCATATATGTGCCTGATCCTACTCTGTAGCTGGCTGACTGATTTCTTAAATAAAATAGTTGTTGTACAACTAACCCTTCATTTTTACATTGAATACCTATTGACCCTGGTGATAATCTGATCCATGTTAGTATGCGCACATAATTGCTGGTCATTATACACTTGGTAGTCGTAATCTTCAGTTGTAGATGTTATGGATGATATAGTCTGAAATCGGTTTCAGTGACTCGTGTTTATGTTCATTGTGTATTCTTGCGTAAATCTCAAATCATGTATTATTATCAATCTTTCGTTCTTTGATTTTATTTCAGTTTTTTGTAAAGCGGTTTGTTCATGTTTAGATTTCGTTCAAGTTGTATCTTGCTGCTAATACCTTTTTTGTCTCTTAGATTACTAATATTAGTGTTGGTACACTTTTTGCCGTGTTTATGTTCTTATTTGATTATGTCACATGCTTGAATTGTAATAAATTTCTCAGTATCAAAAGCGAACTTAGTTTGACGAGTTTGATTATGGATGGAATAATCAAATGACACTTTACTTTTTCCAGGTAACAATAAGCAATAGTATAATACCACCTAATATCAGCGTTAATCTTCCCGAATTCAATGATAAAACACTGGTTAGTCTCCATAATAAGCTGAAAATTGAAGACAATAATGAGGAAATCAAGTGTGAACTGATCGCTACCACACAACAATCTCCGAAGATAAAAAATTCCGTTGATTCACATCATAGTGATCGTGATTCAAATTCTCCAGACCCTAAGCGTCTCAATACCACTGGGATTCCAGATGGAGTATTCTCTGTGAGTTAAACTTTAAAAGAAGTCTGATTCTAGACAGTTTGTTTCGTATACCATTAGGGTGGCTAAAGTTAACTGCAACGTTTTCATTATTCACTAAGTGTTTTGTACTCACATCTTAGATCATTTCTCCGTTCATTTAGTGAATGAGTTCTGCCTATAAGTGTTTAGTTCTCATTACAAATTCCACTCGAAGTTCAAACTCTTACTACATTTGTGTTTTTCATCTATCAAGTCGAGATGCAATATACTGGATATGTCCATAGCTGATATCTGGGAATTACTGTCGTCTATATATCCGCAGTTCTATTTCGAATCCGATATTGATATTCTTCATGATGAGTTCTTTCTAGCCACTTTATTTATTTTATTTTAACAAATAGATATTCGTACAAGGAGGCACCAAATACATATGTGGCACACAAATCTCATTTGGTTTGTGTGAAGGCTGTGATACTGCCCGGGTACCCAAACCGAAGCAGGTGGTTTTCTTAGGGGCCACACCCGGAGCCTTCGACCTGAAGGTCAGATCCACAAGGCAGTGGAGCAACGTAAGGAGATGCAGTCCCATGGTAGCCGGTGACCAACGATTGGTTCATACGCCATTTGTCCCTTCAGGATCCTGGAGCCCATGTGCACCATTGGTTTGGAATCAGGGTTTTCCAACTCCCCTAGGTGAACTCTCCATGTCCACCAACCCGGTCAAAGCACCGGACATTCGCTTTTGGTCCTCTAAATTTCGTAAACTACACCCCCGCTACTAGAGGTCAGCGAGTAGGACTTCCCTGTCAGAGGCTATATACGCGTCGCCATGTGAAAGCATTTGAAGAGGGAGAGCGGACCCTCCCCACTCTCGATCGTACTAGGGCATTTGGGGGCCACTGTTTGTTGTAATATAGTTGTTCTTTATATAATTTTAAGTTCGCTTATTGTTTGCAACAATATAAATAGTCTGTTAGAAGTAGCTATGATTTAAATCAAGGTAATTGATGTAAGCTGAAGATAAATAAGTTTTTTTTTGCTAGTTTTCAGTATTATTTTTCTGTCTATGACATAAATTAAATACTTTTCTTTTATCCTTCCAGTTGAATAGCTACATTTCACTTAGAACAATCTAATGTACAATTTTGTTTTTATTAGAAATCACTCATTGTGGATCTATGCATCAGTTATTTCAATGGTGTTCTTGTGTTACTTGTCTTTTACAGCAGATGATAATCTTGTTATCATTCTAAACTTTTATATTCCTCATTTAATAGGATCACTGAATTATTGAGTCCATTAATGATTAGTTTATTCTGCTTCAATCAGACGTATAATCTTGATTTTGATCAATAATGCAAATAACCAATAACGGCTGAATATCCCAATACCCATTAATCTACTCTGCCCCTTCTGTTTTTTATGCCCAATCAAAACATAAACAGCCGTTCGAATGGGTTTGAATAATTAGTCTGCATTATTCTCTAGCATCATGACTCCAAAACTCACAGGATGTTGTACATCAATTGCATAATCACAACATACCACCAATAAGTAATCTCCAATATCCACAGAATGAAGTTATATGTAGTAGAAGCTAAATAATAGGCGCATAATTAGTTAGTGATAATTTATCAATGAGTATTTACAATCAAGACGATGTACGAATATCCTAAGCTGCTTATTTCATAAAAATACACAGTGAACAAATATACGTCATAATTCCTCGTAGATTAGCTTTAGAAGTTCCACTTTTTCCTATGATTCATCCATAGTATCTAATAAATGTGTCATTTATTTTCTTTTAAGTCGAATCAATCTCTTCTGTATTCCCTCATTATCATATATCTTCTACTTTAATTTCTTTCTTGTATTATAGGCCATAGCTGGAACATTCGGTTCATCAGATGATTCTAGTAAACTTCAGCTTCGATATATGGAATTGAAAGAACGTTCAAGTAATTCACAAGTAGGTGATATTTATCAAATTGTTGTTATTATTTACTTTTTCGTGTTTATTCATTATATTTACCAAGAATTGTTTTTTAAAACTACTTTTGGTCATGGATATGTAGTACCATAGTGGATCATCATGATTATTAACATAAACCTGCTGCTCATTGTTTTCAGTGCTCACAAAATGAGTTACTCGTTCAAATCTTACCCTGCCTACCAATTTTCCTATGTTCAAGTTGTAATATCATTGCTGTTCATTGGTTTCCGTAGTTCAGCGATTAAAACACCTGAACTTTACAATCTGTCAACCTTGTCATTCCTAGGATTAATTAATCGGTTATAATATGATTAATAGATCACTCAACTAATTGACGTCAACATCTATATTTTCTGTTCTTAAAATGAAGTACTTGTAGAGCATAATTCTTCACCTAACTGAATTTCCAGCTTTATCACTTAACAATATTATTTATTTTAGCTGAACGAAGAAGCGTTGACATGTTGTCCAAATTTAGACAGTCCGATTGAAGTACTGAATGCAGTGAAAAGTGGTCGACATCAAATTCCTACAAGAGCTGAAGCTTTACATTCATTCAGAACGTTATTTTGTCGTCGATGTTTCAAGTATGATTGTGCTTTACATCCTTATAAGTCTACTCAATCAATGTGGAGTCATCGTTGGCCATTTGTTGCATCAACTAATGTGGGTTAGTTAATCATAAGATTCTTTCAACTGATTATTTTTGATTGGTAGGTCAGTAAATCAAACCTCACTTTAGTTACGTTAGTTTGTGCAGGTGAGTAGAGTCGTAAGCCCTCGCATCACTGATGCCAACTGGTATGTGGGGAAATCTCGGTACGTATTCAGAAAGCTCTTAAATTTTGCCGAATCACCTTACCAATGTAGGGGCGAGTACGATGAGCAACAGCCCACTTTTATCACTACATAGTAATAAAACATAGTTTATAAGAATAAAAGAGATGTGTAGGCTACAGATTCTTGTCTTTAAGTATGATCGAAGAATTGCTTATATATCGTAGGATGACTGAGTAAGCATTGTTGAGTTTAGATACGTACTATACAAATATGGTAAATCAGTTGATGTAGTAATGAGTATTTATCAACTTGGACGGTTTGAAATGTGTTATGTTTGCCTTACTATAGCCTACCTCGATGTTCAATGTTGGCTGAGGTCGAAGTTGAATACAAGCTGCTTTCTCTCGCTTTACATCCATTCTTCGTCCTGTCTTATATTGTGAGACTTTAAATAATTCCGTGAATTCGTTATCTTTTCTAGAATTATATTGTCTATGTATAATCTTTCCTGTTACCGCTTATATTGTTAACACTTCTACTACCCTGGTATTTATCTCAATAATTTCATCTCACTATACTGATTTAGTGTGGCAACTTGAACCAGTTCACTTATATGCGCTTACGAGTTCACCTGGTCTGCGAACGGAACAAAGACCCAGTGATCAATGACCAATAAGCTAGCCATTCTGACGCGTCCCGGCCCCTCTAACTAGAAAGAGAAGTTCGAGTTCGAAATGGGGAGTTATATTCTGCAAGCAACCAGAAACACGACCAATAACAACAGGTACAAATCAAACGTATATATATATACAGCATAAAATTGTCCTTGGGAAGCGTTACAAAATAGCATACTAAAAGATACGACAAACCAATAGCGTTTAAGGTTCTCTCAAGTGGGAATACGACATGAAGATGAAAATGAGCGCTTTCGGCGCGAAAACAAGAAATTCAAAAAATTAAATAAAATTATAAAAAGAAGTTATTTACTGAGTTCTGTGGATCTGATCTCCTCAACAGTGTGTTCAAGAATCAACTAGTAGAGATGCAAATTTCTCAATGTCAGGTTCAAATTTATTAAGCACAGTTGTTTGAGAATTTCAAAAAAAGAAAAAAAAGATTTTTCAGCCGAGTTTTGCCAAATTTTCGAGTTCTAAGTTTAATTTTACCTCCCCTCCATCTACTTCGTTTCAGCTAATATTGAGCTAGTTATTATCACTAACCGTGATGTAAATAATTCGATTCAAAGTTAAAAACATTCACTTGAACACCAGATAAATTAAATTACTTTTTGTCTTTAAAAAAAATCTATTTACAGAATCAGATGCTCCATATTGTGGTGTATGGTGTGTTCGTCAATTCACTGATAAGCAAAACAATCATCATCATAATAATAATCGAATAAATGAGAGAGACTGTGATTGGAACCCGGTTGAAATAAGCCTTTATCAAGTTTTAGCTCCAATGTATGTACCATACGGTTATTCTTCATATCATTTATACAATTGGTGTTGTACATTATCTAATCTTATTGGAACTAAAAAGTGTTCAGAGGTAAGTATAATAATGATTTATTATTATTTCAACACATAAATATTGGTACAAGAGGGCACCAAATATATATGCACCACACCATATTTGTGTGTGTGGCCTGTGATACTGCCCGGGTGCCCAAACCGAGGCAGGTGGTTTTCTTAGGGGGCCACATCCCGAGCTTTGACCTAAAGGTCTGATCCACAAGGCAGTGGGGCATCGTGAGGACATGCAGTCCTATGGTAGCCGGTGACCGAAAACTGGTTCATACTCCATTTGTTCCCGCAGGATACTGGAGCCCATGTGCACCATTAGTTTTGGATCCGGTTAAAGCGCCGGACATTCGCTTTTGGTCCTCTCATTTTCGTAAACAACACCCCTGCCACGAAAAGGCAGTGAATAGAACTTCCCTGGAAAAGGCTGTATACGCGTGGCCGTGTGAGAACATTTCAAGAGGGACGGTGAACCCACCCCACTCTCGGCCATACCAGGGCATTTGAGGGCAGTATAATAATGACAGTTTAAGTTTCCCTTCTGGTTGATCATAATGGTTATTTGAATATTGTTGGGACAATTTAAATATGGCAAGATATAAATAATCACTGAAGCTGTCGGATTACATAAACGGAAACACTTGTCAGTAGCTAAAGTACACTAAACAGTGATAGCTGTTATGAAAAAGCTAGAAGCAAATAGTTGACGAAGTATTTAAATGACTTGGTCGAATATTCCGTTTTCTGAATAGAAATGAAAGAAATGCTAAAATTCATATTCATGGTTGAGGCTAGAAAAAAAACTATCCATCTATTTTACTCTTTCGGTCTTTAAATACGTATCATTGTTACATATTTAAGTCAGGATAAATGTCGTATACGTAATATTGTAATGAATGAGACAATTTATTTATTGACTTCCGAATCCAACTTTAAAGCTTTGAATCAAGCATTCATAATCAACATAAAGCCTGGGATAAATATACGTTGGCCCAACCTCCCAAAATGCATTAGTACAGTGAAATAAAATTACCAATATGAGAATAAATGAGTCAGATTTATACCAAATATTCCATCCAATTTAATCTGACCAACTAGATTCAATGTTACTAACACCAACATCAAAATCTATGTGGATGTAAACTGGATACATGTAGTTGTTTATGTCTTATTGATTTAACTGTAGTACTAATATGCTAGGTACATTATACTATAGAAATCTAATTAACTTTAGATTTGTTCTCAATAAATAGGTCAACTAAATATGCCTATTCGTTCAAGATGAAATTTACCACTTATCCAGTTCTTAAAATCTGTATAAATTCTTTGAACATAGTACAATAATACTCAACTTGACTTATTTCATTTCCAGTCATTGATTGATCTCATGTCATCGCTCACTTTATCTTTCCCATATCATTGGTAACTTTCATCGTTTCATCTATCCACAATCATTGATCATGATTACGCATTACTCTTTTATCTTTCAGTATATTTTCTTAATTAAATGATCAGTCAGTCAGCAACAACGTAGAACTTCGTATGTACGTACATCAGTTCAAGTCACCGTACTATATTTACACAGTGATACAATTGTCAAATCCTATAGTGGTAGAGGTAGTAAAAGTATAGGCAGTAATCGAAAGGATTAGTCTGTCAGCACCTAGCAACAATTCCTAAATTCATTTTGTTGTTTTACTCTATTAAATTTCAAATAGAAAACTAATTTTTAGTAGGAAGAAATCTTAAGTTTTAACATTAGCTCTCTAAAGAACTAAGGATAGGGAGTGAAGTAGTCGAACGCGTTGACAACTTCACTTATCTTGGAAGTCTGATCAGCCCTAATGGGTTGGTGTCTGACGAAATCTCAGCACGGATTCGTAAAGCTCGTTTGGCTTTTGCCAACTTACGTCACCTGTGGCGAAGGCGAGATATCCGTCTATCAATAAAAGGACGAGTATACTGCGCGGCAGTCCGTTCTGTTTTACTTTACGGCAGCGAAACATGGCCGTTAAGAGTAGAAGACACTCGTAAGCTACTAGTATTTGACCACAGATGTCTTAGAAATATTTCTGGGGTCTGCTGGGATCACCGGGTAAGTAATAGTGAGGCTGGACTTAAGGTATTAGGGAAGGATGGTAAATCAGTCGATGAGGTTGTGAATCTTCATCGACTGAGATGGTTGGGCCACGTGTTACGTATGCCTGAATACCGATTACCACAACGTGCAATGCTATCCGGTATTGGAGATTGTTGGAAGAAAGTCAGGGGCGGCCAAACCAAAACGTAGCATCAGCACTTGAAGTCACTAACTTCTAGTCTGAGCCATGTTGGTAGATGCAGACTACTTGGTTGGGGTCCCCGTGACTATCGTAACCAATGGTTGGAGACTCTTGGTGACATGGCTCAGAATCGATCACAATGGCGTCGGTGTATACACTCCCTGTCTTCCTTTAAAATATTAAAATCGCTTCATATCTTTCTTTCTACGAACCAATTTTTCCTTCTTGTACTATATATCTATATGCAATCTTTCTCTTATATATTACCACCTTTGACCTAACCACTGCTATGAATCCGGTGTTCATCTTGTTGTGCTGATGCGGTATGGCAACCTGGACCGATGCATATATGTGCCTGGTCCTACGTTGTATCTGACTGACTGACTGAAAGAATTTAATAACTGACTATAGCAATAGTCAAATGATCTATTGTGACCACCACCTAATTGATCTTTATTGGTTAGCGTTTTATACTGTATTCAGTTAGGTTAATTGGAAAGTGATAACGTGGAAATAATTAAACGAAAGATTGAATTACTTAAGTATTATTCATTTGTTTGTTATTTAGGTGCTTAGCTATGCAAATACACAGAACCATTCAACTCTTCTACTTCCCGATTCTGGACAATTAAGTCAACTACGTGTTCCTGGAACCGGTATTGAATGGGGTAGACGTTCAACTAGTACCGCATCATTAAATGATGGTGGAGATTGTGCTGGATCTGGATCATGCAGTGGAAGTGTTCAAGATAATGGTGAATTCAACGAAGAAGCTGTGAATAATAATGAATCATCGGGCTATAATTTACTACCATCATATAGACGAAAACGTTCAAGGAAACGTCGTCTAAAAAAGAGCATGTTATTAGGACCACCAACTCGTCGTTTGGGTATGTTTTGTTCGACTATTCACATTGATTAAATTATCGCAACTTCATATCACAAATAATATGGTTGTATACATCACAAATAGATCTTACTTAAACATGATTGAGCGTTCACCACGAGAACTAAGCACCTTAGGTTCGGTCGTATTACTTACGAGTTTAGAATGGTGCAGAATAGCTATCCAGTTTTTCTTGATTTTTAATGGTACAAAAACGAAGACCAGTCTGCGACAAATTAAATCAATCTACACAGAACCCTTTCAACCTAATTAATTTATTTCTAATAAATGATTTCAATGGAATTTCTGTTTTCCTTGTATATATATCTCTACATGTTTTACACATTTTCGTCTTTTTCCATAGATGACGATGAAGATTCACAAACAAATGGATGTCATCAAAATGCTACAAATGGTAATGCTAATGGTGTAGTCGCAAGTGGATGCTTCGCTCATCATTATCATCCATGTGATCATCCTGGTCAACGATGTGATGATTCCTGTTCTTGTCGAATAGCTGGAACATTTTGTGAAAAGTTTTGTCAATGTCCTCCTGATTGTCCAAATAGGTATATAGTTAAAAATGTCTTATTTCAGTCAGTTAAGAAGATTCGTAATACAGATTTATTTGTTACACTAAACTAGTCCTCTCATAGTGTGGTTTTTGCATTCTAAGGTAGATTTGATCAAGTTTATGGTTATTAATTTTATGATCATGGAACTGACTAATTTGGCCTTTAGTCTCCAAATAGTCGATGGTTAAGGTTTGAAATTAAATTTAAGATTTTCGTCACGAACTGACAATAAGCTAAATTGGCAAAACGCTATTTGGCCAAATGGATGAATAAATTTCACACCAAAATCCAAGACCTGTCATGTTATATCTGATTGGCTCATTCATAAATTACAGTCTCTCCAAAGTGTCAAGTTAAGTCGTCAATAGAGTAGGAAAATATCAATGTACATATAAATTTTACACAGGAACTTTAGTCCTCAAAGTTCATCCCCAACGCTGATTGGTTTAAAATGGATCAGTCAACGCACTCCAACATGATCTTGTCTGGAACACGTATGTAATCAAGTCTATCCTGCTAACTAAAGTTGAACAGCAATTTTCCCTATTAATTTACAAATACGTCATAATTCTGGTAATGAAGAAAAATCTTGCTTACAGATTTTTCTGGCAATCTTCTACAACTATTCACTTGATAATGTTTGTTTGAATCCTCCCATTGATGTTTAGGACTGCAATTGATCATACTGTGCCTCGATATAGCCTTAATTCCACTTTTAGCCACCATCCATCTTTGCAAATTATTCACTTATTGTATACCATAATTTTGTATATAAAGAAAACGATTCACTTTTGTATCAAATACATCAAATCAATTTATTTATAGTCGAAAAAGGTTCCTGTTCTTGTCTCTTCAGATTTTTGGGATGTCGTTGTCGAGGTCAATGTAACACAAAATTATGTCCATGCGTTCTAGCTGTCAGAGAATGTGATCCGGATTTGTGTTTATCTTGTGGTGCACATTCATCTTTTCGATCTTTTGCCTCTGGAAATTCTATGGATTTACTTTCACTACTTCAAACTACTTTACCTCCTGTTACTGGTACTTGTCGAAATGTTGCCATTCAAAGAGGTTGGCGTAAACATCTTTTAATGGCACCTTCTGATGTGGCTGGGTAAGTTCAGTGTGTGTTTTTTCCAGTGCTTTATGCGTTTTTTCTATATGCATGATGATGGTTGCTTACAACCATCTTTGAAAATACCTGTTTTTATTTTTTTATTGTTCTAGTTGGGGTATATTTATTAAAGAAGCTGCGGAGAAAAATGATTTCATATACGAATATTGTGGCGAGATAATTAGTCAAGATGAAGCAGATCGACGAGGTAAATAGGCTCAATTTTATTTGCTCATTATAATCTATCTGTTTAATTTCTAGATTGTAAATCTTAAGTTAAGCAAATTTTGATGGTTTTAGTTCAGTTTACAGGTCATTTTGTCATTAATTATGACAATAGTAGAAAAA
The DNA here is from genome assembly GCA_944470405.2 of Schistosoma mattheei. Classification (NCBI taxonomy): domain Eukaryota; kingdom Metazoa; phylum Platyhelminthes; class Trematoda; order Strigeidida; family Schistosomatidae; genus Schistosoma; species Schistosoma mattheei. The sequence continues at coordinate 87,388,183 of OX103943.1, forward strand.
ATTATTAGAAATTAAGGAGGACCTCAAATCGCTGATTTATGCAGCTTTTTAACCGGGTTGGTGGACACGGAGTTCACAAGGGGAGTTGGGAAACCCTGATTCCAAACCAGTGGTGAAGGAACAAATGGCGTATAAACCAATCGTTGTCACCGGCTACCATTAGACTGCATTTCCTTATGTTGCTCCACCGCCTTGCGGATCAGACCTTTAGGTCAAAAGCTCCAGGTGTGGTTCCCTAAGAAAACTACTACTTCACTATGGGTGCCCGAACAGTATCCCAGCCCTCACAAAAATCGAATGATTTGTGTGGTGCATATCTGTTTGGTACCCACTTGTACCAATGTTTACGTGTTTAAATAAAAACTAGCATTCACTAGTACGCGATTTTGTACTGTTTATATGATCGAATTCATTATGGTTTTGGAAATTCGTTCACTACTTTTGGCAATCTGTCGAAATCTAGTACCTCATACTTTTAACAATAGTCAATAAATGATGTCATCATGTTTCATTAATGACATATGTCTAGCCACCGATATCATTGGACTTTGTCAGTTATCACAGTTCACTAAATCTCATCAAATGTTTTTGGAATTCTGTTTTTCCTGTGCTCATCAAATCTTGAAGGTATCCAAAATGGTTACCGTAATTGAATATCCAGTACTTAAATGAATGTTTCCTAAACTATCATTATTAAGTTCTTCTGATTGTCGTTTTGTGGGAAATCTAATATGAAAGGTTAGCTAAAGAGGTGGGCTATTAATCACTAGCTTCCAAGAATAGAATTTAGAAGATGCGGTCTGATTTAAAAGATTGGAATTTTTTATGGTTGTCATCTAGGTGAATTAGAGTTTTAAGTTAAAACGTGAATAGGTATATATATTCGTATTAAACTTTCAGGTAAAATATATGATAAAACAATGAGCAGTTTCCTGTTCAACCTTAATCGAGATTTTGTTGTGGATGCTACACGTAAAGGCAATAAAATTCGATTTGCAAATCATTCAGTTAATCCTAATTGTCATGCCAAGGTAAATTGCCGCTTTCTTATTTTATGGAGTCCTATGTCTGTTTTCTTTGTTTATTATGTGTAGTAATGTAATGAACGAATATTCGGGTAGGGTAAACCTACTTATTCTATTATGCGAAATCACACACTACATTTTTAAAATATGAAAACAATAAATTGAACTGTCTGTGCATCTTCATTGAATTGGCTCTCACAAACTCTGTCGTTCTTCTATTCCTGTTGCTAGTGCAACTGCATTGTTTTTCTCTCTTCGTATTCTTCTTCTGTCAGTAAGAATCCTTTCGAATTTATGGTGCATACTACTTATATCTGTCCGTACACATAGCACATATCACAGTACTGCTGATAGAGACGATGTCCAGAAAAACATTAAAAGCTTCTCAGTTAAACCATTCAGCTCAAAAAAAGACTACTTCACACTATAAACATTAATTATTGTCTCCTATTCTCCTTCAGTTAATCTGTCACAACGTAGAACGTGATACGTGTGTACATCAGCTCAAGTTACAATACCCTAATGGCACAGAGATTATATTGTCACGTTATATCCCAGAATAGTGGAGGTAATAACAGTATCAGTGGTAATAGAAAAGACTAGGCATCGACGATATGACTCGAAAATAAAGTATAAATTTGCAAAATAAAAATATAAAACGACGAGGAATTCAAAAGCTCAAAATTTGAGGGAAGACGAAGAATGGATGCAACTGAGCCATTGTTGATGATTTGGAGCCATGTCATTCAAAGTCTATAACCATTGGTTAAACTAACAACGCGCACTCGACCAGGTAGTATATACCTATTAACATGGATAAGTCCAATCGTCAGTGTCTTTATGAACTGGTGCCACGTGTTGGTTGGCCCGTCTCTAGCTTTCTTGAAGCCTACTGCCACACGTCGTCCGTCGACATAGGCGGTGGTTGGGGATACGCAACACGGCCCAATCACCTCAGTTGCTGAAGATTTACCACCTCATCAATCGATACCCCATCTTTACCTAGTACTCTATTCCTAACCCACCCATTACTTTCTCCGTAATCCCAAAATACACCAGCAATGCTTTATAGACACCTATGATCGGATTCTATCAGCTTACCATTAACTTCTATTCTTAATGACCATGTTTCACATCCATAAAATAAAACAGAGCGAATTTCTGCACAGTAAACCCGCCGTCGTTTGAAAGATGGATTTGTCGCCCACAACACAAGTGACTCACGTTGGCAATAACCAACCAAGCCTTCTGAATCCGTTACGAGATTCCGTCAGACTGGCAGTTCCATATTGTATCAAGTCATTGATAACGATAATAAAATGATATCTGGTGCTGTTAGAGGTATGAGGTTGGTTATCACTTCCGATCGTCCATACCGTCGTACGATATTTCTTTTCGAGGGATCTGAAGAAAGAATCTGGATCAGTGGTGATCTTGATGACGTGAGAGCGTGACCGCAAAGTCGAAGTGACAACTGTTTGATGCCGGTCACTTACGGCCTCTATGGGAGATTTTTTGGTGTGTTAGCTACATGCTTCGAAAGGCTTTACCTCCGGATATGGAAATTCACGAGGTAAGGTGAGGTGTGACATTTTCGAGGCTGACTTTTCTAAACCCCCTCCTTCCTTTGTGAGAAAGCAGCATCGCTGCAGATTCTGGTTATTCGAGAGAAGAACCTTAGTTCTGTCATATCCCTCTACAGTCAACTGTACGACTTCGCTTTCAGGTCTGAAGTTGCTACTCTTAGTCCCACCGCTCTCCAATCGGACCTGCCTGTTATGATAGGACCTAAAGGAATGTGTTTCAGCTAATATAGCTCAATTGAGTCATCACGATAGACAATCCTAACCACCACCTTAAGGTAGTAACTACAGTAAGGTATATTCTCCTTCATGTCACACCGTCTACATACCCTGATGTGGTTATTGTTTTTAGTTGGTTTTACACTTGTCATTAGTTTTGTTTCTTTTCTTCACATAAATAATCAATGAAGACATTCGAATTGATTAAAGAGAATCAGTTCTTAACGTAAAGGGTTCAATCATTTTCATTTTTTTTACCGGAAAACTTCACTAATGTTTCATGTTTTGAAAGTTGTTTTGTCATCTTTTCAATCCTTTCTACGTTTTCTAAATGTTAAAATTAATTATCTAAATAACTTATGAAATGGTATGATTGTTTACGTAGTCAACATTACGTTCAAGTTCCTGTCATAAAGTAGTGCTTCAGATTCTAATTTACTTGTTTTCGAAATTTAAGACACCTAACTTATCTTTTTGAACTTGTACTATCATATACTTTACTTTATATAGGTTATCATGGTGAACGGTGATCATCGAATTGGTATTTTTGCAAAACGTGCAATTCTCCCCGGTGAGGAGTTATTCTTTGACTACCGTTATGGTCCTACAGAACAACTCAAATATGTAGGTATTGAACGAGATACAGACGCTGCAAGTGTAATTAATAATCCTTTATGCGTATTGAATACATCTGGCAATGATATTAACCCCCTGTGTTCCAATATACCTGTTAATAACCATATTGAAATTCCTTAGGGTTACATGTAAGTTTAGTAATTCACTTGTACTGTAACTTTATTTATATATAAATATAAATCTTCACTAGTCAAAATATTTAACTATTTACCATGTATCCGTTTAATCGAAATATCATTGAAACTGGTACAATTGTTCACTGATGTAAACTTCTACATTACATCACAGCGGTCATCCAATCACTACTTTTAACTACTATATCTCAGACTGAAACCAAACTTTGGTTTGGAAAGCCATGTGATACCACCAAGCTTCAAATAAACAGTGTGGCTTAAACCCTGAGTACGTACAATTGTGTTCAATAAATAAATTATAAGATGGACAATGAGATGATATTAATGTATTGCATAGCGAATTAGCTGTAGTGTCTATAATTATGAGAACGGCGAAATACCATAGTAAACTGTTTAAACGATAGTAAGGAATGTAGTGTGTTTTGAAAAGTACGAAATGATTCTAAAACTTACAATCTATCGGAAGATAAAAAATGGATGCATCTACCTAACTGAACTGTTTTTGAGCAATATCATTTAACGTCTTTAACCATTGATCTTTATTAGTACACAGAGCCAAAAGAAAATAAATCTGCACCTCTTACAGGTCAGTTCAAAATTTAATGAATTCAAAGGCTGTGGTTGTATCCTAGTGTATTACCTTCCTCTTAACTCGGTCTTATGGTAGCCAGCATTCCACGTTGAATTAAACAGTAGTTCTACATGTATAACTTCCATTCTAGTCACTAATTGAGATTAGCATTCTCAGTCTCACCAACCAATTCTCCGTCTGTACGTACGCCTAATGCTTTTCTTATTGAAGATAATTAGCTCTGGTCTTTTATCTTAGTGACAATTCTCACAACTATGTGACAAAACACATCAAACGATACTTTGTGTACTCTTTATTTGCTTTGTAGATAGACATCTCGCTTGTGTTATACGTAGCTCAAACAGTATTATATAGTGGTTCCGATTATCGCACTCCTAAATATAACAATGAAAAATCATTCATTGGTAAGGTAAGTAAAATCGTATACCGAAAGAAAGTATGAATATCCACAAGTTAATAATATCTATCAACACCATTAATATAATTTTATATAATGGTTTGTATGGATTTCATATATTATTCAGTTCTATTACATCAATTGTCAAGTCCAATCACATTTCTTCTCAAAATTGATTACAAAGGAATCGATCGAGTTCGATACCACAGTTGATTTCTTCCAAATAATCATTGTACTTTTCTTCTTAAAGTGTTTGTTTTATCTGACCAACAGCACTGACTGCATAACACCAAACGACCCTTAGTTTTCGTTTCATATCAAGTAGTGAGCACTTGAAAAATAAATGGTTAGAAAAAGGCTAAGGGCGACCAAACCGAAATGTGGAATTAATCCATGAACCCATTGTCAGTTCAATTCAACTATGTAGATAGGTGCAGACTACTTAATTTGTTTGTGCGTTTTTCTCAAACAATGGTTACAGATTTGATAAAATGGCTCAGAACTGTTAACAATAGTAGATAGGCGTTCACTCTTGGTTTTCTCTTTAACCTTAAGACTCTAAATGATCTTATCAATTATTTTCATTCCACTAATTCATCTCTTTTCTCGAATCATATTGCCCATACCTAGTCTTTCTTATTACAACCAATACTGTTATTATCTGTACTGCATTTAGATCTTCCTGAACCATTTCACTTGATTGTTTTGGTGTTGGCAACTTGAACCGAGGCACATGTCAGTCAGTCTTGAGTGTTGTTAGAAGTATGAGGGCGGTTATCATTTCCCGGCTGCCCACACCGTGGAAAGGTTCTTCTGGAGCTACCTGAAAAGAAAATTGGATTAGAGGTGGTCTTAGTGACCTGACAGCGTGACCGCAGTGCCCAAGGAGCAACTGCTTGAGGTCGGTCACACACGACCTTTTTACGGGCAATTTTTGTGTTAGCTCCGTACCTGTTAAGACCTTGCCACCGGAGACGGAAATCCATGGGATAAGGTGAGGTGTGCATTTTTAGGGTCGACCTATTCTAACCACACCCTTTTTTGTGGGAAGGCAGCACCGCTGTTATGCTGGTTGTCTGGGGGAAACACCTTACTGCCTTCACACCTCTGTACAGTCAGCAGTACGACTTCGGACCTTGGGTTTGTTGCTTTTAGTCTTACTGCTCTTCAACCGACCTGTATGGTATGGTAGGACCTTGAGAAACTATTGTTCCAGCCATTATAGCTTGATTGGTTGATCATAATAGGCAAGCTCGACCACCACTTCAAGGTATCAACAACCGTCGGGCACATGTCTCAGTTTTTATGCTAAATATTACTAATTAAAGGTTTATAAGATGTAAAGGTGACGAAAAACCTCTTTCCACAATCCATCCAATATTTATGTATTCAAATAAATAAACAATATATTACTCTTGTCAACCTTGATGACGCCTGAAGCTTCTGATGTACTGATTTCCATACCGTTTTTATTTCTAAATACCGTAGCATTATGAAAATCCTTTTTTTCAAATGTTATCTACAAAAACGTTTAAACTATGTATTCTTGCTTCTTTCTCTTTTTTTTGTTGGTTAGGTTATTACTCTGTTATGTGTGCAGGCCTGTGTAGAGAATGTAAAATGTTTATAGTTGATGTATTTTTTGCTTTATGATAAAATTTAACTGCTTTATTTACTTCTATTTTATGTGTCTTCGTTATATTCCTTGAATACTTTTGTCTAGGATAAGAAATATATATATAAAAATATTATATCACTTTTTGTGAAGGCTTATTGTTCTTTCAATTTGTTGACAATTATTATGTAACTAATAGATAAGTATTTGTTCCAATTCAGTCAGTCAGTCAACAACGTAGAACTCCGTACGTACGTACATCAGTTCGAGTTGTCATACCACATTAACACAGAGATACAGTTGGCGGTTCCAATCCTGTAGTAGTAGAGGTTGTAAAAGTATAAGCAGTAATCGGGAACATTAGGGTTTGAAGATGTTATTCAAGGAGTATAATCCAGAGAAATAAATTTGGAAAGAGTAAAGAAAGGGGTATAAAGAATTCAGAAGATTAAAATTTTGGAGAACACAAAGAATGGACGTACCTGCTTCACTGCAAACGATTTGAGCCATGTCATTCAACGTCTCTAACCGACTGTATCACGCTTTTGTATCTTGATAGAAAATCATTATTTTTTATTCCATATGTATGGAATTTCTATTCGTTAAGTTGTTAGTCGGGTTATATGTGTATGTTTACGTTTTCGTTACATAATATATACAGACTTGAGATTTGTAGCTAAGGTGGATGATTTTGATGAAGTTTTGTTCTCTGAGCTGGATGGTTTGGCCGTGGAGCTTTCATTATTCTTCTAAACGACATCAGCACAAACTTCAGATGGAAGTGAAACGTTCGAATTTCTCCATATGCGTTTCACAGCTTGTCCTGTGGACCTTGATGTTGATTGGTTCTTGTTGACCTTAAATTTGTTTTGGTTATGTATCTCATTGGTTTGATTTTTATTCCTATGTTTGTGCCTAATTTCGTGATTAGTTGATAAATTGGATCAATTTCACTATGCTTGTTAATCGCTGATTGACTTGAGTGCCAGGCTTCTAAAAATTCTATGGTGTTTTTGGAATTTCCTCTATCCAAGATTTCCACATTTTTCTAATCAATTGAGTGTCTGCAGTTGTCCACGTATATTGATATAAGTGAGGAACTATCATGGCGTTTGACTGCTAACTGATGTTCATGCATGTGAAGGGGACGTCCGTTGTGGTGTTATTTGCTGTTGACTTACTCAACTCTGCTTAATGTCTACTCAAGTTTAGTAATGTAAATCCGAAAAAAAAATGGATTGGTGTGTGAGAGATTATATATCACACTATTATCCCTTGACGACGTTAAATAACGTTTGGTATTATATCTTGTAGTCGGCGAAATTTATAAAAAAAATACAAACTCATGTCCGTATAATAAATTACAAGGCATTGGTAACAGAGAGCATCTGAATAATAACAATTGTTAGTGATACTTGTGTGTGGATATGTGTAGAATTATGGTCTACTTCTATATTAGTACTAGTATAATAATAGACATAAGCCCAAAGTTTGTTATAATATGAAAGCCTGATCTATTAGATATTACGTGGAATTCGCATCATTGTCTATTCTGACTCGTCGAGTCGTAAGAAACAGCTGCATAACGTTTGATATTCTTGAAGAACACATTATGGCTCTCTAGAAAGTATATGTAATGCGAAATACAATAGGTTACACAGAATGACCATGCCTGCATGGCCTTGCCATCTGCATTGAATCTTCCAACGTTCAAACATTACTGACCTCCTCCAGGTATTGCGTGTTGGATGTCAATCTTCTCAGTAATTATGTGTTCAGCTTCGAGAATTGTGTGATTCGGAACCAATCTCACTACATATGTATATGAGTGGACATGTTTGAGATTAAGGAAGAGTTAGAAAACAGTCGCAAGTTATCTTGAACGTTCTGGGAAAGGCGAAATCACACTTCCCTTTCGAATAATTATTCTAGGGGACGTACATGTGTATTGATAAATGTAGTCGAAGGTATGAAGAAAAATGGGGTGGGGCGCTCACTATAAAGTCTGAGTAGGTCACGTTCAGTTGTGTTGATGGAATTTTATTTAACTTAAAACGGACTTCTCAAGATTCCTAGTAAACACATCAAACAGAACTACTAGTGATAATAAACTATGATTCTGATCGTATCAAATTAGGTGGTTCTAATTATCACATACTATCCCTATTTTTAACTGCTAACAACCAACTAGAAATTACAAGGGAAAAGTGATTATTCTAGTAATAAAATAGACTAATACGTTTTGGATAGGGTTTTGTTTTCTGAGTTGGGTGGTTTGGTCGTAGTGATCTCATTGCTCTTCTGAAAGACATCAGCACAAACTTCAGAGAGGAGTGAAATGTTTTAATTTCTCCATATATGGCTCACAGCTTGTCTTGTAGTGCTCGATGTTGATTGGTTATTGTTGACCTAGTGAAGTTTCTATTCCAAGCATTACTGGTCACTAACTCCATTCTTTGGATGTTGTAATTTGCTTGTCATAGAGTATAAATCTTCAATTACAACATGTCAAGTATTTGCAAGTGGAGCTTAAGAACGGTTCAAATACAACTTTATCAACCAGTGAAAGCAGTTATAATGAAATAACGGATCATTTGATAAGTAAAAAATAGAAGTAACGAATTGAGCGAAGCAATTTCTTTTCAATTAGTTTTTCATCATGGCTCTACACTAATATATATACGTTTTACAATAATAATATAATACTCATCGAGTGGATACGTTACGTAATAATTACATAATGACATTTAAATTAACATTGAGTAATTGGAAGAAAGAGGATTATTAATATTCAAAGTGATCAAGAAGTTGCGTAATGTAAGAAACAAAGAAGGAACAGAATTTTAACGGATGGTCAATAGGATGGTAGTTACGTAAGAATCAAGAGATGAATGTTGAGAAGTTATAAGGCTCAAAAGCAACAGAAACAAAATTACAAAAGTTAAAAAAACAAGTGGTAGAAGTATGAAAAATAGTTCTTTTGAAGGAAATCTTAAACTGATGGCCAGGGCAGAGAAAGTAGTTGTACGAATTTCTTTTGCATGCAAAGTTCAGGTTTGTGAACATGGATTATTATTATTAGTGGCTTTATTCAATATTATATTTTGGTACAATATAGAATTGCGATGGCTTCCGCAATGTGCAATAGGCGCACTCGTAAACCATGTGGCAAATTAGATGGGATATTGTAGATAACCTTAAAAGCTTTATTCAATTCGACTTGATGACGTGTGTCAACCAAGTGAGAGAGAATAGAACTTTTAATCACTTTTACCTGTCCTTTGTTTAACCACGGCGGATGATGTTCAGTAATGCGATGACGGACTTGCCGAATTGTACGCACAATATAACTGGCTCCACAGGAGCAGTTGAAACGATAGATACACATAGATTTTGCGAATTCAGGCAGTCTGTCTTTGTTGGCTGTTCTTATCTTGGGATAGTTGTAGAAGATTGCATTTAATCTGGCAGCACTAAATGTTTTTTTGTACGGCTCTTCTTAGTTTCTGAGCCAAGATTTCTTCAATGGTGTCATTTATGAATTGTAGTTTTATGAGTAGTACCTTCTTATGGACGGTGGTATTTTCACATCTCCGAGATTTGCCTACATTGATGCTCGGGCAGAAGATGTAGTATGAGGTTGTAGAATTATGGTTTATTATGATATTAGTAATGCCCTAATAATAGACGTAATCCTAAAATTGTAGATTTGTCATGATGTAATTGCCTCATCAATAAGATCTTACGTGGAAGTTACATCATTGTCTACACTGACTCTACGTATCGTAACAATTACCATTGTGTGATGGAGAACACATTCGGACTGAAGATAGGACAATATATTTCGATATGAGTAAAAGACTCACGGTAACATTTAACAGGGACCACGTCTGCAAGGCCAAACCATGTAGTTCGACCAATTCGAATTAGTTCAACTCATTGTTCCCGCCTTCTTCATCGTTGGGTTTTACTCCGCGTGAAATGTCAAATATCTATTTCCCCAACTATCCCATATTGAGCTTTGAGGATTGTGTAGTTAGGGTCCAGTCCCACTACAAGGTATCCTTCTTCCTAATCTGTCTGTAGAACGTGTTCCTCCTCGCAAATCTTACTGAATAGAACGTGGGACATGATTGCAGTTACTTTTATATCTGATTTCAGTGCTTCAGGTGGTATGTTCTCAGTTCCTACTACTTTCTCACACTTGATTTGTCTGATGATCGGCCATCCTGATTTTGTAGCGTGGAGTCGAGTCGCGGTTGCCTATGAACACCTCTACAGGAAGACGACTTGCCAATAAACCGATAAAATCCCCGTAAGCCAAATATCAGAAGGCAGTTGATGGCTTCGTTTTTGTTGGCGATCTCATGGTATCGAAAGGATACCGAGATCGTGCCAAAGGAGTACAAGCGTGGTTACCGAGCGTAACCGAACCCGTGCAAGGTCACAATCAAAGGAGGGAATAATGTCTTTAGTGCAGATAAACAAGCAAGTACAGTGAAACAATCACTGGTACATTTGGTTATAATAATAATTGTTTCCATTAAACCAATCGCGCTCTCTTGATAAAAGTAGGTCACTACAATTTCTTTGATTGTTGGTGAAGTGATATCCATAGGAAGGTCTGTGTGTGCTTCTTTTACACCTTATGGGTTCAATCAAGCTGCCATATTCAAGAGTTCCTCGAGATGTTCTACCCACCTGTTCCTCATTCCTTGAATCCCAGTGAATGGTTCGCCTTGACTGAACTCTCAGGTTCAATATATTTCCCTGAATGTTTCAAACAACATATAATTGTTTGATATTTCCTTCTCTGGCAGCTTTTCTGCTTTCATCGTTAGTTCATCCATATTGTAAGATCCATTTTGAATGCTTTGTGTGTTTGTGAAAATCCCTCCATGTATATACTCGCACTTTGTTCCTATTGATCCTCTTAGTTGTACATTGTTAACTTTTTGACTACATTTGAATTGTTAACATTTGTATTTTATTATAGTTTTCGTTTTTACTACAGCTTCACTAATTCCCCGTGTTTCTTCCCGAACTGCACTTATGTTGTTTTACTTTATGCTATGCCTGGCGGCAGCCATTTTGGTTTGTTCCTGCTTTTGATTGCTTGACCTGTGTTGACTGGAATTGTGCATTTTGGTTGTGAATTGAAGCACTCTTCCAGAATTGGAAACACTGTGTTATAGAGCGACCAATTATTACCTTTTGAACGAATCTGTACGTGATCTATCCAGACAGGGTAGAATAACATTTATTTGTGGTGATTGGTAATTTCCTTGCATCCTTTATCAAATTTCTTATTTATTGTAATTTAGATTTGATCAATTGAACAATTATTTGTCGGATAGCTGAGTGGTTATATTTGTTTAGGTAATAATGTACACATAAATTTATTATAAATTATAGAACCGTCATCTTACCCAATTACTTTGTTTTGATTTCAAAGGGGCGAGGGCGCATATCTAACTCATCCAGACAGCTGTACATCAGTCCAAATCGTAGTTTGTTTCTTACACATATATTCCATTTTATCAGCTCTTCACCTGTTTCCTACTTCTGTTTATTTAGCGTGTCCCTCTGGAATTTTTGTGCGACCATCATTAAGTGCTGTCTTTGTGTTCTTTCATTCTTCAATCCTGCCAAGGGTATTAATACAGATGCACTCTTATTGGTTGTGCTTTTTGTGGCTCAGGTGTTCCTCGAGCTTTGAAGTTATTGCTTCTCCGACCCCTTCCCAGTTGTTTTCCATGGTTATTTCCTACTTTTTAAGCAGATCATTCAGCTCTTCTAACCTTTTCTTGATGGCCATCTTGAATTCATTGATTTTGTCCGTATCGCGAGGGAGGTCTGTATTAAACTTTTATAACGACATCTCTTCTAACTAATAGAAATGTGATCGATCTGGTCCTCTCTAGTCTGATCCAGTGAGACCCATGTGGCTTTATGTATGTACTTGTGGGGCAATATAGTGCCAGCTGTAACCAATTTGTTGGAGGCCCGTTTACATATCTGTCACCATTCTTTTTCCTTTCTCTCAGTCAGTCCATGTCGTTTCATGATATCGTCATACTTGGTGTCAACCATTCTGACTTTGTCATTTAGTTCTCCCATCAGATTGGTTAGGTCATTTCCTAGGCACTCCTCTATGATCGACTACAGCCTCTCATAAAACTGATCTTTGTTGTCTTTGTTGCTATCATTAGTGGGTGCACAGCACTAGATAAAATTCATTGTAATCCCATCCTTTGTTATCAAAAGATGCTTGGACTCTAGTGGATCCATGAGATTCCCATCCTATAAGTGCAGTTCATGCTCCTTCAGATGGCATCAGTCCAACCTCTTGATCATGAAGTATTTTATTCTTTATGATTAGAGTACAACAGCACCTCTCCCGAATCTAATATTTTTTGTTCAGCTTGGATTCGACAATTTTCACTTATTTTGAGCATCATCAAATTGTATCTTCTCATTTCCCCAGTCGTTTGACTGGACCTTCCCGTTTCTACATTATCCGGACATTTCATGTGCCTATGTGAATTGTTGTTCTGGTTGTAAAAAGGGGCATCGGCCTTGTGTCTCTCGAAGAATCTCGGATTTTTTCATTGGGCGTCATAATTCTTCTGAAAGGAGGCCTTCAACCCCGAGGACAGAGTTTAATTGGTTTAGTTTGTTCATTGTGGTTAGTGTTTATTTAGCTAGGTAATTTTCTGCGAGATAGCATTGCTGAACCCATGCCCAACCCTCCTCTTTTATGTAGGCTTGGGACCGTCAGTAACCCTAGAAGAGTTATAGGTGGAGTTCGTACAACTACACGCATATATAAAATCGCTTAAAAATGACATTTGAATGCTCGAAAATCTCTTAGATTAGGTGATGAGTACGGCTACCCGCGCAAATCTTGCTCTGGTTTTTGTTATATACAGTGCGGTCTCTGAATTTATACTACTTTATACCATTTCAGGACGGATTGAGTGATGATTTATTTTGGATGTATAGGTTATCAAGAAGTGTTTATGGACTTAGCAAATCTCCTGGTTTCCTTCCGTATATGTTGTCTTGATAAAGCGGACGTCAAGTGCGTACTTGAAAGACAAGATAGCTCAACGTAATCTCGAGATACAGGTTTCCTCACCGAGTAGTCAAATCTCAGAACCTACTGCTAGATTATTCATGATAAGAATTCCGATCTCGTCATCCAAAAGAATATAAAAACACCCGTGGAAACTTTAGAAAACGAATAAAAAAAATCCTGCCTTCTGTTCCTAAAACGAAATTTGAATATGTATGTAGTCGGACTGTGGTCTATCATTTTTACACTATTTGTCTTCAGTCTTCCTCGTAAAGATAAGAGATCAGTCGACCAGTAATAATCTTCTCAATTTGATGTACTGTGGAAATTTGATCTCTCTTTGAACGTAAGATTCTGATATTCCATGTACTGGTAGAGAATCCCGATAATTCACTACACATTTTTTCGCTTCGAACATGCTTTATGTGCGGTACTTAGTGGAGTGCCGCAAAGCTTTCCAGGGTCCCTTATTTTTTATACTGTATGCAAAAGAAGTACCAAATATAGTTCAGTTCCCAATGCTGCTTCACGCTGGTAATGTAAAAATCTAGAGAGAAACATTAGGAGACGCAGATGCATAAGCACTTCCAGCAGACGTAGATATTCTGATTAGCTGGTCCAGAAAATCGCTCATGCCTGTCAACGCTACAAAGTGTTTCTATATTCACTTTGAAGACGCAACGTTACATCGATACGGCGTAGAGGGGAGTGCCATTACCCGTGATCCGGTCCAAAACGGATCTTGCGGCGATAGTGAGCCTTCTGCCGTAACGTTTCAGCCAAAGAGTTTAGAGCCGTATGTGTTGATGATGTCACAGGTCTTCAGTGTTTGACAACGCTTCTACCAGTAACACCTTCCAATATATTTCGTTCCCACCCAGAGAAATCAAAAGACAGAGTCGAGGAGATCGGAAGAGTGTATTTGGCGATTACCAATATATCGGAATTCTCTGATCTAATCTGGCTAGCGATTGCGGTTGATGTTGAGCACGGCGTTACCACACGTGATCTGGTACGGATGCCTGACCGAGCGCCTTCAGCTAGATGAGTCCACTAAAACATATGGTCAGCATCCAATGTCGAAAACTTACAGGGCTATTTATTTTGGGGATTTATTTACCACTACAGATCACTCCCCCCTAGTGGGTTAGTGATGACCCTAAAACGTGGCCAGCCAGAAGTTTAAACCCAACGAGTTTGTCGTTGGTAAACACTCTTCTGATAGCTTACTAAGTGTAGCAGCGTCTGGTCGTCTTTCCTTACTATATGGGACTGAGGTACAACATAGTAAAAAAAGAAAAGTTACAACGAAAATTTTGACTCCTCGTTCTTTTCCAGCCGTCCTGGAAAAGAAAAAAAAAATGTAAGTGCATGTCGAAATACACTCATATGTGCGTAAAAACACAATGTCGGCGAAAAAATGGAAAATAAACTCAAGCACACGTAATAGCGTTAAAAAATAATTGTTTTTTGTTTTTTTTTAAAAATAAAAATAAAACATATAGGCATATTAAAATTGTTTTTTTTAAATATTATATATTGTCAAAAGAAAAATCGAGATAATATTAAACGTCGAGTAGTGTCTTACGTGCAGTAGTCGTTTAAATGTTCTGGAAATCTTACTCTTCTTCCAGAACGCGTCGTTTTAGGTTTATTTTCAGATACATTCGGAGTATCATCGCTAGTGTTGGTTGTCGGTTGAGGAATTATGAGTGTAGGAGTCGTGTTGTGCGATTGTACCGAAGGAAAGTCGACGTGAATAGGATTTCCTTCTAAATACGCTGCTTTTAAGCGATCGATGCTGATGCTATCGTTTGTTCCGTTCTTATCGACTATATAGTACTTAGATTCACGTTGAAGAACTTTGAAAGGTCCTTCGTATGCTGATTCGAATGGTCGTCGATGCGAGTCTCGACGAACGAAAACGTGTGTACTATATCGTAAGTCAGGTTGAACGAAAACATCAGTTGATTGAGGTCGAGTGGAAGCAGGTTTAACTGAACGCATTGCGTTTGTAAGCCTGTTCGTGTAGGAGGTTAGATCCATGTTCATCGAAGAGCACGAAGGATCCACGAATTCTCCTGGAAGTCGAAGTGTCGTTCCATAAACGAGTTGAGCCGCAGTGTATCCAATGTCAGCTTTCACTGCATTGCGGATACCTAGTAAGACGAGTGGAAGAGCGTCGGTCCACTGTGAAACGTTTGCAGCTGATAGTGAAGCTTTCAGTTGTCGGTGAAAACGTTCTACCAACCCGTTTGCTTGTGGGTGGTAGGCGGTCGTTCGGAAGCGAGTGATTCCTAAAAGTGTGGTCAGACGACGGAAAAGATCAGATTCAAACTGACGTCCGCGGTCTGTAGTGATGGTTGAAGGGCAACCGAAGTTTGCTACCCATCGTTCGACGAATGTGCGGGCCACTGTTTCAGCAGTGATGTCCTTGATAGGTACTGCTTCTGGCCATCGAGTGAAACGGTCTACGCAGGTTAAGAGATAAGAGTATCCATTTGAATCTGGTAAAGGTCCTACCAAATCCAGATGAACATGGTCGAAACGAGCATCGGGAGTTTTAAACGAGCCTAAGGGACATTTATTGTGTCTGATAACCTTAGATTTTTGGCAGCTTACACAGGAGCGTGCCCACTCCCTCACGTCTTTATTCATGCCAGGCCAGCAAAATCGTTCTGCTATAAGCTTGATGGTTGCACGAACACCTGGATGAGAAAGTTTGTGCAATGTATTGAAGACATTGCGTCGATAATGTTTCGGCACGATTGGGCGATCCCTACCTGTAGATGTGTCACAAAGTAAGGTTTCCTTACCTGTTCCCATCTGTTTGATGCGTAGTTTAAGTGTTGTGGACGATAACTCGTGCTGAAGATCAGTGTCTTCTTTTTGAAGCTCGGCGAGTTTAAGAAGGTCGATTCCTTGGAAACTGTTCAAGGAAGTTATGCGAGATAAGGCGTCTGCAACTACATTGTTTGCTCCAGAGATGTGTTGAATATCTGAAGTAAACTGCGAAATGTAGTCCAGTTGTCGAGACTCACGGGGAGAGTACTTGTCAGAAGGAGAGCTTAACGAGAAAGTGAGCGGTTTATGGTCCGTGAAAAGAGTGAATTCACGGCCTTCGATATAGTGTTGGAAATGCCGTACAGCACAATACATAGCTAGGAGTTCCCTACCGAATGTGCTGTACCTCGATTCGGTGTCTAGCAACCTTCTAGAGAAAAATGCCAAGGGTTGCCAGGAGTTGTTAACCCATTGTTGTAAGACTCCTCCGATTGCCGAGTCGGATGCGTCTACTGCGATGCTAATGGGTGCTCCGGTGTCCTGATGTGCGAGCATTGTTGCTTTAGCGATCAGTTCCTTAACTGTGGAGAATGCTTTTCGTGCGGTGTCGTCCAAATTAATGGATTTCGCATTTCCACGAAGTTGGTCGGTCAGAGGTTTCATAAGTAATGCGCATTTCGGTATGAAACGTCTATAGAAACTTACCAGGCCGTTAAACGTGCGTAATTGCTTGACGGTGGTCGGTTCTGGGTAATCCAGAATGGCCGCCACTTTGGTTCTAAGGGGTCGGATACCTTGAGCATCGATAGTGTGTCCCAGAAAGTCTAATGAGTCGGTTCCAATTGGCATTTCTGAACGTTTACAGTTATGCCATGTTTTTGTAATCGTTCGAAAACAAGATCCAGATGCTTGAGATGTGTTTCTCTGTCCGGACTTGCGATTAGACAGTCGTCAACATACGCGTGTACGAAGTTGAGACCTCGAAAAACGTCGTCTATGAATCTTTGGAATGTTTGAGCAGCATTCCTTAGACCGAAAGGCATTCGCAAAAATTCATAGAGTCCGAAGGGAGTTATGATAGCGTTTTCGGTATGTCGTCAGTAGCCATAGGGATTTGGTTATACGCTTTAACCAAGTCGATTTTCGAAAAGACAGTTGTACCTTTCAAGGTAGCTGTCAAATCGTGAATGTGAGGCAACGGGTAACGATCGGGAATGGTTTTCGCGTTCAATCGCCGATAGTCACCAGTTGGACGCCAATCGTTGCTGTCCTTTTTAGGGACCATGTGCAACGGAGATGCATATGGGCTACTTGACGGTCGTATGATTCCTAAGTCCATCATGTGATCGAATTCGTTTTTCGCTAACCTTAGCTTTTCAGGAGCTAGTCGTCGTGCTTTAGAAAATACAGGTGGTCCTGTAGTCGTGATGTGATGTGTAACATTGCTGGTTACACACGGTAGTTTCGGTTGCGTTTGTTGTATCCCAGGGTACTTATCGAGTAGTGGTTGATAGAGTGGGTCTATCATATGTTTAACTGTGACTGGGGATACTCTACAACCAGTAAAAGAAGTTACGCAAACGGACAAATTAGTGTTTCCGTCTACTAGCCTCCGTTTGCGAGTGTCGATGATCAGATTGTGGTGTTGTAGAAGGTCCATACCAATGATTGGCATAGAAACATCTGCAACGACGAAAATCCAGTGGATGGGTTTGCGTAAACCCACGTTAAGGTAAACGTACCTTTTGCCATACGTAGCGATCGGTTTTCCGTTTGCCGCCTGTAAGTTTAGAGTCGATTCGTGAAGTCGGTCGTTAGGATTTGCTGGGAGAACGCTAACTTCTGCGCCAGTGTCGACGAGGTAGCGAACTCTCGTTGTCACATCTGTGACGAATAACAGACGGCTATGTTCGCCGGCTACGGTTGCCGTTAACGCGTGCCGGCTTGGAAGTTTCCCGAATTGTTTTTCGAATCAGTCGGTTTCGTGTTGGGAAAATTGCAGGGTTTTCTGCAATTTCTGGAAAACTTTCCATACTGGTTATGATACCAGCACCAGTCGGGGTTATCTGTCTCTCGTGGTCTAGAGACAGATCGCTTACGAGAAATGCTTCTACGTGGTGTGCGCGATCTCTTACGGTCGGTACGAAGACTAAGATAACGCGTGAGTGTGTGACATAAGTCGGTTATATCATTCTGAGTCGTGTGAGGCTTTTCTTTGACTGAAAATACCTCGGTAGTAGACGATTTCGTAATTTCTAGAATACGGTCGGCAGATGCAGCTAGCTCGTCTAAGGCGTTGTTCTGGAACGAGACCAGAACTGCTTGCACCTGTTGGGGAAGTTTTGACAAGAAGAGTTGTTTGAATAGACCTTCGTCGAAAGTTCTTGGGCCTATAACCTCTCTCATCCGTTGCAACATGTCCGTCGCAGAACCGTGTTGCAGGTCGATGTTATTGAAGAGTTGATCTAACCTTTGTCGATCGGTTAGGTCTCCTCGTTTAAGAATCGAGCGTTTTAAGATTTCGTAAGGTTCGGAAACATCACTAGTAAACATACTAGGTGTTACGTACCTGTTGAATTCGCGCGGTAGTGCCTTGACTACTGCGAGGAATTGTGCACGTGTGTCGATCACGCCGTGCTCGGAGAAGTCGGCTTCTGCGTAGCAAAACCAGGCTTCGATGTTGTCGGGCCAGAAAGGCATCAGTTGAAACGAAGGTGGGGACAAGGTCTTAAGCTTGAGTACTTTAGGTGTCTGTTCAGTCATGATGAAATATGAAGTACGATAATGAACGAGGGGAAATATATATATATCCAAGAAAAAAACGAAAAAAAATCACAATGTTTAAAAAAAATAAAAAATAAGGCAATGATATATAAAAATCCCAAAAAGGAACAGACTCACAGTTGCAATAAGGTGTACCAGATCACGACGGTCTCACCAATGATGATGTCACAGGTATTCAGTGTTTGACAACGCTTCTACCAGTAACACCTTCCAATATATTTCGTTCCCACCCAGAGAAATCAAAAGACAGAGTCGAGGAGATCGGAAGAGTGTATTTGGCGATTACCAATATATCGGAATTCTTTGATCTAATCTGGCTAGCGATTGCGGTTGATGTTGAGCACGGCGTTACCACACGTGATCTGGTACGGATGCCTGACCGAGCGCCTTCAGCTAGATGAGTCCACTAAAACATATGGTCAGCATCCAATGTCGAAAACTTACAGGGCTATTTATTTTGGGGATTTATTTACCGCTACAGTGTTTTAGGACGGATTTTCACCAAGATAGATACTACTATGTTCGCTACAGTACACACGGTCTTATTGAGATCCAAGCTTGAAAACTGCGTTCAAGCTGCGAGCCCCTGTTTAAAAAGAGACTCGAATATTCTGGAAAATGTTTAGAGGACAGATGCCCGTGGGATCTCAGAACTCCGGGGTTTACCATATAACGAGGGGTTTGAAAATTTAGACCTCCTAACTCTGTCCTACCACAGATTAAGTGGTGATCTGATTTTAGCTTACAGGATGTCAAAAATGATTTTGAGCCCAATATATAACATATTACCCGAAAAAACTGTCCGCACCTTCAGTCGACTCACTCAAAAGAGGTTAGACTTTCATTGAAGCATACTAGAAAAGGAATAACACAGGCCGTAGGCCTTCTGTCCGCGTCTTGTGCTCTTTGGCTGCATATAGAACATTATTAGTATCAAAGTTACATTAGACATTGACACATAAATTAGAAAAATGGGTTTCTAACCATACATAGTGAATTTTATAGTTTTTATTAACTAGTGGTTTTCTCCTGAAGGTCATTGTTACTTAGTCTGGGTTCATGGGGTTGTTTACTATTTTAAAAAAGCTTAAACAGAAAGAGAAGGAAGTCCGGGTGTTAATACTGTAAGCAAGAAAGTGAGATTAAGTTGTTGGCAAAATTATTTGACTGACTTTCTGAACACTCATAATTATGTTTGAAGCTTCGAATCTTGTACGATATACGATCTTACACGATATCTTACATTTGAATATCCCATGTTCACAATCTGTCGTGGTGTTGGTTACGAAGTACTTGTTAGTCCTGTTAGAGACGAGAATTGTCTGTCATCCATTTGCCTAAGTGTCACAGGTCTCTGTGTAAGTTTAGCCAACATACTCATGTGTACTTTCCTGCGACAAATGTTTCTTATCCCTCCATTGGATACACACAGAATTGTCCCATAGAAATAAGCAGATAATAGAGTGAACCTAAGCAACCTTTTTCAAGTTCGTTGCATGCGAACGGCTTTCTGCGTCGGTGAGTATTCGTTGCGGATTATATTACATTACCGTTCTTCGGTTTTGGCACCCGGGCAGTATCACAGCCCTCACACATATCAAATGGGATCTGTGTGGCGCATATGTATTTGGGGCCTCCTCGTACCAATATTTATATGTTAAAATAAGTAACAAGTAAATATTACATTACAGAGAGCGTCCACTGATTTCCAGTACTGAAATTTATGGTAAGCTATTACATCAGAACCAAAAAAGTAGCTGTTAGGGCTCTATCTGTTTTGTCTCTTTTAATGAACCTCCAGGGTATCGTATAGGACAGTCCTCACTGAAGCGGTCCGATATGTAGGGGAAGCCGACAAATATTAGGTGGAGTTGAGATAATAGTCCACAAATATACTGACTATTACACTGACCATTTAGAGGTGTGAATTTTTTGCTTCGGTTATTTAAAATGATTGTGCTCCATCATAAGTTTCGGTAGATCTGATTAATGTCTTATTTATGATGCGCTAGATATTGAGCACCTTGTTTCTTTTTCATTTAATACCCATGTGTTTTTCCTATTTTCACTTTGATTACATTTCGGGTTTTTCCATGCTGTTTTAGTCTGTCACAACTTAGGCCGGTGTCTTTTGAGATAATTAACGCTAATGTATCTGTCTGTTAGATAACTCAATGAAAATAGATATTACTGACCGTACAATGGAACTGTTATTAAGTTATAAAACAATGTCAGTTATATCTTCTGAGTTGCGTTTGAAAGTTTCTGATTTAAATTATGCTTTACCTACTCTGATTTTAGTAAGCAAGCAGCACAAATCTGTACTCAATAACTGAATTGAATTCTATATTTTACCAGGGAAATCTAATGTTGTAATTTATCGTTTCAAATTGTCATGATCAGCAGCAGCTATATGTGGTGGTTAGAACCTCACTATTGGTATGAAAACGTATTATCGAGTTGCTTGGCATGATAACGCTGGTAATTAGTCAGGTTTTCTATTTGATAACCACTTAAGATACTGTCCAAAGCGAGATAAATGTCTTGTGGTCTGGTGCTAATATGTTTTTGACTTGAGTTGCTGTGTTTTACGCCACTATGTAATGCATCCGTGCGACTTTCAAATCATAAAGTTCGATTATATTGCTGAAATTAACCAAAAAGGTTAGCTTAAACTAGCAGTTAGTGCCTTTGTAAATAAGTGCATCTTCTTAGTGGAGAACAGGAATCCTCTCGTAGATGCTGTCAGCCAAACATTTCTTAAAAACAACAGAATTAATATTTTCTTATGATGTAGGTTGGAAATTCAGTTTATCATAAGATAAATGTTAGGGTAACTTAACGTGTTAACAAAATACAGTATAAAAATTTCCCGTAAAATTCTATGCTTTTTGGAGTTTTTTTCGGAACGAAATCGGGTAAGACATAGGTATAATTTTAAGTAAGTACTATTCATGCTCCGCCTGGAGTCCCTCCGGGGGCTACTGCCGGTCCCAAGCCCGGATAAAGGAGGAGGTTTGGACATGAGGTTAGCGACCCCATCCCTTAGAAAACTAACTCGCTAAAAAAACGCTAACCAGAAAAACTATTCATGGTCATTAAACCCTAATTCACCCACTTTATTTAGGATATTTGGTGAGGTTGACCTACTCAGCCCCATACGCAACGTAGTTGGCACATGTGCCTCGGTTCAAGTTGCCAACACCAAAACAATCAAGTGAAATGGTTCAGGAAGATCTAAATGCAGTACAGATAATAACAGTATTATTTGTAATAAGAAAGATTAAGTAGGGCAATACGATTCGAGAAAAGAGATGAATTAGTGGAATGAAAATAATTGATAAGATCATTTAGAGTCTTAAGGTTAAAGAGAAAACCAAGAGTGAACGCCTATGTATTATTGTTAACAATTCTGAGCCATTTTATCAGATCTGTAACCATTGTTTGAGAAAACGCACAGACAAATTAAGTAGTCTGCACCTATCTACATAGTTGAATTGAACTGACAATGGGTTCATGGATTAATTCCACATTTCGGTTTGGCCTCCCCTAGCCAGTTTAAGATCTACTCCTACACCAACGATCATCATACGTCAAGGATGGTTATTATTAACCAAAATAGGTTAAATTAGTCATAATTTACCATACTATCACTAAAAAGGAAGTTTGAAGAAAGCTAGGGACGACCAAACCAAGATGCAGCACCATTCTATAGAGTCATTACCAATTCGACCGAGCCATGTGAATAGGTGTAAACTACCTGTTTGGGGTCCGTGTCATAATCGTTACCAATTAATAGAAACTTTCAAGCACACGGATCAGAATCGTTCACTATGGAGGAGTTACACTCACTATTTGTTCCCTGTAGAACCCGAGTCCCGAAATCTATTCATACCTTTCCTCATTCATACTATCCCTAAGACATTTACCACTTTTGCTATTGTAGGATTTGTCTCGAAACGATTTTGTCTGTGATAATGTGGTGTGACAACTTGAACCGATGTACATAATTGTCAGGTCCTATGTTGCATATGGCTGTCTGATTGAAAAAAAAAACTCGACCCTTTATACAGGTTTTTTCTTACTTGGATTATTTTAAAAGACCATTGTTAGTATGTATTTGGTAAAATTCTTCCAGAACTGATTAACATATTTCATATTCTATTTTGCTATTATAGAGGATTAGACAATGCTGGCAAGACTACCATCGTAAAGAAATTTAATGGTGAAGACATAAACAGTATATCTCCAACACTAGGTTTTAGTATTCAAACACTAGAGCATATGGGGTATTCAACCAAATTATCAACATTATTCTAAGTATATACTTTTAGTTTCAAATTGAATATATGGGATGTCGGTGGACAAAAGTCTTTGCGATCATATTGGCGAAATTATTTCGAAACCACTGACGCATTAATATGGGTTGTTGACAGCTCAGATCGCCTTCGTCTAGAAGATTGTCGGGTAGAACTATCTAAACTGCTAGTTGAAGAACGATTAGCCGGTGCTACTTTACTTGTGTTCGCTAACAAACAAGTAAGATCAGTAACTGTATATCCAATTGGTTACTTGAACTAATTATGCTTTTTATAAACTTTTCAATTCACTTAATAGACAATTTGCATTTTGGTGGAGTTTTGTTCTCTGACCAAAATCATCCACCTGAGCTACAAATCTTCTCCACCATCTCACAGACAATTTGCATAGTCATTAGAGCTAACCAGATATCCTAATAATAAATATATTTTTGTGATATCTCAAAAAGTGGAAAATTGTATTTCGGACGTTTCATGACTTGATGCAAGTCACTTCTTTTGTTATTTATTTATTTAAACACATAAACATTGGTACAAGGAGGCACCAAATAGGTATGCGCCACATAAATCATTCGATTTGTGTGAGGGCTGGGATACTGCCCGGGTGCACAGACCGAAGCAGGTGGTTTTCTTAGGGGGCCACACCCCGAGCCTTGGACCTAAAGGTCTGACCCACAAGGCAATGGAGCATCGTGAGGAGATTCAGTCCCATTGTAACCGGTGACCAACAGTTGGTTCATACGCCATTTGTCCCTTCAGGATACTGGAGCCCATGTGCACCATTGGTTTGGGATCCGGTTAAAGCGCCGGACATTCTCTTTTCGTCCTCTCATTTTCGTAAACAACACCCCGCCACGAAAAGGCAGTGAGTAGGACTTCCTTGGCAAAGGCTATATACGCGTGGCCGTGTGAGAGCATTTCAAGAGGGAGGGCGGGCCTACCCCGCTCTCGGTCGTACCAGGGCATTTGGGGGCAAGGTTGTGACGGGGGTGGGATTCGAACCCTCGCCCTTTCTTTTGAGTAAATAAATAACGGGAATAAGATTAACATGAGTTTGAATAGTACGAAAGAAGCAGTGCAGAATATATATTTGGTCGTACTAAATATATTCATTATTTCCCTTGTGCTATTTAAACTCATTTGATCTTATTTTCGTTATTTATTTACTCTGAAGAAGTGACTTGTATCAAGTCATGAAACGTCAGAAATACAGTTCTCTACTTTTTGGGATATCACAAAAATATATTGATTATTAATCTTCTACCCAACGCTCAGTTTATTTGAAACTATCATGCCCAATTTTGGCATTGATACCTATTAACTAGATATCCATTTTAAATTGTTTGCACATAGTAATAGGATATTCTTGATGAAAAGTACCAAGTTTTTCTAAATACTGTAAAGATGGAATGTTACATACTATTTTCTATTCATATATTTTTCACAGTTTTGACTACAAATATTAACCTCTTGTATCCAGTGTGAGTCTGTATATCTTTATTTACTGTCTCTAATCAATATGCTATCTGGACTTCGACTCCCTGTATTGTTGAGAACATCATGTATGTGAGTCAATTACAAACTAAGGGACACAGAGACAAATCATATATCATTTACATCATCAGTCGCAACAACAACAAACTATGTAGGATAAAGTAGCACCCCTCTCCATTTACGTCTACCTGAACACTAGTTATCTGTTAAATGTCGTGACTTAGCTTCGCTTATAACAATGCATGTGGACAACCATGTAAATGACTTCGACTAAGAAAACATCAAGATACTAAGCAAAAGATAGAAATAATGCCAACAAATTTTTAGAAGCATGACAATCTAATAAAACACCAATCATTAGACACATTGAAATCAATCAAATCTGTCAGTCGATGTTGTTGTTCAGAAAAGCAATAAAAGCTTCACAACTAAATCATCCAGCTCATAGAACATAGGACCTTCAGCTCAGTCCCTTGTGGTTTGTGACCGTCAGCTTAATATCTGGATCATTGCAGACGAACGTATGTACGGAAATCTATACGTACAGTTCTAGCAAATCAAATGGGGGTTGGAATGATTGTTTACGGAAATGCCCCTAAAGTTTTAGACACTCGAAGGAAAGCTCAGAAGGACCGAATCATAATTCTACGAGTAAAAATTGTAGCCTGCATCACGAAAGGAGTAGATCATTATAAGTAGAACAGCGAGTTATCCAAACGGCCTGGCTTTCGAACATTCCTTTGGGTGTTTTGGGTAATGGGAACGGAAATAATGTAAGTATCTATACAAATGAAGGGGGTATCGAAAGACATATACCCTACATTGTCCATATGCTCGTGGAAATCATGCAACCTGGCCGCCTGAGACTATCATATGTGGCTTAGAATATAAGTTAGTAGTTGTATTTCTGTAAAGTGAAATGAAATTTTTTAACCAAAACAAACTTCTCTTGCTTGTATTTGTCATGGAATTGTATCTCATCAAATAGTATTCTTGTCCACTTTTTTGTTGACTGTGAAACTACCCCCTTCCATTATTTTACAATATTATTTGATTTGTATGGCTCATGTTTTTCGGGTGCAATATTGTTAGAGAACTTTTATGTGTGCTAGCTTTGAAGTTGTCACGAGTTCACTTCATCTGCGAACAAGAACAAAGACGCAGTGACCAAAAACCAGTAAGTTAGCTATTTGATGCGTCCCAGCCCTACTAACTAGAGGGAGAAGTCCAAGCTTGGAGTGGGAAAAGTATATTCTGCAAACAGCTAGAACGAGCGATCACACAGCACGATCCACAAACACAATTCAAAACGTATATCTATCAATTATATGTATATAATCGATACTGCCGTCGAAGTATTTCTAAACATTTAATCTACAAGTTAGCCAATCGACTGCCATTGAAATATTTAAACATTTAATCGATAAGAATAGTTTAGTTCATTAACAATTATACGATAAAAATATACGTATGGTATTTGGTCCACAAATGGATCCCAAAAATTACCCCTCATTATGCTTATCGGGGCATAAAAGTATGATATAAATAAATTTAGAAAATCAAAGTTTCTATGGTTTTAGTTCGCATGTTTTTTTGGATAGAATACCTACTGAATTACTGAGACGAAATTGAATTTGGCCATATATTATCATCCCATGTTGTTATACTTTTAAAATAATAAAGCTATAAGTGGATGATGCTGATCTATTGGTCGTAACGCTTGCCAGTAGGTTACGTCTTACACCATTACTTTGAATTAAACAACCGGATATTATCACTAACCCTCGCATCGTCAATGTGGTTCAGAAGTAAGCACACAAACATACTTACTGACTTACGCCTGTTACTCCTCGTGGAGGAGCATAGGCCGCTCACCAGCATTCACCATCCAGCCATGTCGTTAGCGATCCTTTTCATCTCTTTCCAGTTGTTATTCATCCTTTTCATATCTGCTTCTATTTTCCGACGTAATGTGTTCATTGGTCTTCTTCTTTTCCGTTTCCCTTCAGGATTCCAAGTCAGCGCTTGTCTCGTGATGTAGTTTAGTGATTTCCAAACATGTACTCGGTAATTTAAGTTAAACATGGATTAAGTGATGGATGAAAATTATTTACTGAACAAATGCCCTAGTACGGCGGAGAGTGGAGACAGTCAGCTCTCCCTCTCGAAATGCTTTCAAGTAGCCACGTGCATACAACTACTAACAGATAAGTCCTGCTCACTGCCTTCTCGTGGCAGGGAGGTTGATTAAGAAATTGAGAGGGCGAAAAGTGAATGTCCGGCGCTCTAACTGGGTTGGTGAATACGGAGGATCCACCCAGGGAAGTTGTAAAACCCTGATTCCAAACTAATGGTGCACATGGGCTCCAGTATCCTGAAGGGACAATTGGCGTATGAACCAATCATTGGTCAATGGCTACCATGGGACTGCATCTCCTTACGATGCTCCACTGCCTTGTGTATTAGACCATTATGTCGAAGGCTCTGGGTGTGACCTCCTAAGAAACGATTGTTCCAGCCAGTATAGCTCGACTCGTTCATCACGATAGGCAAGCTCGACCACCACGTCAAGGTGGCAATAACGGTCGGGATTCAATCCAGATATCATTCCAACTTGTCATTATTAATCAAAACATTTGTATTTTGCATTTTAGGATTTATCTTCATCATTGAAACCATCACAAATACGTGAATTATTACATTTAGATGAGATAACAACACATCATTGGTTAATTCTTGGTTGTAGTGCAGTTACTGGGGAGAATTTACTAGATGGTATAAATTGGTTACTTAAAGATGTATCTTGTAGAATATTCTCATCAGATTAATTAATTTCTATTTCAAATCGCTTTCGTTAGAATTTACTCTCTTTTTTTAAAAAGAAATCAATTTGTGTAATTACATCATCATTATTCAATTAACAATGTTTATCATAATTCCTTATATATGAAAATAACATTGGTAACATGATTTTGTGCGTAGATAATAAGCATACGATATGATTGTACACATTACTTATGCCTGTAAATATAATAATTATTCCAAATATTATTTCTTTTCCGTTCATGGAAGACCTTTAAATGACGTTGCACTGATCTTCATAATGTCCATTTACTTACTTACTTACACTTGTTACTCTCAATGGAGCATAGGCTGCCGATCAGCATTTTCCAACCCACTCTGTCCTGGGCCTTCTTTCCTAGTCCTATGCAATTTTTGTTTGTCTGTCTCCATTTCTCAACGTAATGTGTTCTTTGGTCTTCCTCTTCCTCTTTGTCTTTGAGGATTCCAAGTGAAGGTGAGGGCTTGCCTTGTGACTTAAACTTACAGGGTGTTTATAAACTAGTGTGAGAAATCAGGATTAGGATTTACAGCTGTATGTTAGGGTTAGGAGTTGTATTTAGGGTATTTTTTAACATGAGCTGATATAAGATATAATGTCAAATTGCTACATAGCAAATGAATGGATGACTTTCGCGCCAAAATCTAATACATGTTATCTTAAATCTGATTGACTCGTTCATAAATTATAGTTTCACCAGAAGCGTATATACGACTGACACTTGCCGCATATACCATTGAAGGTTATCTTGGGTCTACTATCGATGGTTTCACTTACCACTGAATTCATGTAAAAATTGTTTGAGGCCTGTCGTTCGTGGAGTTCTTCGCATTGGTCGGTTTTATAGGGTTGCTTCAGTACATATAATTGGCATCACACCCCAATATGATTCCAACATAAATTCATCCACGGGCCTTGCAAACTATGACAGCAAAATGCACCACAGCTGTCGCTGGAGAAGTTTCGTATGTTAAAAAATTAGTCTCTAAATGCTTGAAAAACAAGATTTTGTACCCCATTAAGAGCTCATTTAAGCCATGGTTTATTAAAGATTTTTGGTCGAACAAAACACATTGCCATCAAGCACCGTTAAAGGGGCTCGACAGAAGACAATCATTCATTCTGGAGCACATGTTTAGACTCAAATCCTGCTCTAGTTC
This sequence comes from Schistosoma mattheei, assembly GCA_944470405.2. NCBI lineage: Eukaryota > Metazoa > Platyhelminthes > Trematoda > Strigeidida > Schistosomatidae > Schistosoma > Schistosoma mattheei. The sequence goes on from OX103943.1 coordinate 87,416,845, forward strand.
GAGCACGTATTTGACTGCGCCTTATTGGACCTAGAAAAGCCATGATAAGAAAAACCACTTAGAGTTCAACTTAGTGATGAAAAAGTTAAGAATACACATAAGGAAGAGAAGTCAGTAAATCATGAAAGTGATATCCACCCTGAGGTAACTTGGAGTGATAGATCAAAATAGCTGTGGGAACAGCAGTGATATCTACTAGTAACATGAACCAATAGGTCAAGAAAAAACTAGATTTCAGCGGCATTTACTGGACTGATAGATGTTAGGGAACTTATTCCGTTTGGCTCCGAACACGATGTGCGGAAGCAACTTAAACGTAGGCTGATAAAAAACCTACATAAAGATCGTGAAAAGTGATGGGTAGTGGAAGCAGAAGAGATGGGAAAGGCAGCTGTGATAAGTAACAGTAGACAACTGTTTAGACGTTTCAAGGAAACGAGTATTAATAAACCGGCTGTTAGTGAAACTATCTCGGAAAAAGTTGGGACTATTATTCACTGTCAATCCAGAAGACTGAAGCAATGGGCAGAACATTTTAGGGAACAGTCCAAGTGAATTTTAGTCACATTTCGGTTCCCCATAATGCCAACCTGAGTTACTTGTGTTGTGGGCGACAAATCCATCTTTCAAACGACGGCGGGTTTACTGTGCAGAAATTCGCTCTGTTTTATTTTATGGATGTGAAACATGGTCATTAAGAATAGGAGTTAATCGTAGGCTGATAGAATCCGATCATAGGTGTCTATAAAGCATTGCTGATGTATTTTGTGATTACGGAGAAAGTAATGGGTGGGTTAGGAATAGAGTACTAGGTAAAGATGGGGTATCGATTGATGAGGTGGTAAATCTTCAGCAACTGAGGTGGTTGGGCCGTGTTGCGTATCCCCAACCACCGCCTATATCGACGGACGACGTGTGGCAGTAGGCTTCAAGAAAGCTAGAGACGGGCCAACCAACACATGGCACCAGTTCAGAAAGACACTGACGATTGGACTTATCCATGTTAATAGGTATATACTACCTGGTCGAGTGCGCGTTGTTAGTTTAACCAATGGTTATAGATTTTGAATGACATGGCTCCAAATCATCAACAATGGCTCAGTTGCATCCATTCTTCGTCTTCCCTCAAATTTTGAGCTTTTGAATTCCTCGTCGTTTTATATTTTTATTTTGCAAATTTATACTTTATTTTCGAGTCATATCGTCGATGCCTAGTATTTTCTATTACCAATGATACTGTTACTACCTCCACTATTCTGGGATATAACGTGACAATATAATTTCTGTGCTAATAGGGTATGGCAAATTGAATTGATGTACACACGTATCACGTTCTACGTTGTGACAGATTAACTGAAGGAGAATAGGAGACAATAATTAATGTTTATAGTGTGAAGTAGTCTTTTTTGAGCTGAATGGTTTAACTGAGAAGCTTTTAATGTTTTTCTGGACATCGTCTCTATCAGCAGTACTGTGATATGTGCTATGTGTACGGACAGATATAAGTAGTATGCACCATAAATTCGAAGTAGGATTCTTACTGACAGAAGAAGAATAGGATAATAAACATCAATTGAGATTTTTCGTTATCTATCAACTAAAAGATCTATATTAACCGAAACCAATAAACGTTATCAAAGATCTTCATGGAAATGCTTCCTTTCAAGGTTTTACACAAGTTGACCAACCTACTGATGGGTAAGAAAAGTTGAATGATTAACGGAGTATTTGAACAAATGAATATTGAATCATAGAAATAAATGTGGCCGCTGAAGCCTAGGGTAAATACCACTAAGCCAGGGTAAATGCAGTCCAACACGAAGCCAGGTGCATTCTTCATTATATATTTTTGGTTCATGATAATTATCCTTCCGTAGGTTCACCTACGGAAACGTTGTTACAACTTTTACTTCATCTAAATGGTGAAATTAGTTTATCTCAGCACCAGTCGAGCGGCAAAGACACTACAACAAATAATCCAGTGACATCACTAAGCCATTCAAACGGTAGTAGCAACGGGTGGTGTGTTTAAAGGGTAGGGACGCAATCAGATCAAAGTTTATGACTTGCACTTACCAGGAGTTCCTCGTTCACGGGGAATAATTACAAGCCCCGATCCCAGTCACGACTGTGATGAAACAATTTGCCAAACCCTTTCGGGCCAGGTTTCCAGACTCGTTGGGACTGTCATTGTAGCTGACGTGTGGCCCCGGACATCTAACGGCATCACAGACATGTTATTGCTCAATTTCGTGCAACTTGGGTATGCTGCTTGTCCCTCTAACAAGTAAGAACCAGCGGATCACGATCACACTACACCATAAAGAAGTTATAGAATCCGCGCCGTAAACGAGAACGGAGGATCAGTCTATTATTTAACAAGTTAAAGTCTATTTATTATCGAAATTAACCAGACAAATCGCTTCACCCAACTAAGAAAAATCCTGAAGAAGTTCAGACAAATTTGTTGGACGAAACATTGAAATTATTTAAATAATTTTAAAAAAATCTTAAAAAAAAAATTAAGGTATCTCATTCATTGAAATGAATGTTTTTTTTTCACATGAAATATGATCATTAAAGAAGAAAGAAAAAAAAATGAAATGAATTTGTAAAATATACTAATGATCCGGTTCAACCTCTTGAACGTGATCGTAAATTAACAAGATCTGTTGATAATTTCCGATCATTTCTATGATAATTTATAATACCGATTTTTTTATCATGTAATAATTCACCAACAAATTGACATTGTTTTAATTTTTTCATTTCATCATTATCATTTAATGTCATATCATTTAACCATTGTTTCCATGGTACAATAATTTGTTTTGGTGGGATAATTAATTTTGGTTGATCTTTTTTATTATTTGGATACCATATTAATGATTGAGCAGCATTACAATGTGGTGGATTTATGGCGGATAATGGTAATTTTTTATTCTTATCTAATATAATTGGTTTTTCATACTGGATATCATCAATATGTTTTAAACGTTTCCCAATTGGTTGATATGGATCTAATCTGATATGTAATTCATATTGCCAATGGATTGTATTTAATATATATAGATCATCTTGTTCAATATTAATTAGATTATATGAATTCCATTTATAATTTCGACCATGTTTTATTGCTATTAACCATACCAAAAATTGTTGTCTTCTTATGATCTCAGTTAATTGTACATTATTACTGTTACCATGAGAATATGGTAACTGCCATGCAATTGTTGGATAAAAATAATCTTTATAATGTAATTGAATGAATTTATTTGTTATATAACCATGATGAATTACATAGTTACTATTAAAACTATCATAAAATGGATATTGATTACCATCACTATCATTAATCATTTGATGTCGTCCTGTTTTAATTGGATGAAATTCCCATAATGTACTACCATAATTATTATAACAATTTTCTATATAATTTTCATAACATGCTTGTACTAAACCAATAGTCCAATATTGTTGATTAGTTATACAATCATCATTTATCATTAATTTAATATGACAATGAAAATGTTGACTTTTATATTTGAAGAAATTAGATTTTTCTATTATTTCTGTTTTACTATTTGGATCATAATAGGCATCAATAGATTGAACATGAATTTGATCTAATGAAAATGTTGACATTGATACTTTTAATTAATTAATTAGATCTTTTAAATGATGATGACGATTTCAATGATCAGAAGTTCTTCTTCGTTGTTGTCGTCGCCGTCGCCGTTTTCTTCTTCTTCTTCTTGTTACATTAATTCATTCGTTCATTCATTGATCTATAGTTACTTTAAATGTTTGTTATTGATTAATAATGATAGATCAATAATCAATATAATCTATCGTATTTGAACAGGACGAGTTAATATGAGAAGTTAATGAAATGTAGTTCTTTTCTATTTTATTTGATGAAAAGAATTAATTTTACTACTATTAAACAAGTGGTTTGAATGCCTGAACATTAATTATCATCACACACACACAATGTTGATTAGTCTGGGGGAATGGTTGGAAGGAAATTAGGGGGAGGTCAAACTAAAATGTGACATCAGTGTTTGAAGTCGCTAACCTCTAGTCTGAGTCATGTTGGTAGATGTAGACTACTTGATTGAGGTTCGCGTGACTATCGTAACCAATGGTTGGAGATTCTGGGTGACATGTCTCAGAATCGATCACAATGGCGTCAGTGTGTACAATCTTTGTATCTTACTTTCTACAAACTAATTCCTTATTCTTGTACTATATCCTTATATACAGTCTTTTTTGTGCATATTACTACAGTTGAAGTAACTACTTCTATGAACTTGGTGATCATTTTGTTGTACTAATGAGGTGTGGCAACTTGGACTGATGCATATATGTCGTATGTTGTAGCTGACTGACTGGTGTAATGGTTAGAGGAATTCATTTTTATATAGTGAATTGGAAGTTTAAATGTATTGTAAAAATGATGTGACGTTTTCCCACTACAATATCATCTGCATGCTCAAGGTCGAGAAGTGTTTCTCCATGCAACAGAACCACACCACCATTACTTACATCCATCAGAGCTGTTTTCAGGATGTCATCGTTAGCAAAGTTGAAGAGGAATGGTGAGATTGCATAACCCTTATCCCATTGCTTGAATGGAACAGTGGAGATGGGCGGTTGTATGCGCTTCAAGAGTTGGAGTTATTTGCGGAGTTCCGCTTCTTTCGGTGGATCAGTTGTCACAGGTCATGGAAGGTACGATAGTCTGGTCGATGTTGCCGGGGCAGCAGACAAGTTGAGGTGTTCGTCGAATAACTTCTGGTCGTCCAAGACGTCGGTAGATGTTAGTGATTGGCATCCACAGATTGTTTTGCTCACACCAGAATTCTGGCCGCAAGTGACTCGGATAAGTTGAAAGAGCTCCCGGCAGTTATCAGATGCAGCTTCGACTTCCAAATCGTCGACACGTTCCAATCACCAGGCCTCTCAGTCCTTACGCAACATTTGCACAATCTCATTACCCGAAAGGCGTCGTTTGTGGTCACTAGGAGTGAACCGATGCGTTGTAAGGAGCATGAAGAAAGCCAGTACTTACAAGCTGAACGTTCCGCGAAGCCTCGGGCCACTTTACTCGCCATTTTCATGGCGTCATGCAGTTGAAACCAATGCTCATCTATAATTTTCGGTGGAATGGTAGCTAGCCTTGAACCTAGCTCGGTTTTATGTTTAGTTTCGACAGAAGCTGCAACCAACTTGCTGGCATCGATCCATTTAGGACGATGAATTTCTTGGCTACTGAAATGTAAGATAAGATTGGCGCAGACCAAGGCATGATCAGAGTCCAGATAGGTACTCCAAAAGGAGCGGCAGTCTTGTACACAACCGCGCCAGCGGTAGCTGATCGCGATGTGATCAATCCCAGTCCAGGCTTGAGATGCAGAGAGAGGACGCCAGGTGGCACATCGGCGATGACTGTGCCGAAAGTTAGTGCTAGCCAGAAACAGGGTGTTGTATATGCAAAGTTGCAGTAGACGGTCCCCGTGATCTGACCTGCAATGAACAAGTTCCCATCGACCACCTAAACGACTCTCTTCTGTGCCTAGACGCCCGACCTGAGCATTCAAGTCTCCGGCTAGTACTACAATATCTGTCAAACGCACTACCTGTGAAAGAATGGTTAACTGGTGGTAAAACCCATCCTCAATCACGTCCTGGCTAAAATCTGTCGGAGCGTATGCAAAGATATCGTTTCTCATACTAATTTCTTCGTACTTTTATGGAACTTTCTAATCTAACAGCACATAACCGACTGTTAATAAGGATTCAGTCAGTCATTTCTGTTTCAGTGCGACACTAATATCAGCAAAACTAGGGTAAACGCATGTAAAACAAGTATTTAGAAGCGACAAATAGTGAATTTGTAGTGCACCAGACAAATCTATACTAAGCTTTCATTGATTGGTTATAATATCCATATTCTACACCAGTGTTGCGGCAAAATTATAAAACATTAAAAGGTAATTTCTATCAATTATCTAAATAAAAACGTCTACATAGATAAATGTTATTGAGTGGGAAAAATTTACCACTCAACTTTAACAGATTTAAATACTATGTGATAATGCTATACGAATACTAAATAAATAACGCTTCAATTAAACATAACACGATTTCCAAGTTCTGAATGAAATCAGTTTATTTTGCATTTTTAACAATATACTGATATCTATAATCATTACATAAACAGCCATAGCCTTAAAGCTGATTGCACATATTAGTAATTGTTTAATCATTTAATAAGTTGGCTAAAACCTCTATAACATTTCACTACCAAATTGTTTGTTTTACGAAGGATTTCCACAGTAAAATGTAAATCGAATAGACGTCACATTGTTATTCCTCCTTCCGATGTTTACCTTTTACAAATATGAACCTTTTTAATGGTTAACCTTATGTTTACACCCTTATTAGTGTGAAACGAATAAAACTCGAATTCCTTATTAAAAGTGTCATAATTCGAGAGAGAAGAAACAATGGATTATATATTGATTAGTTTCCGGGTAATATACAATTAAACAAAGAACAGTTCATCATGTACAATAAAAGAGTTTATAATAATACTAATAACAGTTATTGAAGAAGAAGAAGAGAAAAAAAATGAAATATACACAATATAGTTTATTTAAATTCTTCGATTCAATTTTTGATCATTTGACAATCTAGTTGATCTTCTAGAACTATTTACTACAGATGATGATGATGAGGATGCTGGAGATGATGAGGATGTTTCAATTTTTTTATGAGAATGTTTTAACTTTTTAGGATTACGACTACGTGAATTTGTTGTTGAATGACTTTTTACAGAATTATTATTACTATTGGTACTTTCATTGTCTGAACTTTGAAGGACAACTTTTCTACGACTTGTTTTATTGAATGGTTTTTTTTTCTAAATTATTATTGACATTCTTTGGATGACTATCTGCTATTTCAGTATTCTTTTTTGGTTTGATTTGTTTACTTGAAGGATTAGTATTAGATACTGCTGATTTTGAGGTAGGAGTTAGATCGCAATCAATTTCATCATCATCATCGTCGGAAAAATCCAGTAAGTTTTGATGTGATGATTTATCTGTAAAATATTTAGAACAATAACCAGTCAATAGAATAAATTAGCCGATAATGTTTTAATTGAAATCATGAACTGATGAATGTTAGACCACCACTGAGTGGCCATTTTATCCTAGTGTAGGATTCCTTGGTAGTTCACATTGACCATCCCGCAAGTGTAGCCGTGACCAGCGGGATTCAACCACATCAAATATGAGGTAGTTACTCACCGAAGACAATTGAGGATGGTCGTGCAATATCGTGGATTGATTGAACTTAGACATTAACACCGTTGGATGTCGGCCCAATAATCTAGACGTTAAGCGTTCACGCGTGAGACTTGATTTCGAGTCCCCCGTGAGGAGTCCCATACTAGGACGAAATAGCTGTTCAGTGCTTCCAGGGTTTCAATGGTGCTTTAGTATTTATTGGTTCATGATCTCCCCTACCGTAGCTGCTACCTTGACGTGGTGGTCGGGCTTGCCTATCATGATGACCCAACCGAGCTATAATGGCTGGAACATAAGTTCCTTTAGGTTCTACCATGACAGGCAGGTTGATTTAAGAACAACAAGACTAAAGGCCGCAACCCAAGGTCTGAGGGTGAAGTCGTACTGCTGACTGTAGAGGGGTGTGAGAATAGAAAGATGTTTCCCTCGGGCAATCAGTATCTGCAGCGATGCTGCCTTCTCACAAGGAAGAAGGGTTAGAAAAAGTCGACCATAAAAATATCACACCTCATGGATTTCTGTCTCCGGCGATGAGACCTTTTGAACAACAGATCTAACACGTTAAAACCTCCCACAAAAAGGCCGTGCGCAACCGGCCTCAAGCCATCGACGTGTGCTGTGACTTCGAAACGCGCATACAGGATCCGAGCAGCGTCATTCATTTTACCTCACTATATCAAAATAAAGAACTAACTCGATCCATTCGTGTATCTAGAAGCCCAAATGCTGCTTCCCGTGGCCTCGCTGGTGTAGATTCATAATCTCAATTAAAACTCAACAATTTCACAACTATATACTGATGAATAACAACATATATATAGAATGTTCAGAATACGAGGCAACTTTATAAACTATAACACGAAATAAGAATACTTGACGTAGGATAGAAGCAAGTCTTATAGTTATGAAATTCAGATTATTTTAAATTCTAAATAACAAAATAAATCGCCTTAGTCAATACTACATGAGTACGAGAACACAGAGTAAGGAATGTTTAACATGACTGTATAAAATGATTTTTTTTAAACACAGGCTGACATTAATTGAGTCAGCAATAAAAAGCAGGTAGCACTGTATAATTGTTTTGACCTAGTTTAGCACTCTTCAGTTAACCTGGTCCGACAAATGTGGCCTAGAAATTACAAACTACATACATGGTGAGAGAGTTACTAATTAAAACTGCTGAGTTGGTGACCAATAGTTTAGAATCTATAATACAGGGTAGGGTCACCTCGCGAAATCATCATATATTATCACCATTGTTCGTCAGCTTGCACTTGACAGATTTTGGTTAAATAAGGATAATGTAGAAACATTTTCTGGACTTTCTCGTAGATTTATAAGATGTAGCCGATCATAGTGTCATCAAAGAAATAATGATTTGTCAACTAAAGTTTGAGATGACATATGAGATCACAATATAGTCAACTTGATTTTCGTAATACGATGATACACACAATCGTATTTCTAATGAAGGCTGCTTCATTGAGTCAGTTAGCTAAAGAATTGAATAACAGAAGCAAAAGTGACAAGAAACTCTTACTCCTATCCACTCACCTAATAAAGGATTATTACCAGCAGAAATAGTTCTATTTGATTGACTAAATATCATTGTAGCATTTCCCTGATTCCTTTCAATGATATGATGTTCAGATGAATTAACCAAGTGAAAGTTAACTCGGGCAGATCCAAGTAACGTAGGCTGAGATTGTTGGATACCTTCATTATTCATCAATGTATGATTGGAGTCATCATCATTATCATGAAGTGGAGAAGTATTAACCTTGTCATTTTCATTTTCAGATAATATGGATTCATTCAATGTTGTAGAATCAATACCAAGACGTTCCATTTTCTCAACTAGTTGTTTACGAAAACGATGAAGCATAAGATTTAAAGATCTATCAGCAAACTATCAAACAAAAAGAAATGTGATAAAATGGATAATATTAGTAATGAATTAAATGAAAGATATTATGTTGCAGCAATTCACTGAATTACATTTTTTGTTAAGAAATTGTCATCAATCAACAAAATCACTGACTCATTAGATAGCTTGGCTATTAAAAACGAAAGTCTGAATCAATCTACAATTCAATTCATGAACATTGTTAATTCTAATGACGAAGTCCCTGTTAGATACATTTTTTCCAAATAATCTATTAAGTTAAAAGGACCGGCACAAAAAGTTCGGTATACATGTATCACATCACGTTCGCGGTAATACAACTCAATTACCTACATTACATAAAGAGGGAAAGGGGTTTATTTATTACTGTTCCTATTAAAGTTTTATTCACTTCTAATCGTAACAATAAGATTGTCAGTCTAATAATTGCAGTGAAGAATTTTGCTGCAAGGAAATTGAGAAGTAGTATGGAACATTAATTGGAAGTGGAAAACTTGGCAACAGAAGGCTAAGAAAATCGAGTTGAAGAAAACAGGAAATAACTGTGAGTAAGAAGAATCAAACAGAATGTGAAAAACAAATGATAGAAATTTGCAAATGACGTATTCAATGTATGGTTCCCACATATTTTACCAAGATATTCTGTAATTTGGGATTAAAATACATTGGTTACCCTGAATTGTATTTTATTTATTTATTCACTTAAATACATAAACATTGGTACAAGGAGGCACCAAATAGATATGCGACACATGAATCATTCGATTTGAGTGAAGGCTGGGGTACTGTCCGTGGAGGCACGCCCCAAGCCTTTGACCTTAAGGTCTAATCCACAAGGCAGTGGAGCATCGTAAGGAGATGCAGTCTCATGGTAGCCATTGACCAATGATTGGTTCACATGCCAATTTTTCCTTCAGGATAGTGGAGGTCATGTACACCATTAGTTTGGAATCAGGGTTTTCCAAATTCCCTAGGTGGATCCTCCATATCCACCAACCTGGTTGCAGCTCCGGACATTCGCTTTTCTTCCACTCAATTTCTTAATCAACACCCCTCCCACGAGAAGGTAGTGAGTAGGACTTGTCTGTTAGTGGTTGTATGCACGTGGCTACTTGAAAGCATTTCGAGAGGAAGAGCTGAGTCTCTCCACTCTCTGTCGTATCAGGGGCATTTGGGAGCCATCCCCAATTGTGCTCTCATTTATTAAAATAATACTGAAAGATGTTGGTCATTATGAATGACTATGAAAGTTTAATGATTAAACTGATCATTTAAGTTGAAATTTCATCTTAGTTATTAAAATTGCAAAAGATACTTTTATATACAATAAGATGTTTATAAGTAATACTATTGAATTGATTGAGTAATAGACAATCATTTCATAGAATTATTGATATAATACAATAAGAATAGAATTTATCATTCATTACAATGTTCAATTGATTAATAAAGATACATTAGTAAACAAAGAGAAACTAACTTTTGACATTGAATCAATTAAAGTTAATAATTCTTTATGAATTTTTATATTTTCAGTAGAAGGTCGTAATTGAAAAATCATACGTAGATATAATTTAGCTTCAGCGGATTGAGGTGCTTTTAAAACTTCAGTAGCCAAAATTGATACCAAACGATCATGATGTGGATTGATCTTAAAAGATAATTGTGCATATTGTTTTAGGCAAAAAACAAACAAACAAAAAAAGTGGTATATTTCAAAACTTAACATGAGATACATGAACTTAGGATGACGATGTTGGCATTATTGTGATCTCTAAGATGAATGGACTCATTGTAAAGTTCTCATTGTTTTTCATAACATTTGGTCATAATTTACCATCCTGAGACAAAAAGCAAGTTGGAAGAAAGTGAGGGACGGACAAACCAAGATGTAACACCATTCTACAGTCATTAGCAATTGAACTGAGCCATGTTAATAGGTGTAAACTACCTGTTTGGGGTCTGCGTCATAGTTGTTACCAATAAATAGAAACTTTGAAGAACACGGATCAGGATCGTTCGCAATGGAGGAATTACACTCTCTATCTATTTATATCTTTAACTCCGCCTGTAGCTCTAACAGGGTTACTGCCGGTCCCAAGCCCGGATAAAGGAGGAGGGTTGGGCATGGGGTTAGCGTCCCCATCCCGTAGAAAACTAACTCGCTAAAAAAACGCTTACCAGAAAAAATAATCCAAACCATTTAAACTCTGCCCTGGGAGTTAGAAGGTCTTCAGTTAGAAGAATTATGACGCTTCATGGTGAAAGCCGAGTTCCTTCGGAAGCCACGAGGCCGATGCCCCTTCTAACAACCAGAGCAAAAATTTTTATAGGTACATGGAACGTTCGAACAATGTGGGAAACCGGGAAGACCAGTCAAATAGCAATGGAAATGAGGAGATACAACTTAGCAGTACTGGGAATCAGCGAAACCCACTGGACCCAAGCTGGACAGAAAAGGCTAGCTACGGGAGAGATGCTGCTATACTCCGGTCACGAAGAGGAAAATGCTCCACACACTCAGGGAGTCGCTCTTATGCTGTCCAAAGTAGCACGAAATGCACTTGTAGGATGGGAGTCTCACGGATCCAGAATCATCAAAGCATCATTCAAAACAAAGAAGGAGGGGATCTTAATGAATATTATCCAATGTTATGCACCCACCAATGATAGCAACGACGACATTAAAGATCAGTTCTACGAGCGGCTGCAGTCAATCATTGAGAAATGCCGAAGAAAGGACCTAACTATTCTGATGGGAGATCTAAATGCCAAAGTCGGAATAGACAACACTGGATATGAAGATATTATGGGACGACATGGACTGGGAGAAAGAAACGAAAATGGAGAAAGATTTGCAAATTTGTGTGCATTCAACAAATTGGTCATAGGAGGCACAATATTTCCACACAAGCGTATACACAAGGCTACATGGATCTCACCGGACCACACTACAGAGAACCAAATAGATCATATTTGCATCAACAAAAAATTCCGAAGGACAATGGAAGATGTGAGAACCAGGAGAGGTGCTGACGTAGCTTCAGATCACCACCTAGTTGTAGCCAATTTAAAACTGAAGCTGAAAAAGAACTGGACAAGTGGACAAACAGCACTACAAAGGTTCAATACAGCCTTCCTTCGAGATACTGACAAACTCAATGAATTCAAGATAGCTCTCAACAACAGGTTCCAAGCCTTACAAGATCTACTGAAAGAAGAAGAAACTAGTATGGAGGACAACTGGAAAGGCATCAAGGAAGCATTAACTTCAACGTGTCAAGAGGTTCTGGGCCTAAAGAAACACCATCATAAGGAATGGATCTCTATAGAAACACTGGACAAGATCAAAGAAAGGAAGAACAAGAAGGCAGCAATTAACAACAGCCGAACACGAGCAGAGAAAGTCCAAGCACAAGCTGAATACATAGAAGCAAACAAACAAGTGAAGAGGAGCATTAGAGCCGACAAGAAGAAATACGTGGAAGAACTAGCAACGACGGCAGAAAAAGCTGCTAGAGAAGGAAATATGAAACAGCTTTACGATACAACGAAGAAACTAGCAGGGAAATACAGTAAACCAGAGAGGCCGGTCAAAGACAAAGAAGGCAAGCCAATCACCGAAATTCAACAACAGCGTAACAGATGGGTAGAATACTTCGAGGAACTCCTGAATAGGCCGGCTCCAATGAATCCACCGGACATCGAAGCAGCACACATAGATCTTCCTATAGATGTCAACCCACCAACGACGGAAGAAATTAGAATGGCCGTCAGACAAATCAAGAACGGGAAAGCAGCAGGACCCGACAACATACCAGCTGAAGCACTGAAATCAGACATCGAAGCAACCACAAGCATGCTATACCTTCTATTCAAAAAGATTTGGGAGGAGGAACAAGTGCCAATGGACTGGAAAGAAGGACACCTCGTCAAGATTCCAAAGAAAGGAGATCTGAGCAAATGTGAAAACTACAGAGGCATTACACTACTGTCAATACCAGGGAAAGTCTTCAACAGAGTGTTGCTGAACCGGATGAAGGATGCAGTAGACGCCCAACTTCGAGATCAACAAGCTGGATTCCGTAAGGATCGGTCGTGCACAGACCAAATTGCAACACTACGGATCATCGTCGAACAATCAGTTGAGTGGAACTCATCACTATACATCAACTTCATTGATTATGAAAAGGCATTCGACAGTGTAGATAGGAGGACATTATGGAAACTTCTTCGACACTACGGAGTTCCTGAGAAGATTGTCAACATTATCCGGAACTCATACGACGGACTACAGTGCAAAGTAGTGCATGGAGGACAGCTGACAGATGCATTCCAAGTAAGGACTGGAGTCAGACAAGGCTGTTTACTCTCTCCCTTCCTCTTTCTTCTGGTGGTCGACTGGATTATGAAGACCTCAACATCTGAAGGAAAACACGGAATACAATGGACAGCTCAGAATCAATTAGACGATTTGGACTTCGCAGACGACCTAGCCCTCCTATCACGTACACACGAACAGATGCAGATGAAGACAGCCAGTGTAGCAGCAGTCTCTGCATCAGTAGGCCTCAGCATACACAAAGGGAAAACCAAGGTCCTCAAATTCAAGGGGAGAACAGCAATCCAATCACTCTTGATGGCGAAACTCTGGAAGATGTAGAGTCCTTCACATACCTGGGAAGCATCATCGATGAACAAGGAGGTTCAGATGCAGACGTAAAGGCGAGGATCGGCAAAGCAAGGGTCGCATTCCTACAATTGAAGAACATATGGAACTCAAAACAACTTTCAACCAATATCAAAGTGAGAATCTTCAATACGAACGTCAAGGCAGTTCTACTGTATGGAGCTGAAACTTGGAGAACTACAACAACCACAATCAAGAAAGTACAAGTATTTATAAATAGCTGTCTACGCAAGATACTCAACATCCATTGGCCGGATACCATCAGCAATAGCCTTCTGTGGGAGAGAACAAACCAACTTCCAGCTGAAGAAGAAATTAGGAAAAGACGATGGAAATGGATAGGACATACATTACGCAAATCGTCAAACTGCATCACGAGGCAAGCCCTAACTTGGAATCCTGAAGGGAAGCGGAAAAGAGGAAGGCCAAAGAACACATTGCGTCGGGAAATAGAAGCAGATATGAAAAGGATGAATTACAACTGGACGGAGCTGGAAAGGATTGCCCAGGACAGGGTTGGATGGAGAATGCTGGTGAGTGGCCTATGCTCCTTCACGAGGAGTAACAGGCGTAAGTAAGTAAGTAATCTATTTATATCTTTGCTCATTCCTGAAACCCCTAAGACTTTTACCACTTTTGCTATTGTAGGATTTGTCTCGAAACGATTCTATTTGTGATAATGTGGTGTGACAACTTGAACTGATGTACATATTTGTCAGGTCCTACGTTGTATATGGCTGACTGATTGAAAAAAACCAACGCGACCTGCTAGTCAGTTGTTGACAGATCCTAACGGCTCACTTCTCTTCGAGGTATGTGCTGATGATATTGTTCAGAAGGATATTGAAAGCTAAACAACCAATGCATCCAACTCGGAGATCACAACAACTCCAAAAAAAAACCCAGTATAATAGAGTAATAATTGTTACACGTTGTGGGAATGTAAAACATGATAACCATTGAGGTAATAGAATTCAACCTTGTATGATAGTGTCAGTAGTATTTCTAAATAACCATAGCACCAATTACAGTGAATAGTATTTGGAAAACGTAATTGATTAGAGCGATAGTAATTAGGAAATAATGTCAGAACTCAGAGTCTTGTGACATGATAAAAAACGAATACATCTTCGATTGCTTTTATGATCGATTCGGAGTCTTGTTAGGTCCTTTAACCACTGAAAAATGGATATACTAATATAGGGTATCAAAAAACATGGAACGCATACATCAATGATAAAAGTGTGTACTTCGTACATCATTCAATACATGATAGGTATTTTAGATGAATTTTACAGGGTAAAATAACCATATCATAGTATTTGATATAAGATTCGTTGTTAAAAGTTGATTGATTTGTAGTGTGCATAATGAAAAGTTTACGAAAAAGTAACACATTTACAGTTTAATTTAATTGACAGTTAGTTATCCAGGCAACTTGAAAATTTCAATTTACTCATAAAAGATGAAAGAAATAGCAGTAAGTTGAGAACAAATTCATAAACTATTTTCATTGATTGTATTAACTCCATAAATACTCTTTCCAGGATTTAACGCTAATACAAAGTGTAAAACGATGATAGTGACTAGTAAGTACAAACCCAATATGTATTTTGGTGGAGTTTTGTTCTCTGAGCTGGATGGTTTGGTCGTGGAGCTCTCATCGTAATCTCCACGATCAAACCATCCACCTGAGCTACAAATCTTCTTCACCATCCCAATATGTATTATTATAAATAACTAATGTGAAATTTGAAGCAAATAAAGCTATTCAAATACTAAGAAGAGGGAATTAGTCGATTGGGTTATGAAATAAAAAAAACTTACAATTTTTTCATCAATTTGTCCAGTTGATGATATCATTTTTGATTTGTTTGAACTTGGACGGGAATCTTCATTATCATTATTGATAATATCTTTTCCTTCTTGATTAGTGGTTGAATTTTTACCCTCTGATCGACTTTTCAAATGAGTAGTATCAGTTAAACGAGCTAATAAACTAGCCACATCATTTGGTTCAACTTCAGATAAAGGTGAAGAGGCAGGTGCACGAATCAATGTAGTTAATGTAGGCAAAACAGCATTAGTAAGTGCAGATTGATGTTCAAATGCATCCATTCCAACACCATTAGCACAAGCATAATCTGCAAAGAAATATGCTAAACCACGACGAAGTTGTGGACTCTCTTCACTACTTGGATTAAACCATAACAATAATAATAGACTAAGTATATGACTTGAAACAATACGATCATAAATTAATAATTTGGCAAGACCAAGTGCACCAGTTGAACGTAATCCATCATCAGACTAAAGAGTAAGAAAAGAAACAAAAGTAAAAGACATACAAATAGTATGACGCAATCATTTTATCTCCTAACTTCTCTACAAATGTTTATAACCATATTTACACAAATTCATAAGATTCTTTAAAACTACCACGTGAAGCCCTGAAAAAGGAGGGTTGGGCATGGGGTTAGCGACTCCATCCTGTAGATAACTATCTTCCCCACCATCTCAAAGTCTATATGTATTATGTAACGAAATCGTAAGCATACACTTATAACCCGACTAACAACTTAACGGATATTAATTCTATAAATATGGAATAAAATATAATGATTTTCTATCAGGATACAAGAGCTTGATACAGTCGGTTAGAGACCTTGAATGACATGGCTCAAAATCCTTTGTAATGGCGCTAGTGCATTCACTCTTTGTGTTCTCTCAAATTCTAATCTTCCGAATTCTTCATGTCCCTTTTTTTCTCTTCAAATTTATTTCGCTGAATTGTATTCCTTGAACAACATCTTCAAACCCTAATGTTTCCGATTACTGCTCATACTTTGACTACCACTACCACAATGAGATTTGAATCGACAATTTTATCTGTGTTACTGTGGCATGGCAACTTGAACTGATGTACGTACGTACGAAGATCTACGTTGTTGACTGACTGACAAGTTCTACTATGTGACTGTTTCTTCTTCTTTCTAATTTACAGTATATCTTGTAATCTATGCATTTTATTTTGAAGATTTGTACTTAACTATGAGAGTAATAGTTTTTCGAACTCCCCCCCCAAAAAAAACAAGCAACTCAACTTTCAACTATTGCGCGTTGTGCATTTGAATACCGGTGAATTAATCAAAATTACAATTACAAATAATAATCATAACTTATTTTGATAATGAATGAGATTGTACACGGTTTTTGAATTATGTCCAACTAATTTTTATAATTTATTTGGATAAGAAATATTTGAGTTAGTAATAATGAAGGTAGAAATTGGCATATATGTTCATAGGTTCACGTCATTACACTACACCATAGACTGATCATTTAAATGAAGATATTTACAATTTCTACAGTACATAGTAGAGATCTAAAAATTTTGAACACGTTTAAATGAAGGAATATGACTTAACAAGATTATAGGTATTTGATTACAGGTAGCTGTAATAATTCATGTGTATGTATGATCAGATGAACTACCAAATAGTCAGTATTGAGATAAGTTGTTAAGTTTTTGTTTCGACATTCCTATTTCTCATTCAATCTATTTCTGTACCAGCTAACATTGCATATAGAGGCAGAAAGTGGTCGCATATGTAACAAATCCTAATCACATTAGTTGATGATGATTTGCTACGACATTACCGATTTTTATTTATATCTGGTAGCCTCAGCATTATTCACTCGGTGGTTCCAACATATATGGGTAATACTTCTAAGAAATTTTCAGTCGTAATAGGCTAACAGTCTAAAGGTTTAAGTGTTTCAATACAGTCACTCCTAAATTTTACCTTTTGCATTGAAATTTGATCATCTAGATAGTAATTTTCTATTGTCCTTTCTATAGTATTAGCCTATTTATTTAAATACATAAACATTGGACCAAGGAGGCACCAAATAGATATGAGCCACATAAATCATTCGTTTTGTGTAAGGGCTGAGATACTATAGCGACTCACGTGCAAATGGGTTTATTTTCATTTAACCCAGTTAAGCCCTTTTTGTTAACTTATTTAGCGGACAAAGCCATCCGCACTATAACAATTTATTGTATCCTTATTATTATTTTGAGCTTGTATGAAATACGTATGCTTGAATATTGATTACTGCCTACGCATTTATTCACTCTGCTAGTCTTACCACTAACCGCTTATTCGATTCGATTACTCATTCATTTCACATGGTATATATATGTCCATGTTATTCATATTGAACACTCAATCGTTCACTCGCTCGCACGGTCTCGTCACGCTCTTGCTCTGGCTCTCGCTCGCTTGCTTGCCTTTCGGCACAACTCTTCTATGCTTGTTTAACACATCTGTACATTTGGATATATGTGTGTGGTTTCGCAATAAACGTAATCAACACTTCGTATTTGCCTTCTGATAATATACCGTTGGTACGTTATATAGAACGGTTATCGCGACGAACTGTATACGAAGTTTAAGGATTATATCGAATACCGACCACCACATAATTGGCGATCCCGACGCGCGAACACGAAACAATCTTCAACGACATAACCCAATTCCTAAAATCTAACGTACTCGATTACAATTGTAACTATCATTTGGATTATAATTATAACTGTGGATTTATTATCTCATTATTTTAATTACACGTACATTATCTCACAAACATTATTGAACATAACGATAATATTCATAATAAACAACGATATTTTACAAACAATTGATATTTTGGTGCAATTTAGTAAGTCCGTTCTTTGTTATAAATTGTACCATTTGTTTTTATCATTGTTTTTATCGACTCACTTTTCTCTGTGACATTCGCATTATATTTGTGTAATTTTTTATCTTTATGAATATGTCTTTAAGTAACGATACAATAGAACTTTCCCAAACGCCGTCCGTGAGGTCCATTAATGTAACTATTCCTCCTTTTAAGGTCACAGATCCTCAACTTTGGTTTACCAGACTTGAACATTACTTTGTAGCTAATCGTGTTCATACACAGCGAGATAAATTTGGCCACGCGAGCTCGCTACTTCCAGATGAAGTAGCAGATAATGTACGAGAGATTTTAATCAAGCCAGACATAGAAAAGCCATACGACGCATTAAAACAGGCAGTGATTAAAGCCGTCTCATTAAGCGACCGGCAAGCCATCGAACAACTTCTCAGTCAAGTGCAGATAGGAGATAGGACTCCATCTCAACTAAAAAACTATATGAGAAGCATAATCGATGACAGAAAAGTAGATAAAAACATATTTTATCAGTTGTGGTTACGACGACTTCCAGCGAACGTGCAGCAGATCCTTGCGGTTGAGGACAGCGATGTCGATATAGACAACATTGCTAAAATAGCCGATAGGATTTATGAGAGAATGAAACAAACGAGTCCGCAAAGGCATAGTACCACAGTAGATGGACGAATCGATGCATTACAAAAGGAGATTAATGTTTTATGCCACAAACTGACGAAACTAAATCAGAGCGATACGCAAAGAGGATGGTCACAAAGTAGATTGAGGGAAAGAAGTCGATCACGTTCTAGGAGACGCTCAGCTCCTACAATATGTTGGTACCATCAAACTTTCGGCGATAAAGCTCGAAACTGTAGACCACCATGTAAGTTCAAACGACCACACCGATTGTCGATAACCGCCGCAACAACTACAACAGCTCCTAGAAACAGTCGTTTATTTTACGTGCAGGATAGAGTAACAGGCGCTCAATTCTTAGTCGATACGGGAGCAGAAGTAAGCGTCGTGCCTCCAGTAAGTAACGAAACACGAAATATCGATACAGCGCTAACGCTTAAGGCAGCAAATAAATCCGATATAAAAACATATGGCAAGCGAAAAGTAACCCTGAATTTTGGTCGTACTACCTCATTCCGCTGGGAATTCATTATCGCAGATGTATCCGTACCTATAATTGGTATTGATTTCTTAAAGAATTTCGACTTACTAGTGGATACCCGACGAAACCGGCTCGTGAACGGCGACCATTCAGTAGTGATAAGAGGAGTGACGACTGATCACACATCCATGAATTTAGTAGTGTCAAAAGACAAAAGCGAGCCATATAGATCGCTTCTAAACGAGTATGCCGATCTGACGAAGGTATCATACGATAACAGAGATCTTAAACATACGGTACAGCACCATATTATAACGAAAGGTCCACCGACTAAATCAAGACCACGAAGGCTAGACCCGAAAAGGTTGAATGTCGCGAAACGAGAGTTCGAAAAGTTGACGAAGCTTGGTATCATAAGACCTTCTAATAGTCCCTGGGCGTCCCCATTGCATATGGTTTCGAAGAAGAATGGGGAAATCAGGCCATGCGGAGACTATAGAGCCCTTAACAAGCAAACGATAGCAGACAGATATCCGATACCACATATCCACGACATTACTACCAATATGGAAGGTGCCACGATATTTTCGAAAATCGATCTCGTCCGAGCTTATTACCATATTCCCGTAGCGGCAGAAGATATATCTAAAACGGCTATAACTACTCCATTTGGGTTATTCGAGTTTTTGCGAATGCCCTTCGGATTAACTAATGCAGCCCAAACCTTCCAAAGATTCATCGATCAGGTCGTCAGGGGTTTGACAGGAGTTCACGCATATATCGATGATATACTAGTAGCTAGCGCTACCAGGGAAGAACATCTACAACATCTACGACAGTTGTTTACGAAACTTCAAGAACATGGCGTCACTATTAACGTGGAAAAGTGTGAATTTGGAAAGGAATCATTGCAATTCCTAGGTCATATGATAAATTCACATGGTATCATGCCAGTTCCGACAGAAGTTGCTGCTATTCGTAATTATCCGTTGCCCGATTCACAAAGAAAATTACGACGATTCTTGGGGCTAATAAACTATTATAGACGATTTATCCCAAACTGCGCAGCAATATTACAGCCATTGACGGACGCCTTGCGAGGACATACTCGAACATTCCGTCTTTCAGCGGATGCTATACAGGCTTTTGAGAACGCTAAGCGAGCGCTAAACGAGAAGATGATGTTAGTACGACGAAAGAACGAAGCACCATTAGCCGTCATGACAGACGCATCGAACTTAGCAGTAGGAGCCGTTTTGCAGCAGTTAGTAAACGGTGTATGGGAGCCACTTTCATTTTTCTCGAAAAGATTAAATCCTACCCAAACGAGATATAGTACGTTTGGAAGAGAATTATTAGCAATCTACTTAGCAATAAAACACTTCCGTCATATGGTCGAAGGCATAAATTTTACCGTCTATACAGACCATAAACCACTAACGAAAGCGTTAAGTGCAAAGCAAGACAATTATTCTCCGAGAGAGATCCGACAACTGGAGTTCATTTCACAGTTCACGTCCGACATACAGTACGTTAAAGGACAAGAAAACGATGTGGCCGACGCATTGTCACGAGCAACGATAAGCACACTTATGGCAAGTGGAATTGATTATAACGGTCTAGCAAAGTTGCAGGAGAGAGACATCGAGTTAAATAAACTCAGATCCGGTGGTTCAACATCATTAGTACTCGAAGAGGTGCGGTTTGGTAACACGAAAGTAATTTGCGATACATCAACAGGCCGACCGCGACCATTTATCCCGAAAACGTTGCGACACAAAATATTCGAAAGCATGCACAACATGTCACACCCAGGAATAAAAGCCACGATAAAGCTGATTAGTGAACGATTCGTATGGACAAACATGAATCACGATGTACGTAATTGGACACAGGCATGCATGAAGTGCCAAAAAGTTAAGGTACATCGTCATACTAGCTCGGCAGTAGGTCCGTTTTCGCACCCAGACACTAGATTTGAACATATACACATCGATATTGTAGGACCACTGCCCGTTTCAAATGGATACAACTATATCTTTACATGCATCGACAGGTTTACACGATGGCCGGTAGCAGTACCGATAAAAGACACCTCAGCTGAAACGGTAGCTAAAACCCTAGTTGAAAATTGGATTTCTTACTACGGTGTACCAACGATTATCACAACTGATAGAGGAGCACAATTCGAAAGTCGACTCTTTCAGCAGCTTACAGAACTCCTCGGTATTAAACGAATCCGAACGACATCGTACCATCCAATGGCAAACGGAATGGTCGAACGCCTACATAGGCAATTAAAAGCGTCCCTTACAGCCGTCATCGTTAACAACGATTGGTCTAATAAACTTCCCTAGTAATGTTAGCTCTAAGAGCAACAATTAAACAAGACATGGGATGTTGTCCAGCCGAGTTAGTTTACGGAACTACTCTACGGTTACCCGGAGAATTTTTCACTCCAAGTAAAAGTGTCCCGACTGATGTAACCGGCTATGTGCAACGCCTGAGAAAGCACATGAGCGATTTAAAAATAACACCTCCCAGACCACAACAACGACGAGTATTCATACCACAGGAACTACATAGCAGCACTCACGTATTCATTAGAAGAGATAAAGTACAACCACCTCTTCAACCGAGTTACGACGGCCCATTTAAAGTGATAGAGAGGACAAATAAAACGGTTACCATAGAAAAAGCTGGGAAGACAGATGTAATTAGCATCGATCGAGTAAAGCCAGCTTTCATCGATAGTGATAATCAATCAACAAGTACAGACTCATCTAAGATGGTCACACCAGCGAAACACGAGTCCCAAAAATCAACGACGTTAACGCAACAAAAAGACAAGACTCAGATAACAACAAGATCCGGCCGCAGAGTAAGATGGCCCCAACAATATGTTGCTACGATTTTTTATTAATGATCTACTATTTTAAATATTAATTATAACTTCTACCTCATTGTATACACATGCATTATTAAGCTCGTGTTATACGCTATAAAACTCAACGTATCTTATGTACCCTTACACTTATGCGTATAATTTTTGTTTAAAATGTAAAGACAATACCACATTCCTTCTATTTCTTGCTATTATTTTATGTAACCTCACGGACGGGCGCAAACTAAATGTACAGCACACACTAACTTCATCTTAATTTTGTATAAGCCATTTTTCTACCCTATTCAGTCTACTATTTTTTTATGCAAACACAGACATTTTCCATATATCTTTGTTTGCAGGGGGGAGCTATTATAGCGACTCACGTGCAAATGGGTTTATTTTCATTTAACCCAGTTAAGCCCTTTTTGTTAACTTATTTAGCGGACAAAGCCATCCGCACTATAACAATTTATTGTATCCTTATTATTATTTTGTGCTTGTATGAAATACGTATGCTTGAATATTGATTACTGCCTACGCATTTATTCACTCTGCTAGTCTTACTACTAACCGCTTATTCGATTCGATTACTCATTCATTTCACATGGTATATATATGTCCATGTTATTCATATTGAACACTCAATCGCTCACTCGCTCGCACGGTCTCGTCACGCTCTTGCTCTGGCTCTCGCTCGCTTGCTTGCCTTTCGGCACAACTCTTCTATGCTTGTTTAACACATCTGTACATTTGGATATATGTGTGTGGTTTCGCAATAAACGTAATCAACACTTCGTATTTGCCTTCTGATCAATATACCGTTGGTACGTTATATAGAACGGTTATCGCGACGAACTGTATACGAAGTTTAAGGATTATATCAAATACCGACCACCACAATACTGCCCGGGTGTTCAGACCGAAACACGTGGTTTTCTTGGGGGAACATACCCGGAGTATTTGACATAAAGGTCTAATCCACAAGGCAGTGGAGCATCATAAGGAGATGCAGTTCCACGGTAGCCAGTGACTAATGATTGGTTCATATGCCAATTTTTCCTTCACGATCCTGGAGCCCATGTGCACCATTGGTTTGGGATCAGGGTTTTCCAACTCCACTGGGTGGATCTTCCGTATTCACCAACCCAGTTAAAGCGCCGGACATTCGCTTTTTGTCCTATCAATTTCTTAATCAATACCCCCACAGCGAGAAGGCAGTGAGTAGGACGTCCCTAGCAGTGGTTGTATGCACGTGGCTACTTGAAAGCATTTCGAGAGGGAGAGCTGACTCCTCCCACTCTCAGTGGTACCAGGGTATTCGGGGAGGGCTACAAGCTCATATAACCTCATCACATAAACCGAAACTGAAGTTGCAATATTCCATTATTTTCTATTTTGAAAATAACAAACAGAAGATAAGCTGACTAGTTAATTATCTACTATTTGATAGCATTATCTAAATAATTAAATTATCACAAACTGTTTGTAAGAGAATCCAAAGAATTAACTAAGTGTTGAAATATACAAGCAAATTTCTTTCAATTTTCTTTTTACCTCTTTTTCCAAAAGTGAAGTGATTGGTTTTAATAGACGATAAGCTGTTTTGGACATTTCATCACATCGAACTAACATACCCTGTGGATAACTATGAGACAGATCGGTAGAATCTTGTGAAGTTTGCCGTGTTAGTACAGCATAATCATGTTTAGCTGTATAATAGAGAATACAATAGAATGAATTAGAAAATTCACTTCACTTGTTTAATCTTTCAAAAGATTGATATTCAGAGAAATTATACTTTAAACACAAGGGTATTTTACTGATTAAAATCATGAGTCAATTGAAGCTAAAACACCATGGAAAACCTGGAAGCACTTGACAGTCGTTTCGTCCTAGTATGGGACTCCTCGGCAGTGCGCATAAACGATCCCGCACCCCGCGAGATTCGAACCTAGGACCAATCAGTCTCGCGCCAGGCGCATAACCAACTAGACCACTGAGCCGGCATCCAACGGTGTTAATGCCTAACGTCAACCAATCCACGAAGTTGCGCCACCGTACACAATTGTCTTCAGTGAGTTGATATCTCACAACAGACCTGGTTGAACTCCACTGGTAACGGCTGCTCACTAGAACTCCAAGAGTGTCTCTTGAAGTCAGTCACTAGTGAGCAGATGATTGAATTCATGAGTCAATTGACTTATGATTTCAATCAGTGAAATTTCTAAAATCTCCGCAAAACCCCTACTGGCAAGGGTATTTATTGAAACTTATTGAATTTTCTTAAACAGTACATAACTTGAAAACGAGAGAGATTTCTTCTGTATGATAAATCAACACCGCCTTCCATGATATATAGTGCTGGCTTAAATAGGAGTAGGTTGAAGAAACAGCTAGAGGGGGTCAAAACAAGACATTGCTAATTATTTTGTATATTTTATCATGATACACATGTGATGTGACTGCTTGAATCGATCCACATTTGTTCCAAGCCAAAACCTTACTTATGACTTACTGATAAAATGTATTGTACAAGTATAACAACGAAGCAAGAGCAGGATATCTACAAATGAAGAACATCTGAAACTCAAAACAACTCTCTGTCAACCAACACCAAGGTCAGAATTTTCAATACAAATGTCAAGACAGTTCTACTGTATGGGGCGGAAACCTGAAGAACTACGAAAGCCATCATCCAGAACATACAGGCGTTTATTAACAATTGTCTACGCAAAATACTTCAGATCCATTGGCCGGACACTATTAGCAACAACCTACAATGGGAGAGAACAAATCAGGTCCCAGTGAATGAGGAAATAAGGAAGAAGCGTTGGAAGTAGATAGAACACACATTGAGGAAAGTACCGAACTGTGTCACAAGGCAAACCCTCACATGGGATCCTCAAGGCCAAAAGAGGAGAGGAAGATCAAAGAACACATCACGTCGAAAAACGGAGACAGACATGAGAAAAATGAACAACAATTGGATAGAACTAATGGATCTCTGTACATGACATGTAAATTAATTAAAACGACAAAGTGTATGGAAAATCCTACAGGAATATTTCCGTTATTTTAGACGCTTGTAATTATAGTCCCCTCACTCTTAGTTTAGTAAAAGTTTGATCAATAAAAGCACAAAATTGAAAAAGTATTTACTCATTAACAAACATTCAGCTTATACGATCATATCTCTAAGATATGAAGTAATAAAATTTGATAAAGGTACACTAACTGATACAAGTCTTTATTATTACTAACTACAGCAACTTACATGCTTTGATATTCTGTTCTTCTTCATCGTCATCATCTTCATCAACGATAATAGTATCAGTTGGCACTAATCGACTATTTGGATTAATATTAGCATCATGAAATGGACGAAATCCATAAATAAGCAAACAATCAATAATACAACCTAGTGCTGTTTCACTAATCATCAAGTGATCCACACGCATAGCCTAGAAAACATACATAGAATATGAAAAATAGAATTATAGACTGAGAATTGTTAACCTAACTCTAAAAAGAAAAAAAATCTTCCATAGCCAGGGATATATATTATTGTGAATAATGAATTCTTTTTTATTTCGACAAGTTACAATAATTGGATCTAAAAAAACTCAATCTTAAGAGTAACCTGTAATTCACATGATGAAATATATCATAATAACTGTTCGATAGATTGTAAACTCTATATACTCAGCAATTGAACCATACATAATTTATGTCAGAATTAGTGATATGACGCTACTGCCCGAAAGTTGACTCCATAACCTATAAGTTGAAACCTAACTAACTTAACTACTAAGTTACCACATTAAAAGGTATGCTTGAAGTTTTTACAGATCGGATGTTTCAACTGACAGATTCCAGAGATACTCTCTTTCTCTTTAACTAACATGAAAACAATATCTAAGTATAATATTTACATAAAAATTATAGTAAAAAACAAATAACACAATTGAAGAGAATACAGTACATTGAAATCTTTAAGTCTCAAAATTATTTATAGTAAGAAAGGTAATCACGATATAACAATAACAACAATTCACATATTATCAGAATAAGGATTTGTGGAGATCGCAGTTATTTCAATAGTTGCATTCATGAGTCGATCCAAGCTAGACCACTACCGAAAACTTGGAAGCACTGGACGGCCGTTTCATCCTAGTATGGGACTCCCCAGCAGTGCGCATACACGACCCCACTTCGGGAGATCCGAACACTCCTCAGTGACTGCCTTCAAGATGGATTTTCTGGAGTTCTAGTGAGAAACCGTGAGCTGTGGAGTCCAATCCGTGTTGGCTAGAGATAGGTATCTACCCCAGATAATGAATGAATGGTTGCATACTGCTGAGAAGTCCTATACTAGGAAGAAACGACCACCCAGCACTTCCAGGTTTTAAATGGTGGTCTAGCTTAGATCGACTCATGAATTCAAATATTAAGATTAACATATTTACCAAATAAAGAAACTCACTGAGTAAAACACATGAATATATTGTAATGTTAATGGTAAGTCCATTGTACAACAAAGACCCAAAGCTAATATCGCTTGATTACGAACAGCAACATCTTGATGTTGCATACTTGGCAATATCTAGGGAATAAAAAACATTCACAAAAGAAACTAAAACTTAGAGAATACAATCTCATTGGAGGGAAAAAGACAAAAACAGGAACGAAAAAAACTATGATAAACAATAAACACATTGTTCCATAATTTCATGCACTTTTTATCAGATGATTGAAAAAGTCAAGAGTCGACTTAGTGACAACAACTGATTGTAGCTGTTAATTTGATATGATGGTCAGACTTCTTTATCGTGATAACACAACTATATTAATCAAAATATTCATTTCTTAAAGTTCTTCTATATGAGGTAAATCAGATGGAGAACGGTAAGACAAAACAGGGAAATTTAAGGTTCAAGAGAGAAGTTGTACTGTTCAATGTTCTAGAGAATGTGTGGGATGGTGTTATTTCCTGATACTTGGACACCTCAACTATAATGCTTTTCCAGAAAGTAAAAGGGGGTTAGAAGTAGGGGTCAATAACACAACTCTTCTTGCTCCGCAGATATGCCTGGAAAAGAACGAAGATACATCGAAAATTGATAGTAAAAGGGACATGTGTTGTTAGCCTTAAACAGTTGTTTCTCCTTTTGTTGGGGAAGTTAGATCCCCAAAACTCATATTTTGTAATTTTATCTTTGTGGAACTTGTATGCAGATGTATGCTTGGGCATTTCTTACCACCTACGCACATAGTCGATTGACGAACTTATCGATTAAATGTTTAAAAACTTCCATAGCAATTTCGATCATAGATATTTTGCATAAATACGCTTGATGGACCTGGTATCTTCTAGTTGTCTGTAGAATACACTTTCTACATCTTACCAAGACTCCTGGATCGAGTTAGCTGAGTCGGGGACAACGGACCAGTATAGCCTATCGAGTCTCTGAATCCTCGATTCTTCGTTCCGTTCCGAGTAAGACGAATCAGTAGTGGCATTCAAGTTTGACGAACACGACACCTTTGTAGTCACGCTCCCAGATAGTCGAAGAACACAATTTAGTGTCCCTTTTTCAGGTTGTTTACGGAAAGGAATCCTTCCGAGGTGTTAAAAACCAGGAGATGACAACCTTCTGATATTGCCAACAACACTCGAGTCCATCTTGATAGTGACAATAATCAATCACTGAGACAGAAAATCTGAATAGTAGTGTAAAAATAAGTAAAAGTTAGCTCCTAACATAATAAACACAAAATATTTCAAGGTATAAATAAGTGTGTCGGTATGTATATTATATGTGACGAAAAACATACTAAACTGTCCAATAGTGAACGTAATGAAGCTGGCAAACTCCACAGAGTAGGAGATTGTTGTATAATTAAAGCAGCCATTCTGTTTGCCTTAAATAATACAGATGATGAACAACGTTTAATAAGGCTTTGTGTTGCATCTTCAACTGCATCCGCTTCGTTATCATCATCTCCATCATTTTTATCATTATTTGTACCTCCATCGGGGTTTTCAGTGTTTAGATCATCTCTATTTTCATTCTTAATCTGTTCATCAGATCCTGGTGATAGCGAAACAGGAGGTTTATCTGCTCTGTAAAAGACAGGAGAGGTTGACAAAAGTGTAAAATTATATTTCATATACAGTTAAATATATGTTGGATATAAGATATATCATTATCTTAGGCTTTTAATTATCCCGTTGATGTTATTTAGTGATAACGCGTAGGTGTTTGGAGTGAAAGATATTGGATTTGAGACATAATGAACATGCATACTGGGATGAAGTACATCCAGCTAATGAGTCCCAAATAGGGTGAAACACGCATTCCAGATTCCACTGTTAGCCACAATCCACCCTATTATATAAAATATACTATATTTTCGGGTTGTTCTTTAGAATGAGCTATTTTAGAACAGGTTAACGTATCAAAATATGTTCATCAGTTAATGACCTGCTTACATACAACAGCAGCTAAAAGCAAATTTTGCGAGTAACCTTTCGTCCGTACGTTCTAGCAATAGGCCAGAAGAAAATCCAAACTTATCCAGAAATCATCAATATATATCAGATAAAGAAAAATGTACATTAGTCTGGACTTAAAAGGTAATGTTACACTTGGCTAAGTTACGCAACTTCATTGTTTGTCTTATATGCTAACCGGTCTCTGAGAGATGGACAAAATAATTCAACTGAGCAATCGGATGTAGGTATATACCTGTTCACCTGCTTTTGCACACTTAGGTATATATATCATTTATCAAGAGATTCTTTCCAATGGATTAAAAAGTACGATAATGCTCGTGATGACAATCAGTTCGCCATAAAAACATGTTCTTGATAAGATCAATCAAAACCAAGATAGGAAATTTAGTGTTTTCGTATTATGATACGGTAACAATCATATGGTATGAAAGGAGAGTTACATTGAAACGTCTACCCCCAGCCATATAAAGCAGATTCTATTCGAAACATAATTTTTTTAGTGAAAAGTCATACCTTTTTACTTTGATAAAAAACGCAAACAAATAATATCATTCACTATTGATCTATTGAATCATAGGCACTCTTATGTTCCTTCAAATGGCTTAAATATATTAAGGATTTCATTTATATAGTCCTTAAATTGTAATTTGATTGGGCTTCCAGAGAACCAGTCTGTACATAAATACTGTGAAAACTACAATGAGTAAGTAATCCTGGAATCATTACTTATATGGTAATGGACTTGAGTATATAACAATCTACTCTGTTGAATAAATTAGATTTTGCAGCGAAAATAGTCTAGTCTAAAGTTAATAGGAACCCAAGTGGAAACCTTGAAAAATCCATAAGCTAAGTAAAAACATCATAATTATTTGGGTTTCTTTAAGTTTTTATAGACAACTTTGCCTGGAGCCCCTCTGTGGGCTACTG
This sequence comes from Schistosoma mattheei, assembly GCA_944470405.2. Classification (NCBI taxonomy): domain Eukaryota; kingdom Metazoa; phylum Platyhelminthes; class Trematoda; order Strigeidida; family Schistosomatidae; genus Schistosoma; species Schistosoma mattheei. Next base: position 87,446,939 of record OX103943.1, read on the forward strand.
CCGGTCCCAAGCCCGGATAAGGGAGGAGGGTTGGGCATGGAGGTTGACGACACCATCCCGTAGAAAACTAACTCGCTAAAAAACACTAACCAGAAAGTTTTATAGACAGATTGGCTGATACAGGGTAAAACATTTTATAAGCGTTCCTTCAGTTAAACAGTTTAATCCTCACACCCATGTTGCAGAATAAATCTATGCAGTGTAATGTGATGTAATTCATTTACCAATTAAACGTTCAAGTAATAAGCTTTAAGTAACAACTATTTTTAACTGGAACTTGGTGATATTACTTGGTTTTGATGGAGTTTTGTTCTCTGAAATGGATGGTTTGGTCGTGCGGCTTTCATCATTCTTCTGAACGACATCATCAGCACAAACTACTGAAGTTCAGAGAACAAAACTCCATCAAAATCATCCACCTGAGCTACAAATCTTCTCCAACATCTCGATATTACTTGGCTTCTCAAACCGAAGAAAGTAGAATGGGATTAAAACCTATTGGTAGAAATCCATAAGTTTCAAACAAGTAAATCATTGTGCCTCAAAAACATCAAATTACAAAGTATAATAAGCTCATTTGAAGTTACATATGATAATGCAATCATATTCAATTTATCCATGATTTCAGTCAGTCAGCTACAATGTATGACCAGCCAGACCTCATTAGTAAAACAGGATGAACACCGAATTCATAGAAGTAGTTAATTCAGTGGTAATAATATATAAAGGAAAGACTGCATATAAAGACACAGTACAGAAAGAAAGAATTAGTTCGTAGAAAGAAAGATATGAAGCAATTTTAATCTCATAGTTTAAGGGAAGACAAAGAGTGTATACACCTACGCCATTGTGATCGATTCTGAGTCATGTCACTCAGAGTTCCCAACCATTGGTTACGATAGTTACGTGGACCCCAACTAAGTAGTCTGCATTTACCAACATGGCTCAGACTAGAAGTTAGTGACTTCAAGCACTGATGCTATGTTTTGGTTTGGCCACCCCTAACTATCTTCCAACCAACCCCAACACTAGTCAGCATTGCGTGATCTACTGTACATCTGATAGTAAAAAAGCGATTTATACATTCAGCAGGAATATTTTTTTCAAATTATTGATTTCATAAATGTCAAGGAACAACAAAAGAATTAATCGAGAGAAAAACAAACTCACGATATTCCAATATTTCCACGTAATTCTTGTAATAATTCTGTACGTTCTATATCTAATTTATTACAAGCATCACGAAGTTCAGTTGCACGTTCAAATTCTTTACGAGATACACAATCATGTAATGCTTCATTAAGTTCATTCATACGAACTTCAAGACTAGCAATCTTAATGTTTATTACAATAATAAAAAGAAAGATATATGAAAGTAATAAGTTAATTTTCAATCATTTACCTATAATGTAAATAAATCTAATTTGATTACTTGTTCATATTGATTATGCAATTATTTGATGATTGCATCACATTCACTTATAGATTTAGTTTTGAGTTGTTACGATGTTTTAATTTACTCGACTCAAATTTCAAGGATGTAGCGAACGTGTTTTTTTTTAAAATAAAGGTAATTACCGCTTATCTGAATTATTCTCCTTAATAAATTTCTTGAATAAGAGAGTATAACAAATTGTCGTATACAATGTATAACTAATTAAGACCAGGAGTATGTGATAGGCAGAGGTGAATTCACACATATCACTTGTCTAAGCTCATATACTGTCATATATCCATTCTCTTAGCTAGAAATGATGCACTCTAATGAATGAACATGGTATTATATACTCGGTGAATGTTTTAGATAGTATGCCTGGAAGAGAGATTTATATGCAAACTAGTGGGTGGTGTGCATTCTTATTCGATTGCCAACTACAGTTTTTATTATTATTATTATTCACAAATAGCTTATGGCTGAATATATGTTGTGAAGAAAACATTTTGGGTTTCTTCAGAAAGCCAACAATACACAAGTTTCAGTGTTGCCATATTTGAAAAAAAAACAGGTTCTGTGTAATTGGGAAGAATATTGAGTTGAATTTAAAGAAAGGGAGAAAATAAGGGAACAGAAATAAAGGAAACACGAAATATGCAAACAGTTTAATAAGCGTGTTTGCACAATTGATTGATCACTGGGTGTTGATCAATGTCATGCTTGTCCAGTCCTTATTAATGCAGATCGAATGCTATCGATCATGTTGCAATGTGGCCATCGGTCTAGGTGACTCAACATTGCGTGCACTATATATTGAGATTTAGATGGTGGTTGGAGGTAGTCAACAGGAAACCCTGGACCCGGGTTTCGTGTTACTTGGCACTCGTCAGCAAGGTGTACTTGTAATCTTGAGAGAGCTGGTGTTCCATTGCGGATCCGATCTCGTGCCACCTAGCTTCACAGTCAGAGACGTTACCATTGAGCTATCCGAGCCGCGACTGACCTCCTATAGGACTGAGATGTAATCACAATTGGTTGATCACCCGGTGGTGATCAATGTCATGCTTGCTGGGTGACACGAGATCGAATCCGCCAGGGAGCACCAGATCCCTCAAGATTACAGGTACACCTTGCTGACGAGTGCCGAGTAGCACGAAGCCCGGGCACAGGGTCTCCTGTTGACTACCTCCAACCACCATCTAAAGCGCGTTTGTGCATATAGAACAAGATTAAACGATTATATATGTCAGTCAGTTAATTAGCTACAACGTAGGACCAGACACATATGTGCATCGGTCCAAGTTTTCACACCTCGTTAGCACATCAAGATGAACACCAAATTCATAGAAGCAATTACCTCAATGGTGTAATATATAAAGGAAAGATTGCATAAAAGGATATGATACAGGAAGAAAGAATTAGTTGGCAGAAAGAAATATATAAGGCGATTTTAATCTCATAGTTTAAGGGAAGACAAAGAATGAATATACCTACGCCACTGTGATCGATTCTGAGTCATGTCACCAACAGTCTCCAACTATTGGTTACGATAGTCACGCGGAACTCAATCAAGTAGTCTGCATCTACCAACATGACTCAGACTAGAAGTTAGTGACTTCAAGCACTGATGCTATGTTTTGGTTTGGCCACCCCTAACTTTCTTCCAACCAACCCCAACACTAGTCAGCATTGTGCGCCGTGGTAATTGGTGTTCAGGCATACGTAACACGTGGCCCAATCATCTCAGTCGTTGAAGATTCACAACCTCATCAACTGATTTACCATCATTCCTATCATCATTATGTATGTGTCGCTAAATGAATGATAAAAACGAGTTCTTTTTAAAAAATAAATAGATACAAATGAATCTGAAAAGTTCATTCTAGTTATTCTTAATGTTGTTGCCTACGTGACAGACTGGGCTCAGGTATAAGAGACATGTACATCAGTATTAAAATCAAACAACCTCAGAACGTAACTATATGCTGTCGCACAACCAGTATGTATAAAAAAAGAGGATATAAAGGTTAGTTGTGTTAGATAAACTGTCAAAACATTGTAATCTCTTGAACAACGTCCTAAAAAAATCATGCAAATTTATCACAAATAACTAATTATCAAATTTCAAATATTATATGAATTAGAACTTGGTAAATTGTAATGTAAGACGTTTGGGAGACTGTCAGTGTTAGTGGGACATAGACTAGATTAAAGCATGCTCAATGCATGATTGCTTTGGTGCACGCTGATTGGCTAATTCTTATCCAATCAGCACTAGCCGATAGTTGGAGAATACTCTAGAATCTTCTCATGTGAAAAACTATAAATATACTAACGTTTTCCCTATTGTGCTTTTTACTTCCATCTAACCTTGTTATCTGGAATATAATCCCTTTTCCTGTACAACCGTGTTCTGATTTGGGTACTTGTCGAGTGAATCAGTGTCCGAGAATACTAAGCAATAGGAATAGCTGGGTCATAACCGTAAGAAAGAGATTAGAACAGTCAGATTAAGGGATAAAATGCTGATCAATTGATATAATTCAATGATACGATGTGATCTAATGACAATCAATTACAAAATCAAATTGTTGACTTATGAACCCTATTGTAAAGATATTCGAAGACAAGAGAGGTGGTCTTTTGGAAGAGATATTTTATTAATAAAATATGTTTATATAACAAAAATATTAATATGATCAGATATTTATAAACTAGATAATATCCACTTTGAAGATCCATTACTCTGCAATCAATGAAACCGATTCTCATCATGTTAATTCAGTTTAATGTTATGCATTTCATATAAATAGAGAGCTGAACTTAACAATACCAAAAACGTTTAGGATTCGTTGAAAAGAGATCCCTTCGCTGAAATTCGTGTTTTAATACCAAAAACATCCACTTGATCTGTAAATTTAAAACATCATTTCAGTGAGATCTACTTTGAATGAGAAAATGACATTGATCACAGTCTCTTTCTTATTTGGATAGAACACCTTTTTTGTGTTGTGTAATATTTCTTGGTGTTGCTGTAATAATTAGATAAAATTCACCTAATAACGATAATACTACAGCAACAGTGCAAGTGCATGAAAAAAAGTCTATGTACTAGAAAAAAATACCCACTACTCATTGGTTGAACGCAATACGTTTGAATTTGAATTACACTTTATCTATAAAGGTTAACAACACAACCCAACCATTCAAGCCAAAAGAGGTAAAGCATAAATTGAACCTGTGATACAGTGATTTAAAACATTTTACTAGTTGGCTATACATCTCCAAATGTGATGTGAAAAATTCAAAATCAACTAATTACTTCAAGAGTACAATAATTCAGTAACTACGAATAAAAAAAAGAAGGAAAAATCACTTTATTTAATTAAGAAAAAAGCATTTACAATAATAACGTACTTTTAGACGAATACTGATCTCTTTCTTTTTTGACAAGGCAGGTTGTAGATTTGTACATTCTGTTTCTTTTGTCAAACAACAATTTTCATTAGACTCAACTGGAACAGATATTGCACTTCTCAATGAGTTTTGTGGTTCTACTGGATCACAAAGTTCACTAATCATTTCAATTACACTATTTATACGACGTCGCTACAATATAATGAACAAGATGAAGTCAAAACAAAATAACTAAAATATAAGTAAATATACAAGATAGATTATCTCCGACCAATTGATTAATGAATTATGGTATGTCAATGGGATACGTTTAATTGAGTTAATTGATATTGAAAATCAGGCGAAATGCTTTGAACGACTCACGCTTCCTAACTTAACATAGAAGTAAAAGTAACGCTTCATAATCGATATGAGTAATATTACCATAGAATGTAAATGTGAAACTTGTAAGAGTAAAGTGATTCCAAGAAGCTTATTAACTTTTCAAGGCTTATTATCAGTTTTCCGATCTTATCATTGGATAAACATGTCTACATTATTTTATTCATCTGAATGAGAATAGACTTTTATGGAAAATTCATTATTTACAAGATCGTTTGAAGAGTTGGCTAGATAAATTTACAACACAATGATATAGGTAAGACATTCACAGAAATTATGGTGTTTAAATATCTCTATTTCACCATCACGACTGATATTGATTGAACCATTAATGAAGACCTATGTTTGTCAAGTTTACTCTAAAGAAAAACTTGTTGTGTTGTGTTGTGCACATAAAAAGAAGTAGGCATATAATGTGATTCACAGTGTCATTTCCATTTTGTAATGGTGAAAAGATAAAGTTTAGCAACAATTTTCAACATTATAATCACTATCTAAATATATTTTGGCGCGAAATTCATACACTCAATAGGCCTAATGGAGTTTTGGCATTATAGCTAATGTTAGTTCGTGATGAAAACCATAAATATAATTTCTAACCTTAATTATCAACTGTATATCATAATTCTAATTCCTCACACAGGTTCATAATCCTCATTTGGTCCCGGTCATCATGTGGAAACTCTCAAGGTCAGTCTGGCGTCGCTCAAAGGTTGTCCATAAATTAGTCACACCAAATCGACTTCTCAATTCTGGTTGACCAAGTCAATGCAGTATAATTACACTCAAGTGGCAACAGTGAAAAAAAAATAAATGAGGTAACTCTCTAAACACTTACAAAACATACACAACACTAAAACTAAGAATTAAATTTGACTATCATGAAGAACAAATAAACTACTCACCAGACTTGGCTCTAAAATAGCATGCAATTTTAATAATTGAGGAGCTAAAGTACCCGAAACTTGTTGACTAGTTATCCAATCATGAACTAGTGATACTAAACGTCTTCGACCAAATTCATCACTTAAATCAAGTGAACCTGCCATTGATAAAATTTGTTCAACAACACATTCTTGTTCAATTGCTTTTTCATCAAACTCTTGAGCAAGAACAGTTTGAACAAGTTTATCCACAACACTAAATTATTGAAATAAAGATAATAATAACAAATATTAAGTTAGTCATCGCATAATAATGAATTATAATAAGTCTATAATAGTAAAAAAACAGGTAAATATCGACGAATATTGCCTCATTTAACCACAGTACCTAACACAGTCAGTCAGCTACAACGTAGGACCAGGCACATATATGCATCTGTTCAAGATGCCATACCTCATTAACACAACAATATGGACACCAAATTCATAAAGTAGTTAATTCAATGGTAGTAATATATAAAAGAAAGATTACATATTAGAATATAGTACAGGAAGAAATAATTAGTTGGTAGAAGGAAAGATATGAAGCGATTTTAATCTCATAGTTTAAGGGAAGACAAAGAATGTATACACCTACGCCATTGTGATTGATTCCGAGTCATGTCACTCAGAGTTTCCAACCATTGGTTACGATAGTCACGCTATGGTTTGTTTCATACTATAGAACGTATTTACAACATCATTTTTAAAAGTAGAGATATGTTAGTTGAAGATATTCGATAGTAGGTATTACCATGATGTATTGCTTATATGTGATGAAATCACCGAATAATGTTGATGCAAAGATTATAATGCTAAGTGAGAGAGATGAATCAGTTAACCTACATGAACTGTGATTCGATCAAATCTTCGATTATTAGTTTGAACTGGATAAATAAAAAACAGACATGTATAAAATGTTACGGATATATGTATCGCCGACCAATTTATAACATGCCAATTCATAACATGGGAGATAATCAAATGCATATTATTCGAAGACTCCAACATGTAAGGGCTTAAGATCAATGATCAGTGACTTACAGATTAATATCATGTTACGTTAAAATCTCTTTTCAAATAACTGCTACCGCGTAACTTAAGAAATACACTAGAATAAGTGGCAGGCAAAAATATTTCAATGGGAGATGATATTTATTTATGTTGTTGAGAATTCATTAATTTTTGAAGTTGTATGAAGTTTTAATGTTTATAATTTACTGTATTTAGGAATTTCGATTTAAGATACGGATTTTCTTCACTCTTCTAGGACTTATTAGTTGGATATATAGGTATTGCTACTTACTTACTTACGCCTGTTACTCCTAATGGAACATAGGCCGCCGACCAGCATTCTCCAATGCACTCTGTCCTGGGTCTTCTTTTCTAGTTTCATCCAATTTTCGTTTATTTTTCTCATGTCTATCTCCATTACCCCGTGTAATATGTTCTTTGGTCTTCCTCTTTTCCTTTGGCCTTGAGGATTCCATGTGAGGGCTTGTCTTGTGACGCAGTTGGGTGCTTCCCTCAATGTGTGTCCTATGCCACTTCCATCGCTTCTTCCTCCATATGGAATCTGGTTTATTCTCTCCCACAGTATATTGTTACTGATAGTGTCTGGCCAATGGATCCGAAGTATCTTACGTAGACAACTGTTAATAAACACTTGTATCTTCTGGATGATGGCTTTCGTAGTTCTCTAGGTTTTCGCTCCATACAGTAGAACTGTCTTGACATTTGTATTGAGTATCCTGACCTTTGTGTTGGTAGAAAGTTGTTTTGAGCTCCAGATGTTCTTCATTTGTAAATATGCTGCTCTTGCTTTACCGATCCGCGCCTTCACATCTGCATCAGATCCACTACGTTCGTCAATGTTGCTGCTCAAATATGTAAAGGTTTTTACATCTTCCAAATCTTCTCCGTTAATTGTGACTGGATTGGTGCATGCTGTGTCGTATCAGAGAATCTTGCTTTTCCCTTTGTGTATATTGAGACCTACTGCTGCTGAAGCTGCTGCTACCCTGGTCGTCTTCTCCTGTATTTGTTGTTGCGTTTGGGATAGAATGGCCAGGTTATCTGCGAAGTCTAGATCGTCCAGATGCATCCTAGATGTCCATTGTATCCTGTGTTTCCCTTCAGATGTTGACGTCTTTATGATCCAGTCGATCACCAAGAGAAAGAGAAAGGGTGAGAGTAAGCAACCTTGCCTAACACCGGTCTTTATTTCGAACGACTTTGTCAATTGTCCTCCATGCACAATTTTGCAGTTCAATCCATCATAAGAATTCTGTATGATATTGACTATCTTCTGAGGCACGCCGTAGTTTCGAAGAAGGTTCCATAGTGTTGTTCTGTCCACGCTATCAAATGCCTTTTCGTAGTCAATGAAGTTCATGTAGAGTGATGAATCCCATTCAATTGACTGTTCCACAATGATCCGTAGGGTTGCGATTTGGTCTGTACACGATCTATCCTTACGGAATCCTGCCTGTTGGTCACGAAGTTGGGCGTCTACGCAGTCCTTCATTCTGTCTAACAACACCCTGTTGAAAACGTTTTCCGGTATTGAGAGAAGAGTGATGCCCCTGTAGTTATCACATTTGCTGAGAACGCCTTTCTTCGGTATTTTGATCAGGAGTCCTTCTTTCCAGTCTTTTGGTACTTGTTCTCCACCCCAAATCTTATTGGAGAGAATGTGGGGTATCCTTTCAGTTGCCGCTACGTCTACTTTCAGTGCCTCCACTGGAATGTTGTCTGGTCCTTCTGCTTTGCCACTCTTGATTTGCCTGATGGCCATGCTGATCTCTTCAATTGTTGGTGGGCCAACATCGATTGGGAGGTCCGTGGGTGCTGCTTCGATGTTAGGTGGGTTCAGTGGGGTTGGTCGATTTAAGAGTTCCTTGAAGTGTTCTACCAACCTGTTTCGTTGTTCTTCAATGTTGGTGATTACCTCGCCTTCCTTGCTTTTCACTGGTCGTTTTGGGTTTACGGTGATTTCCAGAGTTTCTTTGTCGTGTCATGTTTCCTTCTCTTGCAGCCTAAATCTTCCACATATTTACGTTTGTCAGTTCTGACGCTCTTCTTCACTTGCTTGTTTACTTCTGTGTATTCAGCTTGTGTTGTTAATCATACTAAAAAGTGATATTCAACAAACCATATCACATGGCGTGTGAATCAATGGCTTAAAGCGGTTAAAACATATGGCTTTCAACTAGTAGTTGGCAGATTCACAATCAATTACATCCCGATTAATTGGTAGATTCACTGAGCTAAAGTACTCAGAACAATGATTTTACTATACTTAATGTGGTTCAACTTACTCATGTTCATTATGCAACTATTCATAGACCCATTAACAAATACAAACTAACCTTTTAGCTAAGTCAACGTAAACACTAACAGACGGTTGAACTAGATCAGCTAATCGTTGTAAAGGGTTGTTTTCTTCATCTTCATGCTCAAGGTGTACAGCTGATTTTATTGTTGTTGTCGTTGTGTCATCTACATTAGTTTGTCTCTTATGAATAAATTCCACCAATGCCCTCCAGAAAAATGTTGCTTCCGGTGTAAGACAATCGGATTTAAGTATTCGACTGAAAAATAAACCAATAATAATCTGAAGAAATATCTCATTTTGAAGCGCAGTAATCAGTTCAATTTACATTTGTTCTACGAAAAATTTACTATTACTCGCTGATTGAGAACCTATCTTTCCCTATTACGAAATGAACATACCAACGAATACTTATTCGTGTGACAACTTGCATGCAAGCAGATTCTACTTTATTAATTATTGACTAATTGTTTACAACCTTCTACAACACATGGTTGTAGTTAGGCAATCTAAACATTTAATTTGTAACAATTAGATCACCAATTCAAAACGACCTCAACCTCCAAAAAGGGAAGTAAGGTATAAGTGCTACTACTACAAGTCAATCACACGTTTGTGACTAGACCAATAAGAGTATTTGCCTCAAATGAATTGCATTTCAACTCTCTCTCTCTCTCTCTCTCTCTCTCTATATATATATATATATATATATATATATATATATATATATATATACATGACATGCATTGTGGAAATTACCAAAACTGCATCACGAGACAAGCCCTGACTAATGATCCTGAAGGCGAAAGGAAATGAAGAAGACTGTAGAACATAGTGCACTGGGAGTTGGAAGCAGACATCAAAAGAATAAATAAGAATTGGAAACGACTAAAAACGATAGCTTGGGACAAAGTTGCTTGGAGAAAGCCGGTGGGAGGCCTACGCTTCTCAACAAGGAGTATATATATATATATATATATATATATATATATATATATATATATATATATATATATATATATATATATTCGGTATGTTGAAGTACAGAATGATACACTAAGAAGTAAATATAAGAGGTTTAGAGAAGTCATTAATAACTTACTCAGAATTTAAATAATTTGGAGACCATTCTTGGACAACTTTCAACAGATCGTCTAGTGGTAACATTTCAAATAGACTATCTAAAGCTTTTTGACTTGTACTAGGATCACCTTCTGGGTCTAAACGTCGTAACAGTAGTACTGGATCTCGATTAGTTCCATTAAACCATGCTAAAACTAGTTCTTTAGTTGCTTTACGAACCTCCTCTATAATTAAATACATTGAAAAACAGAAACATTATCATCACTGAACTTACCAAAAGTTTGTAATATCCCTTAAAGCAAATATTCAAATTCTAGGGAATTTAAGGAAAACTAGGACATGACATTAAAAGTATATACAACGGTTTAAGTTGGTATAAAGCTTAATGGTATAAAGAAACGAGGGCAAAAGGAAAAAAACACTGATACAAAACGCAAAACTAACGAAGGATAGAAATGAAGACAGCAAAACTACAGAAACAAGTATTGGGTTATTCATTGTGAAGATCACCAGCGTATATTCACCGCCAATCAGTCCATCAGTCCTAGTCTGAGCCATGTTGGTAGATGTAGACTACTTGGTTGGGGTCCGCATGACTATCGTAACCAATGGTTGGAAACTCTGGGTGACATGACTCGGAATCAATCACAATGGCGTAAGTGTATACATTCTTTGTCTTCCCTTAAACTATGAGATTAAAATTGCTTCATATATTTCTTTCTACCAACTAATTATTTCTTCCTGTACTATATTCTAATATGTAATCTTTCTTTTATATATTACTACCATTGAATTAACTACTTTTATGAATCCGGTGTCCATATTGTTGTGTTAATGAGGTATGGCAACTTGGACGGATGCATATATGTGCCTGGTCCTACGTTGTAGCTAACTGAGTTTATCATTCATGTGCATCAACTCAAGCTGCCACGCCACCAATTATTTGTACTAGGAAATACGCCCGATCAGTTTGCGTTTAAACTGTTTTCGCTTGCTATTGTTCCCTATAGCCAGTTGGAGTGAGTCTTCATGGTTCAGATGATGCTAAGAAGATTCACTGACTTGTAGGGGCTACAGGCCGAATAGATATTACCGTTCCTACTGATGTTTTGACAATAGACTGAATACTTAACCTGATTAATTCAGAAGAGGAGTAGTAGTGCCCTAATAATTGGCTGATATTTTGACCTTCAGGCTGACGACACACAGTTAGGCACAAACGAGGACAAGAAATAAATAGCGATCATAGTTTAAGTAGTTAATTAAAAAAGCCAATATCTTACTGATTCTCCTTTAGAGTGGTCAATAACAGTATGATCTACATGTATCTATCATCGTCAAGTTAAATTGGTAACCACCAAGTCAGTCAGTATTTAAAGTTGATAGTCTCTAGAAAACGTGATTACTGGAGAGGACGTATAATAAAGGTGTGCAGTGATACTGATTTCACAGCGACATTATAAATGTATCGAATAAACCCGTCAATAAAAAGCACTGAATGAAAAGCCAAAGTAATAACTTTAGCAAAAGAGAATAAACGTGAAATATATATATATATATATATATATATATATATATATATATATATATATATATATATATATATATATATCACACAAGGTAATCCTATCCCAACAATCCTAGGATTTTCTAAAGCTACCTACCCGATCTATCGGATAATCCATCTTGTAAGATACGGATACGTTTCGCGATCGATAGTGGTCGTAAAATACCTCGAGATGCTAACAGTTTGTAGGCAGCCCGACGTACATTGTCAGCGAGATCACGACATCGTTCAACTAGACTTGGTAATGTTCGAGTAGTCAGAACCATTGCTGCTAATGCCGCACGCCGAACCTCTGCAGTAGGATCGTGTCGTGTGAGCCAAATAAATGCCTCTACTACAGGACACTCTGCATCAGTAGGATCTTGCATACGAGAAAGTGCTTGGATTGCTTCAACTCGCACCGACACCTATAAGGTATACATAAACATAGTAAACTATAAAAAATGCGATGTTGTCCTATCAGAGTGCAAATGCCGATATTTTTAAAATCATTCGTTCAGAAATTACAACTATTATTATTGACTACTAGGACGAATCTATTCAGCTAAAGAGCACAATTCATTCTGCAATCACGAGATTTTGTTATATTAAGCATCATACATTATGAAATGAGTTGTGGATTACTCCCATTCAAAAATTTAACAACAATAAATGCAGCATGAAAACTTGAAAAGCAAGCGAACTACACAGCTTGATAGTACGACTTTATTAAAAAAATGTAATGATTTATGATTTCTCAGTATAAAAGCTACTAGTCATGACTTCAGGTAATATGTTCTCGGATCAATGAAACTTGACAAGATTAAAATTATGAACATGCATGGGCGTCTTAAGTTTATGTGATTTGCAATCGATCGTCGTAGGTGAGAATGATTATCAATAAAACTAAGTTTTTATAAATCTAAACTTAGAAGTCAATAATTACTCTCGATTAATGTTTAATGAAACGTTATTTATCGTTGAGGGGTTCGACCATACGAATAGTAACGTGAGAGCCGGAGATGTGACAGACGTAACCAATAAGGAAAAGTATTTGTTTTTCCCTCTATTCAAATCATGAGAATATGTTTTATGGTGTTACATTATATTAATCTGGTTTTGAATTTTAGAGTGTTTTGTAGGAGAAATGATTATGAAATACTCAACTACCCGAGTCACAACAAAGACATCGACGACAACAAGTTTCATGCGTCCTATCGGAAATAATTATTTGAAAATAGATATCACGTTAGAGCCCCCAACAGAACTGTTAGTCTGATTTCGTTGTTACGGTGTGGCCAAATCATACTGTTAAATTCCACTGTAAACTACTAAATATATTGCATTATTCTAAAAACATACTTCTTAGTCAAAACTAATTTTTAACTGACTACATTTTCGATGGTGACTAATAATGGAATTTCGGATACCAGTTTCGCTCTATGTAGGACATGTAGGCCTGCCAACATATCAGGTCAATTCAATCTTGGATAGAAACAACGGAACTATACGAACCTTAATAACCATCAGTGATTTTTAGTTGATACATGTATGCGACTGAATTGGTGAAATCAAGATGATATTGAATGAAACGTTTGTATAATTAACGAATTTGTCTCCACATTTTTCACAGGATACTATCTTTTACTCTCTAACACGCGCAAGAAACCAACTAACCTTTGTATCATAGACACGACGAAGTAATATACTTTGCAACGTCCTGTACAATTCTTCAGGCATTATTCCATTGTCTCCAATCCCATCCAATAGTTTGTGAATAATCTGCATACATCGAAATCTTACTGCAGGATTCGGACATTCGTTGTACTGATTTGAAGAGTAGATCAACAGACAAGTATAATAGAAAGCTATAAAACTGAGTTGTGTGAAAGATAATTAATCATACTCATTAACTTAGTACGACTATAACACAAATTATCCAGAGTACGAGGAATTAGAAAAACATGAGTAGTAATGGGATGATTGTCAATTACTTACGATTGTTACGTCATTTAACTTTCAAGATTTTAAAATGTATGGGAAAATCTGCTAAACGGTCAGAAAATAACACTTCGCTGGACGAAACGTTGTCGACTAAGCTAATTTCAAATCTTTTGTTTTGTGTTCCTTAACCGCGTATCTAGACTACGAATAACAATGGATGAAATGAACATTAAAATGATTACGCAAACCCCGTTAATCATTTCAACAGCTAATTCGCGAACAATCACATATTTTTCTCGAGTTATGAGTTGTTTATGCCTACCTGTTTATCATAAAATATTAATAAAAGCATGAAACCACACATTTTTGAACCTCACATTAACTAGTGTGAATACTAAGGTAGGAAGAACATATTATACGTTTTGTATTATGATTTATACATGGAATGGTTTGGTAGAAATGCTTACAGATGAGATCTAATCAGTAAATAGATTGATTTTACGAAATATTAGTTATAATTAATAGGGTACAAACAAGGTAAGTGATAGGTTCACTTGTGATGCACATCGATACAAACCGAACCAGACCAAATTTTAATAGATTGCTAGTTCAGTTTCATCAGCTTTTCAATCTATTTTGAATGGCCGATTTTGATTCAATCATCACTTGCAAACAAGACTTGCTACAAAACAGGTGATTTCATTATAGTATATGTCAAAATATTCTAACCGATAAGGCTCAGAAAACAACTAAGAGTATAAAACATACCGTTTTTAAATGCATTTACTATTACTCTAAGGAAAACTACGAATTAGTTAGATAATTTACTTTTAGTGTAAAACACGACAATAGGCAGGAAGAATGTATTTGGTTGAGAGGTTACAAAGTATTTACATAACATATATACATAGCCTTCAATTGTCCATTTGCATCTTTCGATGTGTTCTGTATTCTGAACTGCCTTCTCAACCGACCTCCAAGTGTAGTGAAACTCTTCACTGTTCAACAATTGTTGAAACTTCGACACCATTTACATTCTTGTGAGAAGCGTTTACTACACTAATTACAAGTCAA
This sequence comes from Schistosoma mattheei, assembly GCA_944470405.2. Classification (NCBI taxonomy): domain Eukaryota; kingdom Metazoa; phylum Platyhelminthes; class Trematoda; order Strigeidida; family Schistosomatidae; genus Schistosoma; species Schistosoma mattheei. The sequence continues at coordinate 87,462,076 of OX103943.1, forward strand.
GACCAATGTCCATTTGTGATAACTGTTCAAGACTAATTTAACTTCCCAGTCTGTAAATTTCGTTAACCAACAACACGTCTATAAACTCAGTTTAATTGATTCTATGAATATTATTACATCACAAACCGAGAACTTATTATGGGAATAACAATTAAGCATTAAATAATTTCATATACCCTGCATCCTAGTCAGAACACCAAAATTAGTGATCATTAAAAAAATGTACGATTTTATGGGCAACAAATAAAAACTATACCTACCTTAATACAAAATAAGAAAAGTTTTAACAATAAACGGTTATTCAGTGTATCCTGACTACTATCATCTGATTTTCCACAAAACAGAGCAAACTTTGTGATGAAATCAATTGTCCTTTCGCGATAGGATGATCGTTCACTGGATACTAAACTGTAACGGCAGAGCTCAAAGAAATCATCAGCGAAGTGTGTAAACCGTGTCTGTTAAACCAAATACAATGAAAACTCGAGTAATAGAATGAAAATATACAATTAACAAAACAAAATCTAAAGCTCACTGGTCAGTCCTGAGCGGCATAGGTTCTGGAACAAATATCTGTCAGTCTAAGTTGTCATGCCACATTAGCAAAGTGGTAATAACAAAGGAGTTCAATTATTACTAGCATCAATGGTGGTAAGAAATGAAGGATAAACACCGTATGTAGATCAAGAATGAAGTTGAGAAGTAGAAAATTACTTCCTTACGCCTGTTACTCCTCGTGAAGGAGCATAGGCCGAGGGGTAGAAAATACGAACATCGAAATTCAAGATTTAGATGAAGATAAAAATACACGTGGACCACTATGATGTGCCTTGAGCCACGTCACCCAGTTAGAATCTTCTAGCTCAAGGACATCCTAGATCTATTAACTAAACGATTTACCTGAAATCTTGGCTCACTGACAGAGGTAGAAAAATGTAAGGTCACAATGATTATCTACACATTAAACAGAAGTTATGATCAAACCAATGAGTGTAGATTAATAAAACAAACAGTATTATTTCTTTATTTGGACACAAATATTGATACAAAGGAGCATCATAATAAGTATATGTGGTACACAACAAGAAAATGGGACTAAGAAGAAATAGGGAAAGGTAAGAGAAAATAACAAAGGAAAACAAATGAATAGAAATTAGTGTAGCAGTTGTATTCATAGTAGAAAATATTGGTCACAGTACATACGATCCGAGAATACAGCTTAGTGTAATAAAAATTTATCAAAAAAACTTAAGATCCTAGGGAAGACGGAGCGAATGAGCAGTTACCATTGTGAACAATTTCGAGCCTTATCAACTAGTCTCTAAACATTGGTTGCGATAATCACGCAAACTCTGAGGATACTAACTCACTTGAACACGTACAGAGTATAGGGATAAAATTGGTGAAGGTCTTTCCAGACTCACAAAGAGCACTTAAAACGCTTACACCTGTCACCCTTATTGCATCGTAAGACGCAAGGTGAACATATTTCGGTATTCCGTATCTTCAATTATGATTGGGTTTTAACGTCTTATCTCTCCACTTTCTCTAGCACTAATCATCTCCAAGGCCATGGTAAGAAGGTTCGAAAACCACTATCTAATAAACTCAGTGGATTTCCTTTTTCTCATCGAGTGGTCAGTGTCTAGAACACCTTACCACAACGACTAGTATTGGCCTGTTCAGCAAATACTTTCGGCTAGAACCTGTGGCTTCACTGGAAAACACACTCTAAGGATTAACATAGTTTCAACAGACTACCACCCTTATTACTGAAGACTGACACTTCATAAATATTAAATTAATTAGCAAGAATTATAGGCCGGACGACCTGCGTTGGTTCTGGCAGCAGTTTCCGTCGAAGATGACCTCCTCTTGAAAGTGTTCACCGATGTGATTGGTGCTAATTGCTTAAATAGGTTGCTGCTAATGTTAAGCACTCACGGAAAAAAGCTTGTCGTGTTTACCCGTACGCAGATTTTAAACCTCACTACGGTAGCTCCAGAGACTAATCCGTCTGAAAAATCATTATATGATGGTTACTGAAATACAGTAACCACCCTAAACCCATAATTTTGAGTCGAATTCAAAGCTTATATAAAAAGAACAAATTATACAATTTCATTTGTCGCAACTTACATTGTCGTAAATATTCTTCAGTTTTACACATAAGCGATCGTGTGACAAATTATTAAGTTGGCATTCTTCAAAAACTTCGAGGATTTCCGACTCACCATCTTTAGGAATAGTCGACATCCCACTAACTCAGCTGTCACTTTCCGAATTTGTAAGGTACTCCCAAAACCTCAAGTTATGGTTTTTGGTGCGAACAAACAAACATCGTCCTTACTGCTCTATAAGTAAGTTCTCTGCGAGTACTGCTGGTGCGTGCCACTTAAAGTTATTTGAGATGTTTATCAATAGTTAGCAATAATATGGGTCAAGAATGGGCCACTTTTCGGCATGAATACATTTCCATAATTCCAAGTCAAGAATCGCAAGTAAACTTATATACAAGAACTTATGAGAACTATGAGGACAGTTTTTTAGTTTCAGACCCGTATCAACATCAATTTTAGGCAACCAAAATGTCTAATTAGGAGGTGATTTCATTTTGAAACTACATACATTCACCATCCTCAGGTGGCATCTCAAATACGGATAGCATAATATAAAGTGACATACTTTTAGATAAATGATGTTTAACGGTGGGAGCGTAACACCCAATTCTAAGTCTTAACTCTAGAACATGGCAGTAAGCCGATGAATTGACTCACTTTATTGGTATGTAAAATTTGATTCCAGTTCAATTATAATGTGAAATTTCACACTAACAAAGCATTAGTGCAGTCTCTTTACTGCCTGTACCACAGCTTAAGATTTCTTTGAGGTCTGAGAATATCTTTGTTCAGGCCTTTTCAATCGCTATGAAACAAAAATAACAAGTTATCCATTCTGCTCTAAAACCAAACCTAGCCCTGATGGAGATGCAACTGTAGTGGGGATGGATTTTTAGATTGGCGGAAGCGGTCTGAAGAAAGTCTCACTACTTCCTTAGTATATCCACCTATCGTTATTATCATACAAACCCTCTACTGGAAACGGAGTCAAAGTTAATATTCAGCCTGGAACAAAATCGAGGGGCACAATTTTATAAGTGCTAGGATATTCTACAAGTGATCGGATTACCCAGATGGATGACGCAAATGGAATTAGTCTTCAGTCTTCAGTAATAAGGATAGTAGGTTGATGAACCTGCATTAATCCTGACGCACTGCTTTCCAGTGAAGGTCCAGCTTCTCCTTGAAAATATTCACTGATGGGGCTGATACCACTTGTTCGGGTAAGGCGTTCCAATGACTGACTACTCGACGAGAAAAACGGGACCCCACTTTAAGTTTATTAGATCGCGGTTTATGAACATTCTTGCTATGACCTCGGAGATTATTAGTGCTGGAGGGAGCGAAAAGATAAGACATAGTAACACCCAAATCATAATTAAAGATACGAAATGCCAGTATAAGGTCACCACGTGTCCTACGATACGACAAGGGGAAAAGATTTAGGCGTTCTAAACGCTCATCGTAAGGGAGTCTAGAAAGACCTTTCACTAATTTCGTTCCCACACGCTGGACACGCTCAAGTGAGTTAGTATCCTTTACCAGACACGGGCTAGCTGCTCGGATAAAGTACTCTAAATGTGGTCATACATAGGTGGGATATAAAATTCGAAACGTTTCCTCGTCAAAAGATTTGAACGCTCGGCGAAGTGACCATAACTCACGAAAACCTTTGGCAGCGGCTGCTTTGCAATGCGTAGTTGTTTTTAAATCATGATTTAGTATTAGGTCATGATTTAAAAACAACTACGCATTGCAAAGCAGCAGCGCTTTTCCAACTTGTTTGTCTGATTTACTATCCACAGACCTCTTCAACCCCATAGAGTTAGTGTACGCTTCAAAAAGATGAGCTCTCCCTTTACTTCTAAGTTTAGCACTTGAATTTTCATACCTCTTACGACCTTTGAGCAATAAGACTAGACCTATGATAAAGTTATCATTATAAGAATAAGTGCATAAAGAAACACTAACGTTCAGTAAACCAAGCCTTCTTAGCTCAAACCCAGATGAGTCATTCCATAAAAGGGATACTGACACTGAGGCCCTCTTCTTTCCTCGATTGGATACAGACTGTACCAACAATGGGTAACTTGTAACCAGTGTTGTCAGTTGTTGCACTACTTGTGAGTTTTACCCGGACATTATTATAAAGAAACAACAGAGTTTTATTAGAAATAATTGGATCTACTCTACCGATATCAACCATAAAGAATAGGATTCGCTTTAGTTGATAATTAATTTACAACACTTTTGCAATCGGTAGCAAGCAACTTCTGGTGAATTCTTCTATATTAGTTTGACCCACGCCCGCTCAGTGTTTTACTAATAAGTGACTTGAAACTTCTACGTACTTCATGAATGTGTCCACTTTTTAAATTTACGGAAACGCTCATACCGTAACTGATATGAACTATGGAGATGCAAATTAACACATGAAAAAGAACTTAATTTCTAATGAACTAAAAGTGCCATACGAATTTTTCACTCGTCTAAGTGGACTAAGGTGGTTCCTGTTAGATGAAACTGTTACAACGTTGATTTATTGGTTAAGAGTTGGCCGCAAACATCATAGTAACGTCAAAATACTGTAGCTCGAGTAGTCATTTACTTCCTTATATGGTATAGGCATTATATATTTTTTATTGGTTTTTGTTGAATGCTCAAAAACTTTGTATGTCTAAAAACGATGACCTCACTCTCCAACTACTTTACTCCATGACCAAAATAAAGGCCTATTCGGCACTAGTATGGTCTCTTTTATTGATAAAATGAGGGGTATTGTGATAATTAGACGTATTTAAATTTTTGTACGAACTAGAAATTCCCGAAATATCGCAATTCATAGCAAGTAAAACTAGTTGGGCACAAATGAACTTAATGTATTTGGAATTCTAATCCAGGTAGTCATCAAGTACAAAGGAATAATTATTTCACACAAACACCACAAGTACCCACCTGCACAAAAAGACGTAAGGCTGCTGTAGTAGATTCATTCACAATCGATAATAAGACGTCATGTTGCTTCTTGATATCTTCACAAGCAACGTAAAAGTCTCTAACCAACTTGGAAATGTGTGAAGGAGTTTTTAGAAGCATTTTTTATATATTTAGAATCAGGTGGTCACGAAGTTGGATATTCACCTGCATTCAGAAGCCCATGCTTGAATCTGTAGAATGAAATCTGTGGTGGTTTGATTCAAAACATGAACTAGATTCAGATTTGTGTGGTAAGGACAGAAGGCCTACGGTCTATGTTATTCTTCTTCTGGTATGTTTCTGTGAATGTCCAGTCTTATCTTGGAAGAGTCAATTGAAGGTGCGGACGCCACTACTTCGGGCAACAGGTTCCAAGTATTGATGACTCGGTGTGAAAACCTGTATGCCACGGGTATTTTGTTCGTTCTTGGCTTTTTCAATCGCCTGCTATGTCCTCTGAGATGTCCCGATCTAGTGTGAAGAAAAAGAGAGAAGAAGTTAGGTCCAAAATCATTTCTCAGTATTCGGTACATCAAATAAGATATTTCCTTAATCTGCGGTAGGATAGAGTAAAGAGGTCCAGCTTTTCAAGCCTCTCTTTGTATGGTAAACCCCGGAGTCCTGGGATTGCACAGGTAGCTGCTCTCTGTGCTTTTTCCAGAATATCCGAGTCAATTTTTAAACAGGGGCTTGCAGCCTGAACGCGGTTTCGAATCTTGGTTCTCACTAGGGATGTGTATACTGTGGTGAACATGGTAGTGTCTAACTTAGCAAATGTCCATTTTAAAGAACAGAGGGTTCGAAACCCCCTAGCTGCTACCTTCCGCTAATGGGACGTCGTCTTAAGATCATGACTCACAATCACCCCAGGATCCTTTCGAGACCGGACCACGGATAATGGCACTTCTCCTATGCTGCACCTATTAACCTTTGTATCCCGAAAGTGCATATAGACACACTTTGCCGCGTTGATAGGCATCAGCCACTCTTTAGACCAGTTAATCACACTATTTAAGTCCGCCTGAAGAGCACATGCATCTGTGTCTCCAGTTATTACTCGCCAGATTTTCACATCGTCAGCGTATAGCAACATTGGGGATTGGACTATACTTGGAAGATCATCAACATACAGTATAAAAAATAAGGGACCTGAGACGGAACCTTGAGGCACTCCTCTAAGTACTGGCCTCCAGATGGATCACTTGGAATTCGTTCCTACCTTCTGTCTACCACCTACTAGGAAATCCTTAGGCCATTTTAGAAGCGTTCCGGCAATACCAAGATTTTCAAACTTAAGTAGCAGTCTACTTGTTGGCGCCTTGTCGAAAGCCTTACTGACGTCTATGTAAACAACTTCCACTGAGTTTCCATTGTCTAGCGCCTTTATCCAAGATTCATTGCACATGACAAACCATTTCTAAAACCATGTTGTTCGCTGTTTAACAGGTTGTTAGTTTCCGAAAATGACATTATGGACTCTTTAACTATTCTTTCCAATATTTTAACTACAACACTGGTGAGGCTCACAGGTCTTTAGTTCAATGGAACTTGTCTCGGTCCTGTTTTATGTATGGGAGTGACGATTGCGTCCTTTCATTCCATATGTAACACACCTTGGTAAAGTGACATGTTGAATATCACAGTCAGTTGGGTTGCAATATATTTTGTAATATATCTCAAGATTTTGGGGTGTAGTTCATCTGGTCCTGTTGACTTTTTCCTGTCTAAGGTGCTAAGAGCCTTAAGTACATCGTCTTGATCAAAGTCCACGGTGAGCAGAAGGTTTGTTGACACTTTGTTCTGGTCCGGTGTCCTGTCTAGAGGAGGTTCCTGAGTGAAAACTGCCCCAAAATAGTCAGACATAGCCTCTGCTCTTTCCTGATCTTCCCCTATCATTTCAAATTCACTCCCTTGTTTAATGAAGTTGGGAATCCAATAATGCATCCTTTTTCTGTAGTTGATGTACGAGAATATTATCTTGGGCTGCCTGAGTGCACACTGTGCCAGCTGCATTTCATATTTTCTTTGAGCTTCCCGAACTTTCGTTATGCGCTCGTTTCTTATCGATCTGTAGCGTTCCATCGTATCTGCTGTGCCAAGGCGGATGGCAACATCCCAGCATTTATTCTTCTGTCTTAGTAAACGTCGAATATCCCGCCCTATCCAGGGATTTCCGTGCTTCTTTTTTTGGGACAGTCCAGGGTATGTATGTATGAGTTACTCGATTGTATAACTGTCCGAATAGAGTCCATGTCTCTTGTCTTGGTGCCCTTGATTCAAGTTCCCATTTTTCAGCCGATGCTGCGGAGTTAATTGCCTACATATCTGCCTTCCATATGTTAGGACGGGCCGGCGCAGTTGTTTGACAAGCAATCTCAGCCATGAATTTGAATAAAATGACTGCATGGTCACTTCTCCCAAGTGGTGGGAGAAAAGCCGTTTGACCAACGTCATCACCGTGTGTGAAGACTAAATCTAAAAGAGAAGAGTTTCTTCAGTCGTATCTTGTGGGATCTCTAATGTGTTGGAATAATGCTAGTCCAATCGAGGTTTCTAACAGTTTGGAGTCGAACGACGATATGGATGACCCTACTTCTAAGTTAACCTAGTTTATATACGGCGCAATAAAGTCGCCTAATACAAGGCTTTTATCCTTGTTACACCAGGACTTAAGTTTACTTAGGAGAAAGTCATCTGCTACACTTTCTGGACTGCGATCCACTACAACTAATTCAATATCATGCCGTCTACATTTCAGCTTACATCGCACCAGTTCATATGTCCCTGAAATATGTGCCACTGCCTCAGCTAATCTTATGGTTAGGGTACTTTTTGTGTACAAGATAACCCCGCCTCCTTACGGTTTAATCTATCAGCCCTACTGGTTAAAATATCAGTCAAATGAATTTCATTATCTAATACTTCTGACGTTAACCAAGTTTCCGAGACAGCAATAACGTCCGGTTTTTCTTTATCCATCACTGGCTTGAGCTCCGCCATTTTATTTAGTAGGCTGCGAGTATTTGTTTAACATACCTTTAAGTCTGTGGAGATCTTTCCCTTAACACCCAGAGTGGTTTGGGGATCGTTTTGCTCCGAACTTTTACGATTTGAAAACCCACTAGAATGAGGTTTCTTTCACCATTTCGACGGCGCTCGTTTAATTCAACTTCTGCAGCTCATCTCTTAATACGATTAGCTAGGCTAAGATCCTGACGGATATGTATTCCAATCGAATTAATTTACAAGAGTTAGCTAGAATCAGGTCCCTTTCTTCAACTGTAAGAAATGTAAACTTCAAGAGGCAGCTTTTTTGAGGACTTTCAGAACCCACCTTTTGTCCTATTCTATTAGGCTTGCAGATGCAAACTTCTGAATCTGTTTCTGGGAGTAGCTTGTTTGTTAAAGACTTAATATGATTGAGGTCGTTCTCAAATCTAGCCTTTGATTCCTTATCGGAAGATTCTCCTAACTTATGAAAAATGACTGACCTCTCTGCGAGGTCCGTCCTGACATGGTGTAGAGTTTTATTTCATGAAACCGTCTCTTCATTGCAATCCTGTTTCCTTACTTTTCTTTACTTGGGTGTGACTGTGAGCCACTCATTCACCTTATTTTGTTTCATGAGCACTTCCTCTACACTGCTCAGACTTGGCTCCCTTATAATTTGTATTATATTGATATGTGAATCCAGAACTAAAACCGCAGATTCACATGTCTTAGTACTGTCTAAAGGTAGTTTCTTCTTCTCTGTGCGCTTCTTTCTCCTTGTAACAATACCTACATCCAAATGCTTATCTGCTTCCCCGAAGAGGCCTACCTTTATGGGCTCATTTAGGTCTAAAGCTGGGCTCACAATAACGCTCTCAATTTCCTCGAAAGCAGAATTCTGTTCACTTACTACTGCTTGTTTATCAGAGGGTAATTTCCTAACTATGTTTAGCAACTCGATCGCCTCTAGAATCAGCAGAGACTTAGTAGAACAAAATTCTTTACACGATCAATGTAACAATGGCTTGCGGCCCCGTTTGTATGCAGCCGGTGTGAGTCTAAAGCACACATCGTGATATCACTTATTGCAGTTATCACATTAAATCCCCTCATCGACTGGGAAATAGCATGCTGGTCTACCACAACGATGTTTTAATTGCACCATAGATTTGTTTTATGTTTACATATAAATAAAATGAAAAATCAATTAAAAAATTGGACTTCAGTAATTGCAGAAAGACCTTGTAGCGTGGCGTCGAGTTGTGATTAACTATGAACACCGCTACCAAGAAACACGTGCCAAATAGATCAGAAGGCGTAAGAAGCTCGTTCCAAATGACTCCATAAAATCCCGAGAAGCCGAATACCAGAAGGCAATTAATGGACCAAGTCGAGGTTATATTTGCTGGCGATCTCGTGGCATCGAAAGGATACCGAGATCGTGCCAGGATACAACCTTGGTTACAGAAGGTAACCGAATTCGCGCGAAGTTACAATCGAAGTGTAAGTATAAGAATGGAAGCACGAAATAGCTGTCATTAGCACAGTCAAACAAAAGCACATTAAAACAAACACTGGTACAGTTGGTTATAATAATAATTGTTTTTATTAAACCAGTCGTGTTCTCGTGATAAACGTGAGTCACTACAGGAGCCCCCCGCTAGAAAGGGTTTACACTTTCGATAAATAGCGGTTTGAATCGTGGGACTGATCGGCTGACGAGCGATTGTAGGACGGAAGAATTGGCGAACAGGAAAGCGATCGTTGATCGTCGAGTTGCCAACGAAGGTCGTTTTCGGAGAACGGTACCAGGAGCGATGTGCTGTATTTGTTGCTTGAGTTGGCATGCTACACCAGAGTGGTTTGTATCCAGAATCTGAAGATGGCGTTCGTAGGGGTCCGGACCAGAAACGCTGCAGACGTAGGACGAAACCACGTTGATCCGATGAACCAGAAGCGACCATAACGACCAAGTTCGAGACCAAGCGTGTGCCAAACATTCGAAACGAAGATATCGACTGAGTACGTTGACAAGAGCGTGGGTGATCAGGCCAGCTTTCGCCAAAGTTGACTGAAGTCGACGGAACCAAACGGAGATGGTCGAAGGCGTGGGCTCAGGAAACAAAAAGAAAATCAAAAAAGAGAAGAGTGTAGCATGCGTGTAGTATAGGAATAATCCTACACCGTATCGTTTGTTAACTGTGCGGCTAGTCGCGGAAGCGTACGGGTAACCGTACTCGGCGACCGGAACGTGAGACGGTAGTCTCGTTCGCGTCGCGTGAGCCTGCAATCTCATCCGAAGTCAAGGGCGGCGTGGTCTGCTGATCTGGACGTGAGACTGTCGTCTCATCCGTAGACGGTGCAGATGACGCGTGCTGTTGACTGGGACGTGAGAATGAGGTCTCAGATGTATCTAGCGTGGGACCTGAAGATGGTTTGAGGATCCCGCTAGTAGGTTTGCTAGGTCTAGCATTGAATCTCAGGTTATCAGATAGGGCACTGTCATCGACGTGTGCTGGTTTGAGACGATCAATGCTGACGATCTCGACGCGGCCATGTCGATCAACCTTGAAGGTCTTTTCGTGACGAGCGATCACGTGAAAAGGGCCTTCGTAAGGTTGTTGCCAAGGTTTGCGTACCGAATCTACTCGTACAAAAACATGTGAACAGGTAGATAACTCTCGAGGGAGAGCGACCTGTCGATGTTGTATTCGAGTTGACACCGGAGACAGCGTTCGCATAAATGCAGACAGTCGATGGACGTAGTCTGATTTACCGAAATTAGGTCTGCTCCGTGGTGTGAAGAATTCTCCGGGCAGACGCAATGTCGTGCCGTATACAAGTTCAGGGCGGAACATTGGATATCTGCCTTTAAGCTCGTTCTGATCCCTAAAAGAACGAGCGGTAAGGTTTCGTGCCAGTTGCCGTTTTCGTGTGCTCGTATAGCACTTTTAAGTTGGCAGTGAAACCGTTTACTTAACCATTTGGTGCTGGGTGGTAGACAGATATGCTTATGCGTATGCATTCCGTACCAAGCAGCCGGGTCAGCGAGGAGAACAGTTAATAGGGGAAACTTTCTCGAATAAAGCGTGGAATTCATCGTCACGCGAATAAAAAGTAACAAGGATTCGGTACACATACATGTGAGTCTATTATATTAATACTATTCTTATCGTTATCCGTCATGTCGAGTATATTATATATTAAAAAATATGAAAATATACGACAGACGTGGATAGATAAATCATAGACTCACCGAATTGGCTTCTTTGGAAGATTTGATCAGAAGTTGAGGCGTGTTCCAAAATACGGGTCACCAATGTAGGCCAATGTAGCGTGGCGTCGAGTTGTGATTAACTATGAACACCGCTACCAAGAAACACGTGCCAAATAGATCAGAAGGCGTAAGAAGCTCGTTCCAAATGACTCCATAAAATCCCGAGAAGCCGAATACCAGAAGGCAATTAATGGACCAAGTCGAGGTTATATTTGCTGGCGATCTCGTGGCATCGAAAGGATACCGAGATCGTGCCAGGATACAACCTTGGTTACAGAAGGTAACCGAATTCGCGCGAAGTTACAATCGAAGTGTAAGTATAAGAATGGAAGCACGAAATAGCTGTCATTAGCACAGTCAAACAAAAGCACATTAAAACAAACACTGGTACAGTTGGTTATAATAATAATTGTTTTTATTAAACCAGTCGTGTTCTCGTGATAAACGTGAGTCACTACAACCTTAACATCTATGGATACAAACAATGCTCAAAGATATATTGAACGACGAAGAATGAGCACCAGTGCCTTTAGTTTTTATGTATCTGTACTCGTAAAGTACAGATGATAAACTTCACTAGAGAAAAAGCAGTACATTTGGGGATTGCTGTAACTAAGAAATATCGATTAAAGCAAAAGCAGTAGTCTTGATGAGTAATTTAACGATAAAAATTACTCAGAGGAAAAATGCCACTTTCTTTTGTCCAATTATTTTCTTTCATATATTTCGGGTGATTTTATGTAAAAATGATCTACTAGCAGTTTCTTTAGTTTCTTGGACAGAATTAGAATGGGTCTTGACAGGAGATTTGAGATTTTTAAAATAAAATATAGGCTTCTGTACCGATCGCAGTTATGAAAGAAGCTGAAATTCCGTTTTTCTTGATGTTATGTTATAAATAAAAGGCTTCAGATCATTTTAAATAACTTCCCACATCACACAGTGACAAGTTTGAAGATGCCACAGGTATTCGGAGTTTCACAACGCTTTAACCAGTAACACCTAGTATGAATCGTACACACCAAGTGGACTCAAAAGACGGAAACGAGGAGGTTCCAAGATATAGTTGATGTGCTATTAATATATCGAGAATCGTCTGATCTAATCTGGCTAGCGGTTGCAGGGGATGTTGAGCACGGCGTTCACACTCGTGATCTGATGTGGATGCATGATCGAGCGCCTTTAGCTAGGTAAGTCCATTAAAACGTGTGATCAGCATCCAATGTCGAAAACTTCCAGAGCCATTTATTTTGGGGATTTATTTACCGCTACAGGTTGATAACTGAATTCTCCAGGTTATTTGACTCCACTTATGTTGCGACGCAAGATGTGTTTGAAATAGTTTAACAAAATGATGCTAATCGTGTAGGAATTCCACAAGACATGAGCAAGAACTCTAATTTGAATTACGCATCGTGAAGTTGTGTCGTGTTGTTTTATGATTTAAGCACAATATAGAATGCTTAATTCTAAAGTGAATGTAATTTTTATTCATCGCAGAATAGTCTACAGAAACTAACAAGGAAACAAATGGAAGTCAGAACAATTGAAAAATGACAACTGAAGATGTTTCGATCGCGATTTTAAAATGGTTTGTGATAGATAGGCGGAAACTGCTCCTCAACTATTAATCGTGTTTAATTTCAGTTGACCACTTATAACTCCAAGTAACGATGTAGCACTAAGCAGAGGCAGTCTTATCAAATCCACCTGAAATACGGCAGTGAAACGTAAGAAAACTTTGTTTCCCTCGATGGACTTGGAGAAAGTTCTCCTATCTACTCCATAGTATTAAAATTTTCATGATACGAAATCTGTCGACGTTTTAGCGGTGATTCTTCAAGCACAGTGCCAATAAGATAGGAGGAAAAAGGCGTTAATTTTCCTTAGTGCTAGCCGGGATGGATGAGTGTGAGGCTAAGAAGTTGACGAACTCCAGGACTTAGAGCTTCACACATCAGCTTTGTCAGGATATGACTACGACAATCGACCAGTTAACTTCTACTGGTAACGTCTACTAAAACTAACAATATTCTAAGCAGTATCGTGAGATTCATTTGAACATTTGGTTATTAGGAGCAGTTAATTTAAAGATTAAAATGAAGACTTTGAAAATAATAGTTGCTATAACACTGAATTTTAATAGATCCCTCTAGAACACTCTGTAATATGAGGAAAACCTTCAGTGTTCCTTAATGTCAAAATATATAGTGTAGTGTGTAGTCGAGTCGCGGTTGACTATGATTACCACTACAGGAAGACTACGTGCCAGTTACCAGGTTATATCCCTCTGTAGACCAAATATCAGAAGGCAATTGAAGCTTGTAGTAAGATGTATTTGTTGGCGATTTCGTGGTATTGAAAGAACATCGAGATCGTGCCAAAGTTTACAAGTGGGACTACTGAGCGTACACTAGTTCGTGCAGGGTCACAGACAACGGGAGAATGTGTGTTTTTAGTACACTTAAACAAGACAATCAACATTTATTGGCCGGATACCATCAGCAACAGCCTTCTATGGAAGAAAACCAACCAGCTTCCATCTGAAGAGGAAATTAGGAAAATCCGATAGAAATGGATAGAACATACATTACGGAAATCACCAAACTGCATCACGAGGCAAGCCCTAACTTGGAATTCTGAAGGGAAGCGGGAATGAAGAAGGCCAAAGGACACATTACGTCGGGAAATAGAAGCAGATATGAAAAAGATGAATAACAACTGGAAGGAGCTGGAAAGGATTGCCCAGGACAGGGTTGGATGGCGAATGCTGGTGAGCGGCCTATGTTCCTTCACGAGGAGTAACAGGCGTAAGTAAGTAAGTTAGATGATTACGTATGACATAAACAGTTTAACTAAATTGTATTATTCCACCTGAAGCCTCTTTAGGGCTACTGTTAGTCCTAAACCAAGATAAAGGAGGAGAATTAGGCATGGAGTTAGCGACCTCATCCTATAGAAAATGAACTCGCTAAAAAAAGAACGACACTATTATTCTGCACAATTTGAAAGTATAAAATCAAAAACAAAAAAAAACAGATAATGAAAATAAAATCTGTTCTATTCAATAAATCATTAGATTGATCACCATATTGATTGAATCGATTAACAACTAAGATCATAGAAAAAAAGAGAAGTTTCATTGTTCAGAGAATTTACACCATCCATTTAATTCCCGTTTACATTTGATTCTGTGAGTAAAGATTAAAACAAACAAAAGAAAAAATAATTTTTTTAGTTTTTATAAAGTATTTTGTGTTTTAGTAAATGAGTACACAAGTTGGGGGGGGACAATTGAATATATTTGAGTACAAAATTACACAATCACTTAGTAAACCTTGAGAACTATACAGTAAATACTTCATTTGTAAACTGTCAGTCAGTTATTTCAAACTTGCAAATATCAATCAATTGACTCAGACTTCCTGTATGTTCCTGCATTTTACTAAAGTTTTACATTTTTGAAACCAAATAAGGTAACCAATAAAAGGAAGGATACTTACCTACAGTCTCTATAGTTTCATCACTATTCTCAATAATAGGGATGCATAATTTTTTAATCCTCTAAATTGAAGAAAAAATAAGAAAAAAATACAGTTGAAATTGAATGATTTCACAAAATAAAAATCCACTTATAGATGGTATTTTCCCATCTTTAAAGCAAATTTTTACAAATCTCTATAACCAACTAGAAATTACAAGAGAAATGTGATTAGTTCAACAATAAACTAAACTAATCCGTTTTTGATGAAGTCTTGTTCTCTGAGCTGGATTGTTTGTTCGTGAAGCTTTCATAGTTATTGTGAACGACATCAGACGAGAACCTGGTATGGATGAGGGTAGAGAGTCAGTTCTCTCTCTCTCCCCGCCTCTCGAAATGTTCTCACAAGGCCACTTGTATACAGCCACTAACAAGAACGTCCTGCTCACTGCCTTCTTGCTGTAGGGTTGTTGTTTACGAAATTGAGAGGACGAAAAGCGAATGTCCGGCCCTTTAACCGGGTTGGTGGATATGGAGGATGCATCTACGGGATTTGGAAAACCGTGATTCCAATGCAATGGTGTACATGGGCTCCAGGACCCTAAAGAAACAAATAACGTATGAACCAATTATTGGTCACCGGTTCATATGGGACTTCATCTCCTGATGTTACCCCACTGCATTGTTGATCAGATCTTTATGTCAAAGGCTCTGAGTGTTTCCTTTTAAGAAAACCACTTGCTTCGGTCTGGGCACCTGGACAGTATGACAGCCCATACACAAATCAAATGACTTGTGTGGCGCATATGTATTCGGTGCTCCTTTGTACCAATATTTATGTCTTTAAGTAAATAAACTGAAAAACATCATCAGCAAAAACTTCAGATAGAGGTGAAATTAATCAGACTATGAAACAGTATTAGTAAAAAAATCAAACAAAGAAAAGATACTCGTTTCATTTTGCACAACAGTCTAAATTGTTGATCGACACTTTCTGTTATCTACATTTTATAACGTTTGGTAATATGATACGTCATCTACTTTTGCAACCTCAATTGGTGTCCGTCAAGGCTGTCCACTTTCTCCATTTTTGTTTAACTCCATCATAGACCTATTGATGGAAATAACTTGCTCGTCGACTGAATTCTCGAGTATTGATCTCCTTCCAGGAGGTCCACTTATCAACTTAGAATACGCAGATGATATAGTCCTGTTTGGTGAAGACGCTGACAAAATGCAGAGGCTTTTGGTAGCACTGAGCAACAATGCCAGAATGTTTGGAATGCGCTTCTCTCCCTCTAAATGCATATTGTTGCTTCAGGACTGGTCTGCGTTAACACCTGAACTAAGGATAGGGAGTGAAGTAGTCGAACGCGTCGACAACTTCACTTATCTTGGAAGTCTGATCAGCCCTAATGGGTTGGTATCGGACGAAATCTCAGCACGGATTCGAAAAGCTCGTTTGGCTTTTGCCAACTTACGTCACATGTGGCGAAGGCGAGATATCCGTCTATCAATAAAAGGACGAGTATACTGCGCGGCAGTTCGTTCTGTTCTACTTTACGGCAGCGAAACATGGCCGTTGATAGTAGAAGATACTCGTAAGCTGTTAGTATTTGACCACAGATGCCTCAGAAATATTGTTGGCGTCTTCTGAGACCACCGGGTAAGTAATGGTGAGGTTAGACGCAGGGTATTAGGGAATGATGGTAAATCAGTTGATGAGTTTGCTAATCTTCATCGACTGAGATGGTTGGGTCACGTGTTACGTATGCCCGAACACCAATTATCACGACGTCCAATGCTGACCGGTGTTCGGGATGGTTAGAAGAAAGTTAAGGGCGGCCAAACCAAAACGTGGAATCAGTGCCTGAAGTCACTAACCTGTAGTCTGAGCCATGTTGGTAGATGCAGACTACTTGGTTGGGGTCCGCGTGACTATCGTGGCCAATGGTTGGAGACTGTGTATGACATGACTCAGAATTGATCACAATGCAGTCGGTGTATACACTCATTGTCTTCCCTTAAACTAAGAAATTAAAATCGCTTCATATATTCCTTTCTACGAACCAATTCTTTCTCCTTGTATTATATCCTTATTGCAATATTTCTTTTATATATTACCACCTCTGAATTAACTACTTTTATGAATCCGGTGTCCATCTTGTTGTGTTGATGAGGTATGGCAACTTGAAAGGATGCATACATGTGCCTGGTCCTACATTATAGCTGACTGACTGACTGAGTGGTAATATGATTCAACTGTTTACACTAAAACAAAATGAATATAGTTTGACTTGTGATATTTTAGATTGTACAATCATTATGGTTATTATAAATAAGGAGTTGTCAAGATAAAAACAATCAACTAAATTACCTGTAAAAATGTTCCAGATGTTCTAAGAATTTTAATAATCATTACAATCGGTATAAGAAATATACTAGAACTAGCCATAAACCAACCAAGTTTTACAGACCATCCAGGAAAATGATAAGGTTCATGTAATGAAGCACGTTTATAAGTTAATTCTTCATAGACTATCACACTGATAATGAATAGAATCTAGAATTGTTAAAAAATATATACAAATAAAAGTATTAGAGATGATTTATACAAAGATAGAAATGAACAATTGATACTACTTAATACAAACGATTCATTTCATTTCATCAGTTCATAATAAGCAAAAGAGTTACATTTAGATTATTAACACATTACTTGATGTACATAAAATCCCTTCTCACTGGTGTTTTGTAGTTTCGTACAGTGTTGATTCACATGACCTGTAAACCACTGAAACATTATTTCGATGGTTAATGAACATTTCGTCTAGAAGTAACATTCATCATGTTTATTTACTTTAGTGTAAGCATCATCTTTTTGGGAGGAACTAGAATCGTTGGCTATGGTGACAGTTGAGAAGGAAGCCGAAAGAGGAAGTTTAACGTTGAAAGTCGATGTAGGAGAAATAATAGGAATTAAAGATGGAGGTTGATTATGAATACAGTGGTCTTGAGTGCGGTTACAGGTATGAGGGTGGTTATCACTTCCCGGTTGCTCACACTGTGGAAGGGTTCTTCTGGAGGTACCTGAAAATGAAAATCGATTAGAGGTGGTTTTAGAGTGACCTGAGAAATTGACCGCAGTGCCCAAGGGACAACTGCTTGATGTCGGTCACACACGAACTTTCTGTGATTAATTTTCGTGTTAGCTCCGTACTTATTGAGACGTTACCTCCGGAGACGGAAATCCATGGGATAAGGTGATGTGTGGATTTTTAGGGTCGACCTATTCTAACCGCACCCTTCTTTGTGGGAAGGCAGCATCGCTGTCATACTGGTTGTCTGAAGGAAACACCTTACTGCTGTCACACCTCTGTAAAGTCAGCAGTACGACTTCGCCTTCGGATCCTGGGTTTGTTGTTTTTGGTCTTACCGCTCTTCAATTGACCTGTCTGACATGGTGAGACCTTGAGGAACGGTTGTTACAGCCAGTATAGATCGGTTGCTTCATCACGATAGGCAAGCCCGACCACCACGTCAAGGTAGCAGCAACGGTCGGGTTTGGGAGGAGCTCAGAGAATAGAAGCCAGAGAGGTATTTTGATTAAGGAATCAAACTTACTTATTTCACCCAGAATCACTGAACAAATACCATCATCAGAACAGAAAGGTTAGAAGAAAGACGATTATGGACCGTTACATTCCTCATAATTCCCTTTATATTCACAAATCATTACTGTTTTGTAGCACTAAAACACATCGAAAAAGATATCATCTAAAAGACAGAACTTAAAAGAAGCTACACAAGATCCTGCACTGTGTAGAATGTGTGATGGGATCTTACGGGGAATACTAGTTCCCTCAAGATTATGTATTCACATTACTGGTGGTTGCCGAATAGTATAAAAGTAAGATATAGGTCATCCAACAGACTAGCTCCATCCACCCATCAGTATTTGTGTTGTGTTTGTAAGTCATCCAGTAAAAATAATAATGATAGTTGAATCAGTTCATCCCATTTCCAATATAGCTTGAATAGCTAGAATACGACCATTCATAGGAAATCTGGAAATTCATCTGAAAGCGATTTACTATTGAGGATGTATTTGCAGTCGGCAGGTTGTGTTTCTCCCTCCTTTAAAAGGCATATTCGATTTGATCAAGGTGAACTACGGAGTGATCAATATCCACAGGCTACCTGTGGGGCTCATATGTTAAAACTGTGTTACTTGTGTGTAACTAGTTGTTTTATCGTAATAATTTCTATCTTGCATTTTATAAGTTCATCGTCTTCAATTCACCTTCTTATTAGTTTGTAGTGACTTACTTTTACCAAGAGAACGCGATTGATTTAATGGAAACAATCATTATTATAACCAATTGTACCAGTGATTGTTTTACTGTGCTCGTTTGTTTAACTGTGCTAAAGACAGCCATATTACTGCTCCATTATCCTTCGATTGTGACCTTGCACGGGTTCGGTTACGCTCAGTAACCACGCTTGTACTCCTTTGGCACGATCTCGGTATCCTTTCGATACCACGAGATCGCCAACAAATACATGTCGACTACAGCCATCAACTGCCTTCTGATATTTGGCTTATGGGGGATTTTATCGGTTAACTGGCACGTAGTCTTCTTGTAGTGGTGTTCATAGTCAATCTCAACTCGACTCCACGCTACAAGTTGTTACATATTCTTTCAACACGGCTATATTGAACTGATCATTTCTTTCTCTATGTGTTACTACTGTATTTCATCACCCTGAATAACAGTCTTTAACCTAAGTTAATTGCAAATTGAAATATAAATATTCTGACAAGATGAGACAGTCTTTTAACTTTAAACGATCATGATCTTGGTCCAACATTCTTCCAATGTAAATGATTTCATGAATAAAACATTCTAAAGTCAACAACGACTAAGTCAAAGTGATTAATTCAATGAACATGAAATCCAAATAGGACGAAATGCGCGTCCTGGATTCCACTGTTAGCCATCTTTGTTTAGAATACTTGTGACTTAAGGCAATATCGAGGCATTCTGCACCGGATACACATATGCCGATAAAAGACTGATCAATTACAGTCCTAATCATCAAATGAATTTAAAACATGAAGTCCGTTTAGAAAAAATAAAACACCGGCAATATACATTCAAATATGCTTACAAGTGAAAACAATGGTGTTGTTATGCACCAGAATAAGAATGTGATCCACTTTAATGAATAGCCATACATTCGTTTCATATCTTTAGAAACTCGTTTAAAACCTTTATTTTTCAAAAAACAAATAATAATAATAATAATCCATAATTATATAACGAAACTTTTTTGATTGAAACGATGAATCGATTGATGTTAGACCACCGTAGAAAACCTGAAAGCACTAGACAGCCGTGACCAGTGGTGCTAATCCGTGTCGGGTAGAGACAGGTATCTACTTCAGTACGATGGAAGATGGTCACGTATTTTCGTGGATTGGTTGAGGTTAGACATTAACATTATTGGATCCCGGCTCACTGATCCAGTAGGTTAAGCGTTCGCGCGCAAGACTGAAGGCCCTAGGTTCGGATCCCGCGAGTGGGATCGTGGATACGCACTGCTGAAGAGTCCCACAGTAGGACGAAACGGTCGTCCAGTGCTTCCAGGTTTCCAATGGTGGTCTAACACTAACCGGTTCATGGTCTCAATCCAAAAAGATTATGGTCAAGTTGAACTGTGAATATAATCTGGTAGATTAATAGTATATAAGCACTGGGTTTCTAATTCGTTCATCAAAATGTTTATTTAGAATAATTCAGCTGAGCCAAGCAAATTCTTTTGAACACATGAGTTTGGCAGGTTAACTCTGACGTAGAAGTAGGTATCAGGTCTAGTCAATGTTTTACAAATTATTTATGGATTGTAATACATAGGCTGACACTTGAAACTTGCATATTTAGTGAGGCAACGGTTAGTGACGTTATCATGGGTTCTATAACATACCATTCATATGTTTTGATATTTCATGACAATATTATACCATGGAACGGAATACAGCATTATAAGAGGTTTGGTTCGTTTCTCATTTGTCCAAGGTTTTTTGTTCGTAGAAGTTTAGTCGTATAGAAGAATCGGTTTCTATGATACAGATGCATTCACACTCTGATTTTTTTATTTAAATCATGAGCTTTAAAATCATTGTATACTTTTTATTCTATGAACTAGTTCTTTCTTCTTTAATCATATTCTCTATGGATATTCTTTTTGGTTGCCACAGATATTTGTATTACTTTGGTATTGATCTTGATAAACTGAGCTCATTGTATTGATGTAGCATAATGACTTTGCCTAATGTATAGGTGTGCCAGGTTCTATATAGTTTATAGCTGGTGGATTGAGTGATAAGAACATTTATAGGCAGAGATGAATGATGGCTAGCAGTGGAATCCAGGATGCGTGTTTCGTCCTATTTTGGGGATCGTCAGCTGGATGTATCTGCATGTTTGTGACTTAAGACAATATCGAGGCAATCACCACAGGATGCACATATGGTTATAAGAAACTGATCAATTGTAGTCTTAAACATCAATGGTAGCATTCAAACAACCAATACAAAAATGAATAATAACAATTGATTTCCTTTCATAAACTGTATTTAAACTCACCATAAATGTATCCAATCACTGATGATTCTAATAATCCTACAATTAATATGATACGACTACCGCTGTAATAATCAAATAGTTGAAATACATACATTCCACCCTAAAGAAAAATGTATAAACAAAAGAGAAGAGTTATTGTATATTGATGAAAAATATGACAAGGTAAATGAATGGAGGACAAACTTCTTTCTTCTTGCTACTTTTGAAAAGATTACGATATCACCTAAAACCAGTAGACGGAACTCAATTCAACAACACTAAAACAGGAAAAGCTAAGCTGTTCCACTGTGCTCCAGCCCTACTAAATGGAGCAGGAAGACCAGATTCATGTGGGAAAAAATATAAATAAATTTCCCAAGCAGCCCGGAAGAACGAAAGATAAGCACACAACTCATGTGTATATGTACAGCACGAAAATGTCCTCGGAAAACGCCAAAAACATAGAGTACTAAAAGAGGAAACAAACTGATGACATTTAAGGTCCTTCCAAGTGGGAAATACAAACTGAAGGTTACAGTGAACATCTTTGGCGCGAAAATAAAGACTTCAAATTTCGAAAATAAAACGAAAAAGATGAAACGTTCACCAAGTGATTTTTGGGATCTAGCACCCCCAACACCTGTTTGGTTAGAACAGAGCTTTCACATTGGCATTCTCCACAAACATTCAAAATTTAACTTAGTTTAAGTTAGTAAACGTTCTAAAATAAGCTTCAACAATCCTTACATATTTTACAAATAATGTTCAGTGCAACTCTGATAAACAATAAGTAACTCCACCATTATATCCTCTCTATATTTTAGTATACCCTCCTTATTGTATAATTGTTGTCTATTGTTTAATTATCAGAAAGGGGTTTTGTTGAAATTATAGTAATTTAATAGTTGAATTCATGAATCAATTAGAGCTATACCACCATGGAAATTCTGGAACCACTGGACGGCCGTTTCTTCCTATTGAGGGACGTCCCAGCAGTGCGCATCCACGATCCCGCACCCCGCAGGATTCGAACCCAGGACCTATCAGTCTCGCACACGAGACTGAGTCGGGATCCAACGGTTTTAATATCTAACTTCAACCAATCCACAATATTGAGGCACCATCCACCATTGTCTTCAGTGAGTTACTATTTCACAACAGACCTGGTTGAACTCCAATCGTCATTGCTTCGTGTTTAATTAACAGAAAATATGAAGTGGTTGTCAGATATTTCTTAGTATTTCCAAGGAAATTCCATTTCTTAGGCCACTGTCAATGCTCATGAAAACAAGCAATTACACATTAAAATAACTTTCCTAACGAATTTCGAAACATCGACGCGGTCATAAATTTCGCCAACTTCTATGGTCGACTTTGTTAACTAAGAATTCACAGTTCTGACTCTAGTTTCACATTGCTTTAAATTATCTTTTAATTTACTCAATTCCTCATTGTTAGAGAGCTTAGTAAATAGAAAATTCACTTAAAATTTAAGTTGAGATCAAGAAAGAAACACTGAATCAACTTACATTAGTGACCATTGATAGACCAACTAAATATGATGTAATACATACACAACCGACAAATATACAACGAATCCATTTATTCGCCAAAGCATGAGGAAAATAATCTCCTGCAGCTGCAATAAATCCTTCAACTCCAGCAAACTAATTAAAGAGCATTTGAGAAACAAAAGTATCATCAATTTGATTGGTAAAGGATCATGGAAAACAGTAAATTGCCGAAAGAGATAAGTTTCAGGATCTAATAAAAGCAATTAGGTAGCTGTAGGTGGTCGTAAGGATACCTTACACCTAGGTTCTTTGTTACTTAGCTCTCGTCAGCTAGGTTCACCCGCATTCTAGAGGGAACTGGTACTACTAGCAGATTTGATCCTGTCACCCAGCTTCACATAGTGAGATATTACTACTTAGGTATTTGGATCTCTTCTGACTCTTTACAGAACTGATTGATCTCTAAGCGGTGACCAATGTCACGTTTGTTTAGTCCTTTTTTATAGATTTAATTTTATTGATCAATTTGCAATGTGTTCACAGGTCTAAGTCACCAAACATCCCATGCACTATATTGAAATGTTTGATGGTAGTAGATATTCGACAGGAAATCGTGAACTTAGGTTTCCTGATGTTTTGGAGTTATTATAGGCTACTAATTTTTGTAATAACTTCTTGATTTAACGGTAATTAATGTTGATTATCTAAATAATTATCTAAAATGTGTCCTTGAATAGTAAAATCTAGAATAGTAGAACAGACAACAATGATTATTTGGAATACTTACATCAGTTTATTGCGAGATTGTCATTCAATACGACCAATTTTAACAGCGCTTATCGATCAATGAAAGGTAGAGAATTTCACAATCAAGTTCACCTTATATAGAATAGTATTTCACAAATATTTTTCTAGAACCTAATATTTTTAATTACCAATCTAGGGTCGTGGAGATTGTTGAGTTCAGATCGATATCATGAATGGATCGATGTCAGACCACCATTGAAAATCTGAAAAC